>JAWWEV010000049.1:6543953-6608449 GCA_035583235.1 Hafferia zeledoni | reverse complement strand
ACAAGCAGCTGATAACCTCTGACCTTCCAGCACAAATGGAAGGTGGTTTGGAGGAGAAGGCACAGAAGGTGCCAGTCCCCCTGGGAGAGGCACAGACCTGGTGACCTCAGCAGGGCAGGCACAGCCGTGGGGAACAGAACCTGAGGGTGAGAGGAGACAGGAGCAAATACACTGGGGGTTTTGGAGGGTTTTTTCCACTGTGTAGTCCCAGGTGTGAACACAGCACAAGGACTGATGTGCATGCCCGTCCCGACACGGGGCTCTGCCCCTGCTCACAGCACTTCCACGCTTGGTGAGCTCCCCACCTGTGCTCCACCAGCGGGCGCCGAGGGGCGTTGGAGCACAGGACAGCATCGCTTTTCATTTGCATCAGCAGGAGGAAGAAGAGAAGCACCACCACCAGCGTCAGGCTCCGGTGGCTTCCCCGCAGTGGCCCGAGGGAGGGAGGGACCCTCATAGGTGGTGTTCTGTTTCTGAACGCACACATTTCTCTTCAAACCTGCTGCCTGGAGGGAGCACAAATAGATCCTTCTGGGGCAGGGTGGGGTGTCCCAAGGGGCCTTATAAGCTCCATCTCAGCAAGCTGCAGCAGGAAATACTTGGAGGCATAAAGATCAGACAGAATAGGACACTTTAAGATGGGAAATCTTGAATTATGTCTGCTGATACAGAGATAGACACCCTGGTTTTGCTCCTAATTCTGCTTCCAGAACTATCAGGGATGCAGAGGGATCAAGCTCTGAACCCCTTCTCCATCTGACAGTGTGATCAGGAGACTGCACTCCCTCCCCACTCATCAACCCCAAATACTACTCCTTTCACCCAGGTGGGACACTGAGAGGCCACTGAACGCAACCCTGAACAGATGTTTGAAGTGCAGAAGAGCCATGATGTGGTGAGGGACAGGCTGTGTGCACACAAGAAGGATGTGGGATGAACTGTTGATGCTGAGAGCTGGCTGACCACTCTCTGGCATGGTTCCTGGGGGAAGACGAGCATGGGCTTTGGTCCTGCTTTTGTATACCCTCCTGTTTGTATATCCTTCTGTTTGTATATCTTCCTGTTTGTGCATCCTCTCCCAGGGAATTTCAGCTGCTCTGGCTTTACTCTGGTCTGCAGTTGGGCTTGTCCATCTTTGAGGTCATCCTGAGAGCACATCACTCAACCAGACACCCTGGAGAAGGAAAAGCTCAGGTTGCAGAGGAAATTTAAGCCACAGTCTTTGTGTTGAAAGGAAATGGCTTTGCTCCCTGTCCAAGGTAAGTCCTGAGTTCCCAGTCTGAGGAGGAAAAGGGAATTTGCACATCAAGGTCTTCCCATCAGTGAAGGCTCCTCCAGCCCTGTGGCCAGGCTGTCACTGCCTGTTTGCCTTCTCTAACACACCAAAGGACATCTTAAAGCAATTTCTCCTGCACAAATAAATACAAACCCAAACCGCTATTTCTCCTGGTTCCTTCTTTTTTCCCCTTTCATCCCTGTGACATCTTCCTCCAGTAAATCCTTCCCTTACATCTCATTAGAGGCTGCTCCTGGACAATTTGCAGCTGTGACAGCCCGGGAGGTGCCTGGGGCCTGTCTGCCTGGCTGACAGCTCACATACTCACCCGGATTTTGCTGTGCCTGTGTCATGGAGTGGTTTCATGGCTGGGCTGCCCTGGCCACAGCCATCTCCTAACTTCCTTTCCAGGCTTTTCCTTAGATGCTGGACAAACCCTTTCAGCTCCACCGCTGCTTTCCTCCCCCTGCCACGCTCCTCTCTCCCCACCGTGGCTTTGCAAAACCCACAGAATTAGAATTTTGCAAGAAAATCAGCCAGCAGCATCACGGTCCTGCTGCCCGGCTAAACCCCCGCCTGCCCCGGGACACGGCGAGGCTGGAGGCGACGAAATCCAAACTAACCGGCTCTGCCGGGAGGTGCGGGTGGCGGAGGGCGCTGCCGGAGCTGGCACCGCTCGGATGCCGGATGCCCCCGGGCACAGGATTTCAAGGGCACGTCACGCTCCAGCCGGGCGGCTGCCAGCAGCCCTCCAAGCACCGGCTGAGCCACTCGCTTGACTCCTTCCAGCGATTTTTTTTTTTTTAAGGCAGCTAATAGCTCCGAGGGAGTCCCGGAGTAATGAGAATTGGCAGGAGCGAGCAGATATTAGGTTTATTCACCACCAGTTTTAAATCATTTCGCATAGCAGAAAGGCCGCGGTTCTACAAGCGATATGTTGTGTTTTGCCGGTGTCGTGGTTCGTATTAAGAGGGGTTAGTGGTGAGTGGGAACAGGGGGGTCCGCGGGGGGAGCGGAGCGCTCAGCTCCGCCTCCATGGGGATGGCACAGGGATGAGCAGGGCCAGGAACTGGGGACAAGGATTTGAGCCGCAGGTCATCCCCATCCACAGGAGCTCCCACAGGCTGCACACTCGCGAATTTTTGTCCCACTGAAGGTAGCCTGTGACTTCAGTTTAAAAATAAAGCCTTAAAAAGGCAACTTGGGGAGCTGGCCCGGGGATGCTCTTTGTGCAGCAGAACACGGTTCCTTGGGGATTGCTGAGAAAAGTTGTGGGAGAAGTTAAACTTTCACCCCAGCAATTATTGTAAATCTCTTTGGTCAAGGCCCAGACCTAAAATTAGCCCACAGGCCCTTTTAAAGGTTGGGATTTTTCCCTTGATTTTCCAAGTCACCAACCAGCAGCAGAGCAAACTGTGCCCTTCCACACTCGGAGCCCTGGGGTGTTTTTTAATTGCAGCCTCAGTGTTTGATGGAAGCAAGGCCAGGCTTTCCAGCCTTGTTTTACACATCCTGAAACAAGCAGCATCCCAGGGAGGGAGGGCAGGAGAGAGACTTATATACCAAAGCCTTTGCAATCACAAAGCATTTGTCCTGGTTTGTGGAAGCAACCCCAGCATCCCAGCCCTTCCCTGGGCTCCTGGCATGTTTTGTGCTCAAGTGATGTTTAGTGAGAGCTGGGATGCTGGGCTTTCTGCTGGTTGTGTGGGAGCAGCCAGATCCTCTCCCTGGCCTTTTCCCTTGGAGGATGGTCCGGATGGTCCAGCTGGTCCCGTGGCACAGGCTGAGCATGGCATCAGCCAGGGCTGCCGGACCCACTCTGTGCCACTCCCAGCCCTGCTGCCAATCGATGGCGAGTGCAGCGAAACCCTTAATGAAATTCCAGCCTAAGAGACTATCGATTGTGTGTTTTCTTTAAAAATGTATATGAATGGGAGAGAGGCTTTTTGGAGCAGAGGCCAGGGAAAGGGGGGAGTGGAAACACATTGTCAGCCACCGTGGGAGGTGGGTGACCCAGTGGGATCCAGCCTCTGTGTGGCCATCAGTTCATTCCCAGAACACCCTGGGGAAGGGAAGCGTAGAATTGTGGAAACATTTAATGCTTTGGGTTGGAAGAGACCTTAAAGATCATCTCATTTCAATCCCCCTGCCATGGGCAGGGATGCCTCCCACTAGGTCAGGCTGCCCAAAGCCCAGTCCAACCTGGGCTTGAAAATGTGACCAGCCAGTAACGTGAGGGTGGGCATCAACCCAAAATCATCACAAAACCAGCCATGATGGAGAGAAGGCAAGAGTCCATGTTCCAGTTGTGCCTCCTTGGCAATGCTTTTGCAACCCCTCCCTTGGCCCATGTTTCACACTGCTGCCAAAAATACACCCTAACAAAAATGAGGTTTAGGAAGGTGTTGCTTTGTGGGAAGGAAAAGCAAACAGTGCATCACTGTGTACCAGCCCTACAACCAACCTCCCTCCTTCCCATCCCTTCAGAGCACCCCCAAACCAGCCTCTCTCCAAACCTCCCCAGACTGCATCTGGCAGGGTAAAGGGATGGCATAGAAGCACAGTAAATAAATAATAATAATGACAAAACCCCATCCTCCTCTACATCCCTTATATAACCAGGGTTGTCTTAATCCTACAGGTGCTTTGCAGAAGTAAAAAGGATTTGTTCTTCCTGCAAATACTTTTCTCTTTTTCCCTTTTTTTTTCCTTTTTGTTGACTCATTCTTATCTGCCCGTGGACATGCCATGGGGAGGCTGGGAGGGCTGTGCAGGGTCTGAGAGGCAGAGTGACCCCTCACTATAGTCCTTAAACCTCTCTGGGGTTCAGCCCTCCTGTCCTTGGTTTTTGTCTGTCCTGAATCCCCCGGCAGGGGAAGGTGCTCAGAGATGAGCCCCCAAAATCCATCAGTAGGGTAGGAAAGGCAGGCACTGGGGTGGACCCTGAACCTCCCCCTGAAGCCCATTCCAGTCACACTGAGCTGCCTTGTGACCCCCGGGAATGTGAGAGGGCAGGGGGTCACCCCAAATCCCCTCTCCTGTGCAGCATAAGGATGGTAGATGGGGTGAGAAAAGGCTGCACCAAGACCAGGATTTGAGGGGCTTGGGGTGCCATCTGAAGGTTTGGGGATCTGAGGATTTGAAGCACCTCCCAAGAATCTGGGGTGGCACCCGAGGATTTCGGGTGTTCCCAGGTGAGTTGGGTGCTGGGGTGAGGATTTATGGCCTCATGGAAGATTTGGGGTTCCCCTTGGGGTTTGGGGCACCACCCGAGGACTTGGGGTGCCTCCGGGGAGTCTGGGGTACCCGTCTGAGGATTTGGGGTGCCACCCGAGGACTGCAGAGGCATCCGAGCCATTGGGGCCCCCTCGCTGGCACGGCCCCGCCCCCAGCCCACGTGCCCGGTGGGGATGGGTGCCCACCCCGCCGGGTGCCGCCCCCCGGGGGTCCCCAGCCCGGTGCGGAGCCAGCGGGGGGAGGCGGCGGGGCCGGGCGGGGCCCTTTAAGGCGGCGGGGGCGGGGTGGGCGGTGCAGGGGGCGGTGCTGCCGGCGGGGCGGGGGGCGCCCGGGCCGAGCCGAGCCGAGCCGAGCCGAGCTAAGCTAAGCTAAAGCGAGCCGGAGCAGCCAGCGGGGCCGGGTGAGCGCATCCTCCGGTACCGGCACCGGAGCGCGGCGGAGAAGGGGGGGAGGTGGGCGGAGGGCTCTTGTTTTCCCGGTTTCTCCCCCCGCCCCCGTTCAGGAGCCGATCCCCCCACCCGGGGGAGGGTCCCGCCTTCCCCCCTCGCCACTGCGGCGCGGCGGAGCCGGGAGGGTCCCCGAGCCGCCCCCTCCTCTCGCCGCCGCCGGGCCGGGGGCTGCCGCCGCCTCCCACCCCCGCGGCGGGGTCATCCCCCCGCTCCCGGTGAGCATCGGGCCCGGCGGGGGCGGGAGGGACGGCGGGGGGCGGTGATGGGGGCAGACCCGGCGGTGCCCGGCACTGGGGGGCTGCCCCGTGGGGTTGGGGGGCTGCACCGAGGGGATGGGCTCCCCAGTGAGGGGGCTGCCTCAGGGGACGGGGTTGTGCCCCAAGGATGGGGGGCTGCACCGAGGGGATGGGCTGCCCTGGCCATGGGGGGATGCCCCGAGGGGATGAGGGGCAGGCACAGGCAGCGCACAGCCCCCCGCATGGATGCTCCGCGGTTTTCAATCATTATTGTCTGCTTGGGTTTGCGGCAGGAGTGCAGGAAACTCGGGGTGGGGGGGTCCCCACGTGGTCCCCCCGAGGACAGAGCAGCCCCAAACCCCGGGCAGGCGGTGCCTCCTGTCCCCGTGGGATTCCCGTGGGGCAGCTGCGGCCGCCGAGCTTCCCCCAGCCCTGCTGTGCTGAGGCCGGGCAGCACCACGGGGAGGCCCTTGCGGAGCGGAGGGACTTTCTCCCTGGCCTTTCTGCGTTTTTCTGGGTATGGGGAAGTCAGGCTGTAGCCCAACAGGGCTGTGACTCCAGGATGAGATGTATCTGGGGATGCTGCCTTCACTCCAGGGCCTGACAGCCTAAACCTTTGCCTTCCAGGTCACTCTGAGTCGATCTGGTCCCTCGTTCCAGGGAGGAATTTGATGAGTTGAAGTTATGCATTCGACCAGGAAGAGCCACAGCACTGGCACTTTGGGGACCCTGTGAACTGGAACGGGAGAGGAGGTAAAACAGCTTTGTCCACCCAACAGCTTGCCCAAAATCCCCAGGAGGCTCTGCTGCTGTGTCTGAGTGGATGAGGAGCAGCTGAGGGAGCTGGGGGGGCTCAGCCCAGGGAAAAGAAGGCTCAGGGGGGACCTTCTCACCCTCTGCAACCCCCTTACAGGAGAGTGGCAACAGGTGGGGGTCAGTCTCTTCTCCCAGGTAAAAAGGAAGGAAATGGCCTGAAATTGTGCCAGGGGAGGTTTAGATTGGATATTGGGGGAAGTGTCTTCACTGATAGAGTTGTCAGACACTGGAACAGGCTGTCCAGGGCAGTGGTGGAATCACCATCGCTGCAGGGATTTAACAGTCATGTAGATGTGGCACTTGGGGACATGATTTAGTGGTGGCCTTGGCAGTGCTGGAGGAACGGTTGGACTCGATGATCTTGGATGTCTTTTCCAACCTAAACAATTCTGTGATTACTCAGGACTCCCCTTCACAGGGAGTTTTAGAAAGGCATCTGGGCCTTTCTAAATAGGGATCATACTCCTAAACCCCACTGGCTCTTCCAAAATGCCCAGCTCCCTTTCCCTGAGGCCCTTGGCCATCGTGTTTGTACAGACAGGTGGGTGTGTGCTGCCAGATCTGCTTAGATGGGATAGCAAGTGCTCTTGGACCTTCCCTCTGTGTCCTTCAGTGGTGTTTCTCAGTGTCTCACCATCCTTGTGATGCTGCAGTGTAGACCAGGGCCACTGCTGAGTAACTGATTTCTAAAAAAGTTGGATAATTCTGTGGAGATGCTCCAGCCTGGTGAGATGTGCTTGGGAAAGGCATGGGATTGTCTGCCAGTGTCTGGTGTCTCACCCAGCACAAGGTGACCATTCCTCTGTGCCATCGAGGGGGATGAGTCAGCCCTGGGTGCTGCAAGATGGAGCTCCCCTGTCCTGCTGTGGGTGAGGCCTTGGGGTTAAAATCACCACATTCCTCAAGTGGTAGACCCTCAGTTGGTTCAGGGCTGCAGTGGCTGCTTGACTGCAGAGCTGCCTCTTCTAAGTGTTCTCCTGGGCCATCAGATCCGTCCCCTCTTCTCCTGAACTGTGAGCACGTCTCATGCACCCTCATGGCAGTGTGGTCTTGTCCAACTTCCTCCTGTCCTTCCTCCTTGGAGGGAAATCACCCATCTCTTCAAGATGAGGACGTTGCTGGCTAGTGCCTTTCCTCTTCCTCCTCCTCTTCTTCTCCTTCTTCCCAGAAGGCAGACGATGGTTGCACATCTGCTGGTGCTGCTGACTCAGGCTGGCCGGGGTGCCCTGGGGCAGAGCTTCCAGCCCCAGCCCAGCAGAGCCGCTCCTGGCAGCGCTGCCCTCCTGGCACACCCGCCCCTGGTGCCCTCATGTGACCTCGACTGCTTTCCCTGCCAGTGAGGTGGTGGGATAAGGGTTGGAGAGATGTGCCTGGCTCGGTGCTCCACGTCCCTGTGGAGGCTGGCAAAGGGAACCTGGGGGACCCTGTCACCATGGGGGACACGTGGGGTGCTCGCAGGAATTATGGACTTGAATCCCAGCTGGCTCCATTGCAGAGGAGAGGAGGAGAGGTCACTCCTAAAGGGAGAACTGCACCCCATACCTGATTTTTGCTAAAGGGAAAGCCAGAAGAGTTTGGAGAATCTGCTTGCTGGGGGAGTGCCTGTGCTGCTGGGTGCAGGGTCTGGGTTTGGGGTGAGACTCAACTCCCACAGGTGCGTGCTGTGCTTTGGAGGTGAGAGGACAGGAGGAGGACCCAGTGTGCATCTTCTTCCAGTGTCCCATCAGGAAGATGGGGGCAGGTTTATGCTCTGCTGCACTGGGTCCTGGCAGCATCTGGCACCCAAGGCCCTGGGGCAGGAGATGGGCTGCGATGGCACCACAGAACTCTGGGAAAAGGGATGGTGGAGAAGTTGGGCACAGCCTGTAAATCCCTCTGGCATCGTTGTGGCCATGCTGGTACAAAGCTCTGCCTGCTGTGCCCAGGAGCAAAAGGGAAAGGGATATTTGAGGTTGGATCTCGAGCCAGGGTTGGCAGCCGTACCAGGGTGTTTTGGCATCATCTTTGGTTAAGGGGGGGGGGTTCAAAGCCCACTGGAATTTTTATTTTGCTTAATACACCACTTAAGCAATTAGCAGTGATTGTAGCAGTCCTGGGTGAGGCGCTGGGTAGAATTGAATTTCCCAAGCTCAGATACCATTAGGCAGCAGTTTCAGGCTGTTTGCAGGCGGGTTTGAGACAGTGATGCGTGTGGGGAATTAGATCTGCAACGTAAAAAAACATAATAAGAAGATTTCCTACACAGAACTGCATAACTTTATCTCATGTTTATTATATGCCATAATTGAAAAATAATCTTAGGGGGTTCTCTGCCCTAACACTGGGGGATACCCCGTGATGGCTGTGCTGTATCCCTCAGGATGTGCTTTCCTGGGCATCCTCCATCACTGACCCACACAGCTCTCTCCCTGAAAACACCCAAGGAGCCCCTCCATGGCATAACACCAAGAGGAATCTCTTTAAAGAGCTTGCACTTGCTTTGAGAAGTGCAGTTGGGTTCATGTTGCAGGGCTTTTTCTTTAAATCCCCTGAGTTTCAGGTGCATCCAGCAGTGGGGAGTGAGCAGATAAATCTCCTGTTGTTTGGCATTTCTGAGTCCAGGAAGGGTCTGCCCCTGGGTACCAGGTCAGTGGTTAATATATAACAGGTGTGCAGGACACTGTGCACCCACAGCAGACCAGCCTGGAGGTGGATGGATGTGCAAGTAATTTTCCAAGGATGGGAAGGCAAGAGGAGGAGGAGGGTTTTGTTGTGGGCTGAGGGGCGGAAGGAAATCGAGGCTTAGCGAGGGAAATGTGAGATTGCTCGGTTGGGGACAGGGCTTCGGCCACTCCTTGGGGGAGGCTCTGCTATTGTGGTGGTTAAAAATAGACTTTGGACTGGTTAGTTCTCTGTGGGAAGCTCTCTGGCCAGAGATAGGTACGTGAAGAGGTATCCAAGTGAGAGGGAATGGACAACACCCTCTGACCTCCTTTACCTGAAGTTCTGGGTTTTTTAAATGATTTTTTTTTTTAGTATCTTTTCCTTTGGGGCATTGAGGGGGTGTCTTTGCTTCCTTCCCAGACACAGCTGCCTCCAAGCCCTAAGCTGCCTCCATGAGGCCCAGCTGTACCAAAGCTTTGCTCAGCATCGTGTCACTGCACCCTGGGGACCCCCTCCCTGTGGCTGACACATCCCTCAGGTCCCACACCGGTGTCCCCAGGGGACTGAGTGCCTTGGGTGATGCTCCAGCTGGTTCAGGGGCTGGCAGTGGTTCCCTGCAAGCTGGATGGAATTACTCAAGGAAGAGATTATCTAAGATCCAATGGATCTTATCTATTAACTCTTTATTTTCCAGCAGCTGTCAGGACAGGAGGTATAATGTACAGTAGGGGTGACATTTTGGAGGGGAAGGATAGGAACAACCCTGTGATATGGTCAGAATAGTGGGAAATGGAGAAAAGCTCAGGTTTTACTGGGGGACTGTCATGGGCCCATTTGCTTATTGGCAGGAGTGTTGGTTCCTGTGGGGCTGACATGGGGATGCAGAACTGGGGGATATCACACACAGCTGGGAGGAGACCACCATAAGTGCAAGAGCAGGAAAAAGGGTCATTTCTTGCTTGTTTTCTCTTTGGAAGATGTTTCCCTTCAGCACCTCTGCCCCCAAACCCCGTCCTGGCCATCCAGCACTACTGGGTGCTTTGGGCCATCTATTTTGAGATGCTGCAGCCAGAGGGATCCCTCACTGGGCAACAGAAAAAGACCCAAGAAACCTTCTCATTCCAGAAGAATGTTTTCTAGGCTGCAGATGACAGGTGGACCCCAAAGTGCATCTGGACAGGGAGTCAAAGCATGCACTTAGTGAGGGATTGGTTCAAGGCAGGTGGTTTGACTGTAAAATTTGAGGCTGAAATGCTGTTTGATTAATATTTCAGTGGGATGGACAGTAAATGAGAGGAACAAAGATTGTTTCCATTGCTATCTGATTCAGGCAGCCAGCCTGATTTAAGATCAAAACAGTATAAATAGTACATGGAGCAATGAGGAGTATGCTGAGAAATCACCTTCTCCCAGCCTGGGGCTGTGGTGGGGATGGTCAGGGGGGATGTGAAACACGTAAGGGCAGGTAACTTCTGCTTTTGTTGCCCTGTGGATTTCTCTTCCTCAGTTCAGCCTTTGCATGCAGTTGAAGCTGTGATGGGTCTTGAGGAGCTGGGAAGAGTCCTCGAGGTGGCAAGGAGGACGTTGCATGGTCTTTGCATGGTTCAGGGCTGCTGTGGAGTGGGGGGGGACATCATCTCTATGGCCCATCCATCCCTCATCCCTTTGTGCTTGCACAGCGAGAGCAGGGATGATGCCCTTTCTTCCCTCCTGCCATCGGCTCTGTGTGATGCTCGCTCTGCCCCACTGTCCCTAAATCCCTACCCCGGTTTTAGCTGTTTTGCCTTGTGCCTGGGGCAGGCAGTGTCTTGGGGCTCGGGGCTCCCTCCTGCGCTGCCAGGGGGGCTGCCCGTGTGTCGCGAGCTGCCCGTGTGTCGCGAGCTGCCCGTGTGTCGCGAGCTGCCCGCTGCCTGCCAGGATCACCTCGCACCCGCTGCCGGGGGGGCTGGGAGGTATCGCCTTGCTCTGCGACCTGCTCGTGACTCGGGGATCTCCTCTGGCATGGCACGCTTAGGTCAGGCTCTTTTCTTGGGGCAGCAGGTGCCTGGGTTTCCTCATGTCATTCCCCAGGGATCAGGATCACCAGCTGGGGCTTTGAGTGGCATCGATCTTGCTGGAAACCGATCTTGCTGGAAGCCAAGCAGGTTTCTGGAGCAGGGCAGCCAGGACTGGGCTGGGCACCACCTTCCCCAGGAGTCAGGGCTTTGCTGCACACACTTCCATGCGGGTTTTAGCTTCTTCCATTCCCTGTCTTTGCCCCGGGAGCTCTCCCGCACAGGGATGCAGGCAGGGATGGAGGGATTCAAATTTGCCACCCACAACCTCCACCAGACAGTATTTTTGCCCACTAAGGATCACTTTGTCCCAAGCCTGGCTGTGCCGGCCGGAAGGGAAACATCTCTTTATTAGGGTTGTTTCCTTAAATAAAGCCATCAGAGCCAGTGCTGGGCTGGCTGTGCTGCCCATCCCATGACCGGTGTTGCGTATTCGGGTTATTAACACCTCATTAGATGTTGGTTCCTCCCCACGCCTCTGGTTCAGCAAATCCCAGTGGCTTTGTTGTTGCTCCCCGACTCCTGCTTCACCGGTGAGTTGTTTTCTTATGGTCTCCTGCGCTTCTGCTGACAGTTTCATTTCTTCTTCAGGTCAGTAGCTTTACTTCGACTTTCAGATCATTCTACATGCACCTCCCCCCGCGCAGGAGATGGCTCAGCACACCTTGTTGGCAGAGACTGTCCTGACATCACTGCCAGGGCCTGGCACTCACCTGCCCTCCCAACCTGTGTTTCACTTGGCCAATCCCCAGAAATTGCTTATTTTTTCCTTTTTTTAAACCTTTACTCACTTCCCAAGTGACATCGACAGCAGACACAGGACTGCCCTAGGAGGAGTCAGGGGACTCATTCAGGTGGGTTAGGAGCCCATCACCAGCCACTCCATGGCTTTGCTATGACAACAAACCACCTCATTTTATGTATTTGTGTGGTTCGTGTCACCCAGGCCAGGCACTCGAGGCTGTGGCCCCTGAGCCAGTTCTGGGGTGAGCTGATGGCACCCCTGAAGGGATCTGGGTCCTTAGAAAAGTGCCCAGAGCATCCTGCAGCCCTTGGGAAGCTGGGCTGGCAGTGGATGGCCCTTCCCCTCCAAAAAGCAATGGCAGATTTGCTGCTTATTTTCATCTTGAGCTTATTTTCGTCTCCGCTTCCACCGCTCTGCCCGGGGATGCTGTCTGTGGCATGATAAGTTATTTCAAGAAGTGGGGCAGAGCTGTTGGTATGGAGGGGAGTGAAGACGCTCAGATTAAAGGTAAATCTGCACAGATAATTGGGAGCCTGCTTCCCGCAGAAATCGGGTGAACAATAGATCAGGGGCGGGGATGGCTCTGTGGCCCCGGGGGCTGCCCTCAGCCACCCCAGGGACTCCTCTCAGCCACCCCAGGGACTCCCAGCCCCTGCTGCTGGGTCCTGGCTGGACCTGGGGGGCTCATGGACCAGCTCCTGGCAGGGGGGGTTGGATATGTGGCACGGGGTTAGTAATCCCCGCCTCCTCAGACCTGCCAGATGTCTCTCCTCTAGGCTTCATTCTTATAAATTGGCCTTTTAAAGTCTGTCATCCCCATGCAGATGAAAGGAAGATGCTGTGATGCCTCTGCGTGCGTGTCTCGGAGCCTGAGCCTGGCTGCAGTGCCTGGATCTCGAGGCTTTTTGTTTGGGGCTTTATCTTTTTTTGAAGTGCCTTGTTTTTTCGTCTTCTTTTTTTATCTTAACCTCTCAGAGTCTGTTGCATCTTGACTTGCCATCCCTTGGTTTTGGGCAGGCAGGCCCTGCTCTGAGCACCTCCTGGAGAGAGGGATGGGGAGAAGAGTTCTCACTCCACCTGCGGGAGGGTGAGCCAGCAAATCCCTGGGGCTCGACACCCAGGGCAGATGCAATTAAACCCATCACTGTGAGGCTTTCTCTCCCCCTCCCAAGCCCCTTTCTCCTCTTTTCCCTCTGTATCCTTTCTGCTTCCCTTGCTCTTGCTGTGACTGCTTGGATTGGCAGCAGGAGACTTCTTTTCATCTTCCTTTTCTCCCTAAGCTCAAGTACTCCTGGCGCGTGGCTTGGTGCCAGGGCAGCTCCTGGGGCCGTGGCAGAGCTGGGGCTGTGAATTTTCAATTCAAAGGGCAGTAACTGCTGCCACAAGCCGAGTCTTTAAATCCTCTGCTTGGTGATGGATGGATAATTAGGAATTTCATTTGTTGGGCGGGTAACAAACAGCTTTGCATTTTCTGTTGCTTTCCTGGTGTCTCTTGGGGAAATTCAGACACTGCTCCTAAACTGCAGGGATGGGTTTTTTCCCAGCTGGCATGGCTCCCTGCTCAGGTCTCCTGGAAAGCCCTGTGATGCTGGGGAGAGCCTGCCAGGGATTTCTTCAGGGGCTGGAGCTCTGCTGGAGACTTGTCATGGTGTTGTGGGGTGTGAGGGGCCAGTGCAGGTCCCAGTGGCAATGTGTGTGCTCTGTCCTCACTGCCTCCCTGGCACAGCCAGGACACCACCAGCATCCCTGTCTTAAAGGTGGGAAGATGCCACCATTGTGTTTCTGTTGAGATTTTTGTTGCCTGTGTGGGTTTCTCCCTGTTTGATGGGGTTGAGAGCCACTTCCTGGGATGGAGGTGCTTCTGTGGAGCTCAGATGTTTGGTGGTGGTGGGCAGTGCCTCATCTCTGTAGGGATGTGCTGGGCAAATGGCAGCCAGTTCCTGGCCACAGCTGCTGCTCTGCATCGCAGCCTTTGGGGCTTGGTCCTGCCTGTGTCTGGTGACTGACATGGTTGGGGTCTGGAGGACGAGGAGTGGGTTCTCCCAGTCCCCAGTGCCTGCTCTGATCCCGTGGCTTGTGCAGTTCATCTGAGCAGTAATTAATTATTGGCCGTGTAAGCTGCTGGCGGGAGACTGCGCGTGATTTATTAGCAGGAGTAATCCCTCGCCAGCAAAAGAGCTGCTCTGTGAATGGAGAGCAGCAAAATCCAGGGAAAGAGCTGCTCTGTGAATGGAGAACAGCAAAACCCGGGGGGACTGTCCTGTCCTTCCTGAACTGGATCCCCCAGGCACAGTCCCTGCCTGGAGCATGGCAGCTGCAGGCACCCCTGGGCTCTGTAGTTGAGCCAGCTGAGGTGGATTTGCCACCCTCAGGGAGGAAGGAGGGGTATGTCTGGACACACAGACCTTATGTTTGGGGACATGGGCTGAGCGGTGCCCCACTTGCTCACTGGCCAAGGCTCACCATCACCAGTAGACCACAAGCAGTCTCAGCACTGGGAGATGATTTTTAAGATGCAATCACTGCTGGGTTCTCCCTGGGGAGGCCATTCACACTACCCAAAGCCAGGTGGATATTTGGGAAGTGCAGCATGAACACCAAGCCAGACTGCACACATGCCCTGCCAGTCCCGTGGCTGCTGGGAGAGGAACCAGTGTGGAGACTGGGCAAAGTGGTGCTTCTCCCATGGGCATGTGGGTCTGGTCTGCAGCTCCCATTAACTTTTGGTGTGCCCTTGGGTCTGGCTTTTGTTTTCTTTTCCCCCTGTACCCTACATACATCTGCCTCTACCAAAGGCCTGTCCTGGGTTATCCATTACCCCACAATGCTCAGTGGGGAGGGCAAAATACTAAAATTCATGTGGCAAAGGATCAGGACAGAAATAGAGAATGGAGGAAGAGAAGGACCAGCTGCTGGGTGCAGAGGGGAGGGTGCTGCCCTGTGTGGGCACTGCCTCCCTCACCCTGTGGAGGGCTGTGCTGTGCCCAGGCAGGCACACAGCGAGAGAAATCCTGCAGGCGAATTCCCCCGGGCCCCTCCGGTCGGGGACTCCTTAGTGGTTTTATGAGAAATCAATAATGCTTTTGCATGGTCATAATCGTAAAATAAGTACAATTTATGGCTGCTACCGGGGCCAAGATTTTTTTCTAGTGTATGAGGTGGAGAGAGAGCGACACACAGACACTTTCCCACAGTGTTTCCCTTCACACCAGAGCTACAGACTGGCGCCTACATCATGGCAAGGGGAGATCCCCGTCTAGGGGGGCAGGGTGGGTTGCCCATGTCTGTGCCCAGGCTCACACTGTGCCCTTGCCCCCGCAGCCCGCCGGCAGGTGGAATGGGGCAGCCATGAACGGCGATGCCCTGTGCCAGGAGCCCTCCTCCCCGCTCCCCGACTGGAGGGAGTTCTGCAAGCTGCACGCCCAGGCGGCCGCTGTCGACTTCGCCCAGAAGTTCTGCCAGTTCCTGAAGGAGAACCCCCACTACGACACCCCCGGGGCAGAAACCTCCTTCTCCCACCATTTCACTGCCAACTTCTTGGACATCTTCAGCCTGGAGGTCAGCCGGGTGTTCGTGTCTGACTCCCCCACCAAGTACAACATCGTGCCCTTCGTGGGGCTGCAGAACTGCCACGTCCCCTACGGGCGGGAGGTCACCCCGAGGAAGGAGGAGACGTCCACTGAGTCCCTGGACAGCATGGACGCCCCGTTGGGTGCCAGCCGGTACCTGACCCCGGCGCAGCAGGTACAGGCACGCAAAGTGTCCTCCTACGGCCAGTCCCGCAGCTCGGAGGACGTCTCCATCCACGCTGCTGCCAAGCCCAAGTTCAAGAAAGGCTTCTCCTTGAGGAACATGAGCTTGTGTGTGGTGGATGGTATGAAGGAGATGTGGCATCGCAAGTCCTCTCCAGAGCCGGGTGCTGAGGCTGCCCCGGGCGGCCGGAGGGCCGAGAGGGAGCCGTGGCCGGCCGGGGGCAAGGAGCCTGGTGACCCACGGGAGAAATGGACCCACAAGCTGCGCCTGTCCAAGGTGCCCTCCTCCAAGGTGGAGCTGGTGGACATCCAGAGGGAGGGGACGCTGCGCTACATGGTGGCCGATGACACGAACTGTGTGGGGAGCTCGCAGTGGCAGAAGTGCCGCCTCCTGCTCCGGAAAGCAGTGAAGGTGGAAGGAGAGAGGTTCCTCCTCGAGTTCTATGTCCCTCCAAAGGTAAGTCCTGGCTTTTCTCTGCTGTTGTTTTTGTGAGCAATTCAAGCAGCAGTTGGGTTTTGCTTGGGGCTTTTCTTGTTTCCACTGCTGAGCTGGAATGAAACCCAGCTCTGGTCCAGAGGGAAATCTGTGCTGTGTGACTGAGGTGCAAATGGATGGGAAAATGTGATTGAAACCTATCCCACCTGCAGGCCAGAATGACCCTTGGTTCTGTGGATGTTGGTCTGTGCCTCTCACCTAAACATCCATCCTTCTGATAAAATACTAAACATGCGTTTAAACTCCAATGCATCTCTCTGGAGAGTGGCTCAGCACTGGCAGGGATGGTATAACTGGGGGCTGGACTGGAGGCTTCCACTGCCCAGGGACTGCAGAGGCCTGGCTGGAAGGAGACAACCCAGTGTCCATGGCATGATGCCTAAGAGAGCTGGAGAGGGACTTTTTGCAAGGACGTGGAGTGACAGGACAAGGGAGGAATGGCTTCATGCTGACAGAGGGCAGGGTTGGATGGGATATTGGGAAGGAATTCTTCCCTGTGAGGGTGGCGAGCCCTGGCACAGGTTGCTCAGAGAAGCTGTGGCTGCCCCATCCCTGGGAGTGTCCAAAGCCACGTTGGACAGGGCTTGGAGCACCCTGGGCTAGTGGAAGGTGTCCCTGCCCATGGCAGGGGGTTGGAATGAGACAAGCTTTAAGGTCCCTTCTAACCCCAACTATTCCATGATTTTATGCACAGAGGATCTGGTGGTTGTGGGCTGCACGGAGCTGCACATCAGCTGCACTTAAGAGGCAATAAACTTGGGTTAAAATGGAACAACTGCTGCTCTTAAAACATTTTAGAGAGAGCTCATAGAGGGATTCTTTTTTTAGTGTATCTTGATTTGTCTCTAAAAATCAATTTTGAAATTATTTTATGGCAACTTTTATGAACATTGTCTACTCCTCTGTTATAATCACACCCCACTTTGGTTTACAGCTTTCTCCCCTCATCCCATCTTGCTTTCCATCTGGCAAATGATTCAGCTGTAAAAGTGGCACCAGTCTGGCACAGCTGGAAGAAAACAGCTTTTTTCTTCAGCAGCCCACAGCTTTGTTTTTGCAAAGACCCTACAAAAACTATGGCCATGTCTTTAAATCTTTAAGAGGAAGAGCCTTCCTGGAGAAGAGGGGGTTGGAACGAGATGATCTTTAAGGTCGCTTCCAACACAAACCATTCTGTGATTCTAAGCCCCTTCTCTGGCTCAGTGATGAATTATCACCTTGTTTCCTTTCCTTTCGAAGCAGCTGCCGCCTCTTTACTGACCTTCTCCTGTGCAAACATCAAGATGGAAAAATTCCCTGGGGATGGGCAGAGCCTTGCATGGCTGAGACGTGTCTGGAGGCAGCACTGGGGCTCTGGGACTGGCAGAAACGAAACATCCTGGAAGGGAAAAAGCAGTTTCTGTTCTGTCTTGGATGTATTTATTTTTATTTCCCAATAAAAATGGGAACTGAGCCCGTTATTGGTAACTTCCAGCCCAGAGCTCCTCGCTGGCCTCGTCCCACCCCCTGCACCCAAGGCACCAGGCAATGGTTTCAGTGACTAAATTGCATCTCTACTTCCTACATCTGCCATGCTCTGAATCCCAGAGCCCCGGAGAGCAGCTCTGCAGGCTCCTTTGGGGGGATTTGTTATAATTAAAACAAATATCTGGGGAATTTGTTGCTCAGCAAACATTTGGAGTGGGAGGCACCAGGTCCTGCCCCCCCCGTGGAGGCTCCAGCGGGTGCCAGAGGCCCTGGGGGAAATTCATTTTTCTTTATTTTAATGTAATTAAAATTCCCTGCATGGCTGAGGCTGCTGTGTCGTAGCTGCTCGGTTGAAATGCAGCTCCTGTGCTGGATGAACGGAGCTGTTCTCCGCATGGGAAGCATCCCCATCAGACAGCACAGTCTCTCCCTGCGGGTCTCCATCGGGAGAGGGTGTAAAATGGAGAGAAATAAGTGGTGTTGGCAGAGCTGGCACTTCAGCCCATGCTGGAGCAAGGAGGAGGTTTGGCAATTAAATGCACCTCCCTGTCTTCCACTGGGCCTCCCTTTGGTTTAATTCAAAGAGCTCAGAGTTATCAGAATGGGAGGGAAATCAATGCTGTTTATTCTCCCGCTGTAATAACCACACAGGCTGAGCTGATCTTGCCTCTGAGAGCTCCACTGCGTCGTCCCCAGGGACAGTTTGATTCAATTGAGTGACTTTTTTTTTATTCATTGATTTCTTTTAATTTATTTTCTTTGGGTTGTTTTTTTTTCCTTTTCCCAGGCTTCCAAACCCAAGGTGAGCATCCCACTGTCGGCCATCATCGAGGTCCGCACCACAATGCCACTGGAGATGCCTGACAAAGACAACACCTTCGTCCTAAAGGTGAGAGCAGGGTGTGTGTATCCCTATGGGAACCCCATTTGCACCTGCATCCAGCTCCTGCTGCAGGGATGCTCAGTTCCTGAGAGGATTGTTGCCTTGGTTTTTTGGAGCTGGGATGCCAACAGCACTACAGCTCCCCATGGGATCTCTGCTCCTCCACCTGACACCTGGGTATTTTGGGATCAGGCTGTTTGTCTGGCTTTCACCATGGGGTTTGGCTTCTCTGTGTCACCAGGAGACATGTTAAATTAGTGTACAGAGACAACCTGCAAGGAAAAACACTCCTTGGTGCAGCTGCTGAGGGTTTTGTGGCTGCCACTGCCCCAGGTTTCTGACATGTGGTGGTTGTTTCATTGACATGGGGCAACAGCACTCGGTGCTCTGGTCTAGTTGACAGGGTGGTGTTTGGTTAAAGGTTGGCCTCCATGATTTTAGAGGTCTTTTCCAAACTTAATGATTCTATAGGAATAGCTGTGCAGGGCCACCAAGACCCTGAGGATCAACCACCCAATGTGAGTCTGGGGGCACAACCAAAGAGTAAAAAGTCCTTCCAAAAAGACTTTTCCATATCATGCAGTTAATTAGGTCAGTGCTGCCTCCTGCTCTGCTGGAAGGCAACAGCCTGTCATGGCAGATCAAGGCTGAATTTTGCTGGGTCCCATCCACCATGGTGATGGATGTGTTGTTGGAGATGGTGTTTCCCTCCAGATAATGGGGTTGTGCCTTCCCAATCATCTTAAATGGACTTGTGCTCTCCATCAGAGCTGTGGGATGTGCCCAGCTGAGAGGCAGCACATGTACGTGGGGGAACACCAGCATTTTGAGCATTTCTGTGTCCTACCTGTGCTCAAAAAACACCTCTCTCCAAAGAGCTTCTGCCCTGAGAGTGTGTGGCAAAGCAGAGCAGACAGCCTGGGCTTCCTGACTGAATGAACCTGCTTGAAAGCTTAGAAAACTGTGAATGCAGAGGAGGGGAAAAATTAAGCCTAGCTTTATGAAAAACCCTGCCTGGCCCTGGCACACATTCCCATGAGAAATCATTTTCCTTGTAAAGGTCCCACTTTCCTTGTGAAGGTCCCATACCTTCTCCTGGCATCTCCTTCAGGGCACCCTCCCTGCCCCAAGGGCTTCTTGCTCTTCAACCTCAGCTCTCTGCCCACCAGGGCCATGGAGGGTCATTCAGCTGTTGTCTTGTGTGCCTTAAAGACCAACCTCAATGTCTCCTGCTCTCCAGACTGACCAGCCCAAGGTCCTCTCTGCTTTCCTTATGAGCTCTGGAGAGAGAATGCCCCAAACTGTAAATGGGGTCATGGCCTAGAGTGGATAGGAAGGATTGCTTCTCCTTTCTTCTTCCTCTTTATCCAGTCCAAGCTGATCTAGTTGCTTTCTTCGTCCCCTGATGATGATGATGTTGACTCATGTGCAGCCTGTGGGCTGGTGTGACTTCTCAATGGTTTTGCAGAACTGCTCCAGAGTTGTGGTTCCCCAGACCGGATACCCACGGCAGTCAGTGTGAGCCCAGAACTCACCCCTGTCCTTGAGCTGTTCTCTTCCACTAAGAAGAAAACTAAGAGAGTTTTCTTCCACTAAGCATTTCTCAGCTTCACCAAGTTCACTGGAATTCTTGTCTCACCCTTTAACATGCTTGCAGTGTGGTGTCACCCATGAATTGATCAGGCATCCTTGCCTTCCTTTGTCCTGATAGTTACTGAGGAGCAGCAGCACAGAGAGAAGGAGCTGCTAAGCATATCCCTCAGCTTTGATCACTGGCCATTGTAAGCCATTGATCACTGCTCTTGAAATATTGCTCATCAGCTACCTCTGGGTGTGCTTTCTGGATCCCCTTACAAATCCCACCTCAGCTGTGTGGCATCACTGTCTGAAGCGTGGCCAGTACTGAAGATGTGCCACTCCTTCTGCCCATCCCAGGGGCTGTCACGAGCATGAGCAGATGGGTTTGACTGGGTTTGGTCCTGACAGATCCCTGCTGGGGGAATTCAGCTCTGGGGATGCTTTGTGGATGTCCAGGAGGGTCAGTTTCTCTGGCTGTTGGAGGAGAACTTTGGGTTTGCCCTCTTCCCATCTTCTGGAGCTGGAAATGCTCTATCCATCCATCCCCATCACTAACAGATCTGTGACTGCTTCAGCTATTTCTTTAATTTACTTGGGGAATGTTCCAAACACCACCAGTCAAAAACTGCCTGATTATCAGGTACCTCCAGCTCCTGTCCTGTCCTGGCCAGGATGCTCACCCTGCCACAGGGGGAATTGATTGTAATCAATCCCTCGTGTGACCTGAGGCAGCAAGCACAGCATGAGTCCCTCTCCTACTGCTTCCAGTCAGCCTTTGCCCTCCCCTCCCAGCTGTCAGCACAGAATGCTGTTCCCCTATTCTCACATCCATTATTATTTCTGGCTTATTTTCTGCCCAGACCCTTCCTGCTGGGACATCTTCTTGCTGCTCTCCCATATTCCCCCTTTGCAAAGGGCATGAAGCAGCCCCAGGTGCTGGGGTAAAGGTTAGATGGGTAAGAAGGGAGGTGGGTGCTGTGGTTTCCTTGCTGCCTCCCTGTGTAATATGGACCCCAATCTCAACCTTCACAATATGCAGGTTGTGATGGGTGGAAAAGCCCCTGCCTTTTTTGGGAGGTTATGATGAATGGAAAAGCCTTTGCCTTGTTCAGGAAGGTTGTGATGGGTGGAAAAGCCCTTGCTTTGTTTAGGGAGCTTGTGATGGGTGGTAAAGCCCCCTGCCTTTTTTAGGGAGGCCACACTAGAATAGCTTCTGCCAAATTGCCTAAAAATGAGCAGACAACGTGTCCCTGGCACCCGTCAGACACCAAGCACATGCAGTTTTTTCCATTGCACAAGCAGGTGCTTGCAAAATACTCAAACCCTGCACGTGCTTCGCTTGCTGTCATGCTTTGCATGAGTGAGCAGCCCCGTCTCTCACGTCAGCTTCATGTGTTGTCCTCAGAAAGCCAGAGAAGCTCCTTTCCTCTGATTGAACAAATTAGGGGGGATCTTTGCTGCTGCCCTACACCTCTGCTTGGTTCAGGATCGCCCATGCACAGCCCAGGCTGCAGCAGGGACCAGCTCGCTGCTCATCCCCAGCTGGGGCTCCGCTCCCTGCCCTCGCTGCTTATTTTCAGGACAGTGATTCAGTTGTTTGTGATTAATTTAATTTGCTTGGAGGTTGTCTCAGCTGGCAATGTGATACCCTCCTGGAGTCAGGATTGCTTTGCCAGCTCAGGAACGTGATGTGTAAGGCTCTGTGAAGGATGCAGGGAAACCTGCCAGAGGCACACAGCATCTCGTGGCATCTGTGTCCACTGATGTGGGGACTTCTGGGTTCTCCCCATCCCCAGAAAGCCACAGCTCCTTTGGGATTGACATTTTGGAGGCTCTTTTGCGTCTTGATTTTTTTTTTTCCTGTGAAAGTGGGTTTCTCTCGCACGCTGTTGCAATCAGAAATCAAAGCCTCATGGACCAGCAGGCAAAAAAGATAACACAGGAGGGGTTTACACTCCTGGCTCTGGGCTGTGGCAGGGTTTGGGGGCAGAGAACAGTGTGGCTTCTGCTCTATCTATTCAGAGCTAGTTTTTGGGGGACACTGAGGTGCCCCAGAGTGAGAGATGCTGTCTGTGCTGGTTCATAATGCCAGGTACCCCTGATGCTGCCAGCCAGGTGTGGTTTTGCCACAGAGGCTGTCAAAACTTTGTAAAAAAAATCCTTCTGATCATTGTGCTATTAACAGTGGGGTGGGAATTTTCCTCTGAGCCCTGGCTTTGGTCAGGGGTCACCCCTGGGCACACCAGAGCATCTCTGTGGGTCTGTGCCCCTGTGCTGATGGGGCAGGACACTGCTCCTCTCCTGTTTAATAGCAGCAGGGGGGTGTGGGGGCCCAGCTGTGTTATGGGGGGCATGCTTCACCCCAGGGTGGGTGGCAGGACCCCAGCACAGCTCACAGCATCCCACATTGCCTGCAGGTGGAGAACGGAGCCGAGTACATCCTGGAGACCATTGACTCCCTGCAGAAGCACTCCTGGGTGGCAGATATCCAGGACTGCATCGACCCTGGGTAAGGATTGCTGGGGGAAGGGGCCCTAACAGCCAGCTTGTGAAGTTTTTATACTGTATTTGAGCTATTTTCCATAGTTTTTTCCAGTCTAGCATTCATGATAAATTTAAGATTCTGCTGGTTAAATCGATTTATTTATGTTTCTATCACAGTGGCATGAATGCTATCATTGAAGTCACAACTCAGCCAAAACCTCTCCTCTGCTGTTTCATCAGCCTATCCAGCAGGTTACGTGTTAGGGAGGTTTTGTGCCTGATGTTGCTGTCCTTCAGCTCGCTCAGACAGGCCCAGCCTCTGAGGAGACACTGGCACTGCCCTTCTTGGCACAATTTTGGAAAAAACAAGGTGCCTATGCTTGCAGAGGTGAAACCCTCAAGCAAACCTGAAACAGGGGCTTGGAGAGGCTCCTGCTGCCTCCAGGTTGCCTTTGCCCTCTTCTGCTGGAGAGTTGGTTACTGTGGAGGCTGCATCTTGTGGGGAAGATGCACTGATGCACTCCAGATCGTTGTTCCTCCAGCTCCTTTTCCTGTTTTCTAACACATATAATTCATTGGCACAGGTTGCCCAGAGAAGCTGTGGCTGCCCCATCCCTGGCAGTTTCCAAGGCCACGCTGGACAGGGCTTGGAGCAACCTGGGCTAGTGGAAGGTGTCCCTGCCCATGGCAGGGGGTGAAACAAGATGAGCTTTAAGTTCCATTCCAACCCAAACTATCAAGAAGCAATGCTGAGGCTGGGCTGCTGAGGGAAACAAGGCTGGGAAAAGGCCATTTTTTTCCCACTGCATGTTTCAGTGCCAGTTTTCCAGCTGGGGCTGAGCACCACGGCCGTGCTCCCCTCAAGCCACCGCGGGAGCCGCTGGGATCCCCGCGCCAGCCCCTCTGGCAGCCTCCCAGCCTCTTCTGTTTGCTTAGCACCCAGCGCCGTCCCGCTCTGGCCTCCGGACGTGACTGTAAAGCAAATAATAATGAACTCCAGAGCAAATAATAATGAGCTGTTTAATACACCGACACACGCTCCCAGTGCCAAGAACGAATTTTCAGTCAGCTCCCGATGCTTTTGCCAAGGGCTGCGTGCTGGAGCCGCTGCGTGAGCGCCCGGCGACGGCTTTTCTGCAACGCGCTGTTGGTTTTGGTTTCCTTCCTCCCTTCTTGTTTTTAACCGGCTGCAGCTGAATGACTCCCAATGGCTGATTCACTTACTGGCCACTAAATAATTCAGCAGCTCACGAGGGAGCCGTTGCCACCCACACAGACGCTTCCTGCTGTCTGTGCCCACGTGGCCGCTGTTAAGCAAGAGTAGCCCAGTGCTGCTGGCAGCTCTGGCAGTGCCCGGCTCCTTCTGACAGCCAGGATAAAAATAGGCTGTGGAGCAACTCAGATGCTTTTGCAAGAAGGATGCTGAAGTGCACAAGGAGGGTTGGGAGCAGGGATGCTCTGTGGGGGCTGCCCCCACCTTGCTCTATTCCCACTCGCTGTCTTGCTCCAGGCCTCCTGGTTTGGGTTTGTTTTTTTTATGTCTTTTAGTATTGTAATTCCTGTGGGTTGGTAATTCCCTTTGCAGAGTGTGAAAGTGGAAGTGCCCTCGGGTGGAAGCTGGTGGTGGGATTGTGTGTGGGTGCACCAATGTCTTGCAAAGCAAAGTGCTGAGGGTCAAGGTGACAGATTTCCATCCAAACCAACAAGCACAACCCTGCAGCTGGGACAAACCAGCATGACCTGTGTAGGATGGGTGTTAAAGGGTTTAATCCCTCCCATGCCAGTTTCTCACCCTCAAAAAACCATGTTATTTGGTGGCTGCCCTGCCTCTCTGTGCTGTTGGTGCTTCTGTTCATGGCAGCTCCTCAGGAGAAAGCAAGGAGTATTGGGATGTGCTCCTGGATCACAGCTGGAGTTTTGTTTGGTTGAGTCTCCATTCCATGCCAGTGAGTGGAGGTGCAACACGTGTGCATGTCTGTAGTGTGTCAGCCAGCACATGACCATCTGCTCTGTGCTCTCCCCCAGGGACAGCGGGGACGACATCGAGCTGGTGTCCTGCGCACAGGGAGCTTGTCTGCCAGGCAGGACAGCCTCCTCCAGCTGCGAGTTCCTGGCTGATGGTAAGGACCTACATCTGGGAAAGTCTGGGAGTCCCTCAAAGCCATAACGTGTCTCTGGGAGCTAAGGGTATCCAACACAGTTGCCTTCAGAGCAGAACAGCCCCCAGTTTTGTCCAGTGATGATGGGTGATGCTGAGCCATGAGCCCATCCCTCTGTAAATTCCCTTCCAGATGTGCCCAGGCCACCAGACAGATGTGCCCTGCCCAGCGCTCACAACCCCACCACGGCCACCGCCGTCCCTGTGCCCCCTGGACGGGGCAGGGACTCCCTGGGGGAGCTCCTCACCCATGTCCCGCTGGAGAACTTCCTGCAGACGCTGGAGTCCTCCCCCACTGCACATCTCACAGGTACTGGCATGCAGGATGTGGCCCCAGCATCTCGCTCTTGAGGGTGCATGGAGGGAGAGGAGGAGGGGGTGGGAGCGGGTGGTGTCCAGGTGCTCCCTAAAAACCTGCTGTCCTTGCGGGCAGGGGAGGACAGCGAAGCGGAGGCGGAGATCAACCTCTCTGACTTCCCCTGGTTCCACGGGACACTCTCTCGGATCAAGGCTGCTCAGCTGGTGCTCTTTGGGGGTGCCCGGAGCCACGGATTGTTCGTCATCCGGCAGAGCGAAACGCGGCCGGGGGAGTACGTGCTGACCTTCAACTTCCAGGGGAAAGCCAAGGTGGGTGTCCTCTGCTTCTCTGGGAACATCAGAGCCAGCCCTGCCCAGCACCCCGGGTTCCTTCCTGCTCCTCAAGCAAGCGAATGCCATGCAGTGACTCCAAACACAGCAGCTCTTCAGGGAGGTGCACCCTGGCAGGGCATCCCCCAGGACCACCTGCCCTTGTCCCCCAAGAGCCCTCTGCACCCTGCCCAGCCCCTGCTACACTTTCCTGGCTGGATCAGTGCCTGCTATACCAGCATAAGGTTTAATATTATTCAATAATATATATGGAAGCCCAGCCTAGCATAGCACATCATCCCCTGCCCTCCTTTTTTTGCTCTGTGTCCCGAAGTACACAGATGCACTATGGAGAACCAACTCAGATAGTTTTCTGCTGAATTTCTAACAGAGAAAACTTTTGGCACATGCTGTTCTTGCTGTCACCTGTCCTGCAAGAAGTAGTTCAGGTGGGCTGGGGGCTTCCCCAGGCTGTCTGTTACACCAGGATTGGAGCTTCAGCCCCCTTAGCTGCACCCTTCTCTGGATTTTTGTTTATGGTTTCATCCTTAGGAGGGGCCAAACTTCTCCTGGGGCTGTAGGAAACACCCTGCAGCAGGTTAAAAATAACAATCCTATGTTAGGAGCAAACCTCCCTTGGCTGGTGGAGGTGGCTCCTGCTGGCGATTGCAAGGGTGGTCTCACCCTCGCAGCCCCCATCTCACCTGCTGCCCCCTGTGCTTGCAGCACCTTCGCCTGTCACTGAATGAGAGTGGGCAGTGCCACGTGCAGCACCTCTGGTTCCAGACCATCTTTGACATGCTGCGCCACTTCCACACACACCCCATCCCCCTGGAGTCGGGCGGAGCCGCCGACATCACCCTCCGCAGCTACGTGGTGGCCCAGAGTCCACAGCCCGGTGGGTGCTGGGGTTGGGCAGGGCTGCATGTGGAGGGTTGGGTGTGAGGTTGGGCTGGGATCTTGTGTGGACCTAAAAGGGACTGATCCTGGGATTCCCTCCCTAAAGCTGTGCCCTTAATAATAACATGTGGCTTTGGAGATGTGCCAAGGCAGATGTTATCCCATCAAAGGTGGGCAGGGAGCACCACACAGCAGCAGGGCTGTGCAGGCATGGCCCAGTCCCCTGGCTGTGGGTCAGTCCCCTGGCTCAGGCAGGAGAGGAGCAGAGGGGTCTGTGGGGCTTGGAGTGTCCTGCTGTTCTGAGGGAGGGTGGGCAAGGAGGGCTGGGGAAGGAAAGGGTCATGGATGGGAAGGGTGGGCAAGGAGGGCTGGGGAAGGAAAGGGTCAAGGATGAAGAGGGTGGGCACGGGCAGAGTGCCAGTGAGGGGTGGGGGGGGCTGAGCCCACAGGCAGCACTGGAGTCAAGCTCTTGTCTCCCCTGCAGACGCTGGCCCCCCGCCACCCCTTGTGTCACAGCCACCAGGCTGCCGGGTCGACCTGCCACCTCCACACTACTTCTGCAGCACAGCACCCACCGGCCCGCCGGCCCCACCGCCCACTGAGGGGGTGGCCGTGGCCCCCGCTGTCACTGTCCCCACACCCTACCACCGCCTGGAGGGTACCCTGGGCCCCCGGAACCGCAGCGACAGCACCGAGCGCCGGCCAGAGCCCCCCACCGCCAGTGCTGAGGACTACCATGAGGCTGACAGTGCCCGGAGCCGGACCCGGGCGGTGGAAAACCAATACTCCTTCTACTGAGCCCTCCATGCCTGGGGGCTGGATGGTGGGGGGAAGCGGGGCAGCCGTGCCCCTCACCGCTGCACCAGCCTCGCCACCTCCTCCTGCCACCACCAGCAACCGAGCCGGGATGTCCTTCTCACTCCCTGCTGCCTCTGGGAGCTGTGTCAGCAGCAGGCGATGTCCCAGCTGGACCTGGCACCAGCCTCCAGATTGGAGCAGTGCTGGAGGTTTGGGAGGCTGAAAGAGTCAGTGCCATTTTGGAGCTTGCAGTCTCTCCTTTTTCCATCTGGACCAAGAGCTCTCCCAGTGCCAAGCCCAGCTCCCTTCATCTCCTGGGTGTGACCATCGTGGGACGGCAGCCCGAAGCTGTGACAGGCTCCATCCTCCAGCCAAAACACCTTGGCACATCCATTCTGGGGTGACAGCCCAGCATGGCCAACGTCCTTCTGGCACCATCGCACTGCAAACCAGCTGCTGAGGGACTCTGGCATTTCGGGATGTCCATGGAAATTGCAGATCTACATGCAGAGACTTTTCTCCACACATGGATCACTGAGAGGGCACCACTGCAGAGGTCTGAGGGTTTATCCAGGCTGGCTTTTGGGGCTCCCTCTGAGGCATGTGTTTCCCATCCCACCCTCTGCCAGGAAGTTTTTCTCTAAAGCTTAATGAATTGCATTCAAGGAAGAGTTTTCCTGCTGTCCTGCCTTTTGTGTTCCTTTGTTTCCCTTTTCTCCTTATCATACCTACAGAGAATCCCTGAATAACCCCTTTCTTCCTCCCCCTCTTCCTTGCTTTTTCAAAACCTAAGCTCTCTGCAAGGGCATCAGCTCAGCCTTCTGCTTGCTCTCTGCCACAGCTGGGCAATATTTTCTATTGCTCAAGGCAAACCTTGGAAAATATGACAACAGCCCCGCTTTGCATCAGTTGTTGGTCATTTGGGATATTGAGGGGGTCAGGCAGAAGACAGGGACTGTGTGTGGAGGTGAGGGACAGCCTTGCCCTGCAGGTGCTCAGCTGGGCTCCCAGGAATGAAAACACTACACATCTTCAGTAAATGCTATTGAAGGTTATTGTTTTTTCTTGGGCAAATAGAAATGCCCAAGAAGAGCAAAAGGAGTGGGGCTGGTGCCAGGTGGGTGAGCTGCCAGCCAGCACAGGGGCCAGGCTAGGCTGATGGACAGGATTGCCCTTGCCAGTGGTTGATGTCCCTCCCAGGCAGCTGTAAGACCCTGCCAGTGAGGGCTGGAGCAGCACTGCTGCCAGGAAGGACCAGGTAGTGCAGTTGTCACCACTGCTGGGTGGTGTTTGGCAGAGCAGTGCAACCACATGCACCTAGAGCAGGAGAAGGAGGTCCCTGATGGATGTGAGCCCTGGAAGAGAGTGTAGAGGAGAAGCCTGCTGTGGATAGGTGTGCACTACATTGATGCTTCTCCTGCAGGTCATGGAAGGCTTTAGGATGGTTTCACAGGCCAGGGTTTGTGTGCCTCGTGTGGGGTCCTTCAGAAGGGCAGCTTTGCTTGCATGTTGCTCTTGGTTTGCCTTACACAGCTTGTCCTACCCAGTGCCAGGCCCTCCTGGCTCCTTGTGTGGCTGCCAGGTCTGGGTGACTGTGCTCACAGGACCTGAGCCAAGTGGCCTTGGAGTGTCTGGGTAGGTCTCTGGGTAAAGCAGACCCCACCACAGCAGCCAGAAGTTACCACGTAGTGCAGAAAGCCAAGCCACAACCTAACAAAAAAAACCCCCTTGAATTTGCCTGGAATTGGCTTGGGCCAAATTTTTATTTTTTTAGGTGCCTTCTTTCCTGAGCTAGCAAAGCACATCCCCAGTGCTCCAGTCACTTGTACCTCCCACTTCAAGAGGACAGGGAAGGTGCCCCCAAGGCTCCTTGTCTCCTCCTGCCATGTGAGATCTGCCTTTCTGGCCCATGGGTGTGTGAGATGAGAGCTGGTGGATCTCATTCCTGCAGGAAATGCCACCTTCTCCCCAAGGCACATGGCCCAGGAGAGAACAGCAGGAGCAGTTTGGTCTGTTCAGGGTGTTTCTCCTTCCCCAGCTCAGCTAAAACCCAGCTTGGAGGAGCCCATGCAGCAGAGAGAGGCTGGGGGGTTTAACACAGACATGCTCCCTTCACATGAGCAGTGGATGAGGGAGGATCTCTGGATATGGCACACACATCATCACTCTGGTTCCTCAGGAGGTTCCAAGGGGCCAGGTGGCTGGATGGGAGCACTGCCTTACAGACCTTCAGCTACTGCCTGGTTTCTCACTTTCTGTGTCATGGGATAGGAAAAGGAGGGGGAAGCAATGATCTGCAAGCAAAAATGTTAATTTGTAAATAGGGAAGAGTCTGGAAGAGTTTACTGTTGTGTAGAATAAATTAATTTTATTTAAAAAAAAAAGAGGGAGGAGGGACTTGTTAAACAAATGGAGAAGTCGAGTTGCGGTTTTAAAATAAAATCACTTGCAAAAAAGGGTGGCACGTGAGTGTGAGCTTGGGGGTTTGCTGGATTTGCTGCATGAAAAAGGAGAGGGAGGATGCTGTCATATCACATGTGTGTAGACCTCGTTGCTGTCTGGAGGCAGTTGGGGCTGGGCTCAGTCTGTCTCTGCCTGATGGAGTGCACTGAGGAGGGAGGAGAGGGGTGTTTTTCTCACTACTGAGCAGAGGGAGAAGGAGGAGGGGTCCAGGACAGGGGTTTATGTCCTCCCAGTCTGTTATTTTCTTTGTCTGGTTTGTCACTGGTGCAGGTTGGAATGTCTCCATCCCCAAAGCAGTGTGGATAATAGGGAATGAGCAGCCCTGGGGGTGTGAAGATGGACCTCTCCTGCAAAAGGCCTGTGAGAGCATCTCCCAGCAGCCATTCCCCATAATCTGTCATTCCCCCTCCCATGCCTTCATCTCTCCTGGAAGGCAGTGCCTCATGCTCTGACGTTGTATGTCTTTCTAGTTTGCTCTTTTCTGCTGAGAATCCCCTGGGAAAACTGGGGCATTGTCCCAGACTGTTCTGTCACAGCTAAGCAGCGTGACAGACGCAGCTAACACATGGCTTTTAAGGGGGTGGAGGGAGCTGCTCAGTTCAGGAATCAGGCCACAGTTGTGTCATGATCCATTCACAAAAGTACTCGCTCCCCAAAACACTCCAGAGCCTGTTCACTGCTCTTGGAGAGCTCATCCATCAGGAGCTGGGCAGCTGGGGAGGTGACAGCCTCTCCTTACGGATGACTTTGTTGCCCTCAAGGCTGGCACTGAGGGATGTGCCTGCAGGAGAGCTGCTCCTCATGCCTAAACCTAAACCATTCACACCTCAGCTTATTAGCAAATTGACTAATTACAGTATCAGTCTTGCTGGAAAGCATCCCTTCCTTTCCTTTCACAGGATTCCTGTGAGGCAGGGACAGGATGCAACAGCCCTTTGCATCTTAACAGGAAGATGTGGTAGTGAAACCAGGGGAAAGCATCCTCAGTGTGTGGGCTGGGCTGGATTCCGTGCCAGCAGTGCCCTCTGCCCAGGGCTGGAACAGGACTGGTGTGCAGGAATGCTGGACTAGTCTGTGAGGATGCTGGCTCTGAGCTGTGCCCTGGCAGAGTCGATGAACAGGACAAAAATGGGAAGGGATTTCAGCAGTGCAGCCGCCCACGTTTCACGTGGGTGTTGGAGCTCCACAGCTGCTCCTGCCTGACGTGCAGGGTCTGTCTCAGCAAAGGCTTGCAGTGCTTCCAGAAGGATCCCTTTGGTAGGAAAGCTCAGAAACACAAGCGAGCTTTGATACAGATCAGGGAGCTGAGTTTTGTTGTTTGGTTTGCACTGACCTATGAAAACACTTCCCTGTTCTAATGCAAATATCCTGACCTCAGTAAGCCCAGTTCTGCCCAGGTCCCAGCCCAGCACTGATTTCGTGGGCTTTGTATTTTGATGAAATACTTTCTATTTTTGAATCACACAATAACAGTCTTGGCCCCCCAGCCTAGACAGGTATATTTTAAAAGTAATATGTGCATAACACATCAAGAGTCTGCACCAATTCCCTAGACATGTAGGTTGAGAATGAGATGCTCCCAGGTCTCTCTCCCCACGGTTTCCATGGGCTCTGTTGGATGACAGGCAGCTGCCTGTTTGTTTCCCAGGGCTGTGAGCTGTCCCTGGCACAAGCCATGCTTTGGGCAAGTGAATCCAGCTGTCCAAGTGCTCCCTGCAGCCCCTGGGCTGCCATGCTGCCTTCCTCTCGTGGGGACTGGAAGGCAGCTCATGCCTCCCCGCTGTGATTTTGGGAGCTGTGTGTCTGGAGAGGTGGCCGTGAGGAAGAAATAGGGTAGCACCTTAGGGGTTAGTGAGCTAAACCTGCCTGTGCTGTGCTCAGGACTAAGCAGAGAGGAAACTCAAACATGCAATTTTGCTTCTAAAATACTTTCTGCAGTGACTGAGCAGGGACAGAGGGATGTACCTGCCCCAGCTCTGCAGTGGCACTGGTTCCCTGCCAGGGCTTAGCCCAACCTGGCACTGTAAGGTTTCTGTCCTGGTGGGCTGAAGAGGACCCAAGGCTGGGAGAGGAGCTGACGAGCTGGCAGACAACATGGGGGAAGCTGTTTGTGTTGCTCCAGCCAGGGCTGAGACTGCAAGGATGCCTTCCAGGACCAGCGGCCAGCTGGGAACTCAGCCAGCACTAAATTCACACCATTCTTTTACAAATCAGGTTGGTAAGACAAACACGAGGCACAAACTAGTGTGATTTCCATAGCAACCTCAGTGAGGGTTGAAAAGTCTTTTGTAAACACAGGGCTGAACCTGAGGATCAGCTCCGATTTTCTCCACGGAAGAGAGTGGGGGCTTAATAAATTCAGGTCATATAAAAGAAGCATAAATCTCAGAAGGAGCCATTCCCAACCTCTCTGTTCCCCTTTCTGTCACCCTCTCCACATGCACAGCACGAAGCTGTCTGATACCCAGAGCCCAACTACCCGGCTCCAGCTTATCTCCATAAACTACACAAAGGCTTATGCCCCTCTTGCATTGCAGCTGACCTTTAGTAGCTAATTCTCTGACGCACACACAGCCCAAGCACATGCCATGCCATTTCTGTAGGGCCACAGCGACTTGAAAAGAAATTTGGCTTGCAGAGGAACCTGATCGCAGCCAGCTCCAGCTCCTCTTCCCCGCTCACGGCTTCCTCCAGCCCCGTCAGGCAAGCGTGGGGTTGGGTGTACAATCCCTCAGCTCGTCCAAGCGCTGCTCCTGCAAAGCCCAGATAGGAATATGAATGCAGACAACAGTGCAGCATCCCCCTGCCTGCTACCTGCCCACATCTCCCAGCGCCTGGCAGGGCTGTGCCGTGGGGAATGGCACTGCCGTTCATCACTGTCAGCAGACAAAGCCCGCGGGCAGCGCTGGTTAATTACCGAAGTGACACGAACAGATGGTGCGGGCAATCTGCCACCGAGGCTCTGGGAAGTCCCGTATCGCTTACACCGTCACGGGGAAAGGATTTGGCAGGGCTGAGGGTGCCGGTGAAAAACACACTGAATGTGCACCCTCCTCGGGGCTCAGCTGAGCCCGGAGCTTGGATGGAGCGCGGCAGATGCCGGAGCTGCCTCGCTAATGGGTCTCCTCGGGGACAGACTGCACTGCTGCAGCCTGGAGAACGTGCCTGGGGGGACAGGGGACATCAGAGCTCGGCAAACGCAGCTTTGCAGGGAGCAGGACACAGCTGGGACATGGGGGAAGTGACACAGAGGACAACTTGTATCTGAGAGTGTCCCTGAGTAGCTGAAGGAGGGTGGCAGAGGATGGAGCCAGGGGCTTCTCAGGGGTGCTGAGCAGTAGGATGAGTCAACTGGGGCACAGGCTGTTCCATGAGATATGGACCTGTTGGAGCGAGTCCAGGGGATGCCACCAAGATGATGAGAGGGATGGAGCATCTCTCCTACAAGGGAAACCTGAGAGAACTGGGATTGGTCAGCCTGGAAACAAGGAAGGCTTCAGGGTGACCTCATTGTGGCCTTGCAGTACTCAAAGGGAGTCAACAAGATGGAGAGGGACTTTTTACCAGGGCATGGAGTGACAGGACAAGGGGGAATGGCTTCATGCTGACAGAGGGCTGGGTTAGATGGGGTATTGAGAAGAAATTCTTCCCTATGAGGGTGGCGAGGCCCTGGCACAGCGTGCCCAGAGGTCTGGCTGCCTCATCCCTGGAAGTGTCCAAGGCCAGGTTGGACAGGGCTTGGAGCAAATTGGGACAGTGGAAGGTGCCCCTGCCTATGGCAGGGGGGTGAAATGAGACAAGCTTTGAGGTTCCTTCCAACTCCTTCTGTGATTCTGTGAGGAGGAACTTCTTCACTGGGTGGGTGATCAAGCACTGGCACAGATTGCATAGGGAGGGTGTGGGGTCTCACCCAAAAGCCCTCCGGACACAGCCCAGGGGACTGTGCTGGAGCTGGGCATTGGAATGGGTGACCCCAGGGGTCCCTTCTGACCCAAACCCTCATGGTGTGACTGTGACCTCACAGAATCCTTCTGAGGGGGCAGAGCACTGCGAGAGCTGCCCGGGAAGACCATGGAATCTCCCTCTCTGGAGGCGTTTCAAACCCACCTGGATGCATTCCTGTGTCACCTGCTCTGTGTGACTCTGCCTTGGCAGGGGGGACTGGACTGGGTGATCTCCAGAGGATATTCCAACCACACAATTCAGGGATTCTCTAAACCATCGTTCTGTGGCTTTGTGCCTTTGGCCCCCACCCAGGCTGCAGGGCATCGACATCAAAATTTCTTCACAGAAGGGGTTGTTAAACACTGCAACGGGCTGCCCAGCGCGGTGGTGGAGTCACCATCCCTGGACATGTCTAAGGAAAGGACGTGGCCCTTAGCGCTCAGGTCTGGTTGACAACGTGGTGTTGGGTCCCAGGCTGGGATCTCAGAGGTGTTTTAGAACCCTACTGAATTAGTGATTCTGTGATTCCGTGTGTCTGCTGGCAGCCCGCGGAGCCGGCCCAGCTCAGCCCTGCCCTGCCCCGTGTCCCTCAGGCCGCGGTCCCTCAGCCAGGCCCGCCATGACGGGCCGCGCGCGTCGCGTGCTCTGACGTCACGGGTGGGCGGGGCGCGGCCAGGGCTGGAACATGGCGGCGCCCTCGGCCCCGCGGCCGCCGCGGCCCCGCAAGGAGCCACAGCCGCTCGTCATCCCGCGCAGCGCGGCCGAGGAGCAGCGCCTCCGCCTCGAGCGCCTCATGAGGAACCCGGTAAGGGCACCCGCCGGGGCCGGGAGGGCAGAGGGACAACGGGACCCACACCCCATTCCATCCCTGGGATCCGTGAGGGCTGAGGGACACCGGGACAGCCCCCACCCCATCCCTCGGGGACATCCAGCCTCCCCACCCCATCCCTGGAGTCCGTGTGGGCAGAGGGACATCGGGACCCCCCCACCGCATCCGTGGGGTCCGTGAGGGGTGAGGGACACCGGGACCCCCCATACCCAATCCCTCAGGAACACCGAGACCCCCACTGCACCTCCGGGTCCGTGAGGGAAGAGGGACCGACACCCCGTCCCCGGTGTCTGTGAGGAGAGAGGGACCGACCGCCGGTTCCTCCTTCGCGATTCCGTGAGGGGAGACAGATGGACAGATCGCCTTCCGCGTCCTCCTCCCCGGGTCCTCCAGGGGAGAGGGACCGACCCCCCCACACACAGAGGGGGTTGCCATGAGAGCAGAAGGACCTTAATTTTCTGAGGCTCTGTGAGGGGAGAGACCCTTCTCTGGGAACCCATGGGCAGGACTGGCCCCTCAGTGCTCTGCCCACTGATCTTTCCACTGCACACTGCTTTTAAAGCAGGGGAGCGTGACCCCCGTTCCTCTCTCTGGGTGTTTTGGCCCTTTTTTGAGGTGGTGTTTGCCATTAGGTGACTCTCCCCCCTGTGCTGTGTGTGCTGGAGCAGCCTGAGTGTCCCTGCACCGCGTTCTTCCTCTGACCTTGCACCATGTGTTCTCCCTCCCCTGCTCTTCCCTGTCCTCTAGATCTGGCATGGAAGGTGCACAAATGCCTTTCATCACTTCCCAGGCTACTGGTAGTGGGAGTAGACTCAGTTCCTGCGAGTGCTTGGAGGTGCTGACATGCTTCCACCTCGTTCCCACACTGAAAAGAAGCACACACACTCCTAATCCTCCTGGGGTTTGGTGACCTGCAGGCCTGAATGTGAGGGACAGAGAGGATTCCTTCTGATTCTCCTCTCCTGCCTGCTCCTGGTCCCTGTGCATGAAGAAATGGCTGCAGCTGTGCTCCTTCTGAGATCTGTCAGCTGATGGAAGAGGCTCTTGTCAGACATATCAACAGTGTGTTAAAATTGCAGACTTTGCTCCTAGAAGATACTGATGGCTGGTTGGTTTGTTCTTGCAGGAAAAGACTGTACCAATTCCTGAAAAACTGAATGAATGGGCACCACGGCCTCCCCCGGAGTTCGTTAGAGATGTGATGGGTAAAGATTCTGCTCTTCAGATAACTCTGGGGTCAGCCACATCTAACTTAGAAAAGTGTTTGACAGGGGGGGACAGAGATGGTTTTCTGTTGCTCATTTTGCTGGGGAAAAGAGGTGTGAAATGTGCTTCGAGAGCTGCTTTTTCAAGTTTTATTTTGGATCTCAGGTTCCACTTTTCTGCTGGTAGTCAGAATGCAAAGTGAACAAAGCCCGTGGCACTGCAGCACGTGGGCTGCCTGCAGTGCAATCAGCTGCTGCTCTGGTGATGACAAGTAAATGATGATAAGTAAATCTGTCTTTTCCACGGATCTGAGAGTGCTCTGGAAGCTTATAATTAAAAAGTCCTTCTCCTGGCTGCTTTGAGCCTGGATCTCAGGCCATGAGAAGCAGCAGGTGTGGTTCTGTGTGGTCAGGCTGGCAGCTGTGCAAGGGCTCTGACCCAAGGATTCTGCATGCTCTTTATTTTTACCTGCAGGGATCAAATAGATTAGTTCTGGTATAAACTGTGTCTGCATGTAGTTCTGTCTTTCTTTGGGATCTTCATCCTTTCTAGAGGTTGACTTGTTCTTATTTCAGAATAATTGATCTTGGACTGAAGATTTCATATGCTTCAGAATAAACTCTTCTGTTTATTGTAATTCCCTCATGGCTTTCTCAAATAGCTTTGCTGTGTGCTTGAGTTGAATTGTCTTGTTTTTCTGGGAGCACCTGATGTGCTGGGATTCTGCTGGGATCAAGAGCACCCCTGTTGCAGTCCCAGCTGCCATGTTTTAATTAGGTGTCTTCTTTGAGGCTTGTACTCCTGTGCTTTGCCTTGAGAAGTGGCTCAGGAGACAGAGGAAGAGAATGGAGAGTGAAGTTGAAAGCTCCTGTGAGACTTCAACATACAGGCTGATGCCAGGAAGAGAGAGCTGTAGGGATTTCATTTATAAAGAAAAGCTGTCAGTGGTATCTGTCTGGTGTGGGAAAGTACAGCATGATGGGGTTTATCTCCTTTCTGTTGACCTTTATTTTTTGTATGAGATGCTGAAGATCAGTCAGATTCACTCTCAGCAGGATGTTTTAGCTCACCTCTGCCTGTAAGAGAACGGGGAGTGCATTTGATCTCTAATTCTTTGCCTGTCTTGATGTGCTAAGACTGGGCTCTCCAGAGGAGTAATCAGGCAGTAGGACCTGCAGGGATCCACAAGTGTGTGGGTTTGCAGCTCGCTTTGGGTTTTAGTTGTCAGTGATTTCAGCTTATATAAAACTGTGACACACTTTGTGGTGCTGGTGGATTTTCATCTTACAGCACCCCTTCATGCATCCCATCCCTCAGCATCTAGCTGTAGTCATCTGTGAGCACCAAATATGCTTTCTTTCCTTAAGAATGCATTAACTCTTCTCTGTTGTAGGTTCCAGTGCTGGAGCTGGGAGTGGGGAATTCCACGTGTACCGGCACCTCCGGCGGCGAGAGTACCAGAGGCAAGATTTCATGGATGCCATGGCTGAGAAGGTCAGCACAACCCTTTAGAATTCCCCTCACCCCTCAAATATTTGGTGTTCATTGCAAAGCTGTGTTTTCTTTGAAAGTCATGTACAAATAATTCCGTTCTGAGCCACCCCTTGTCAGAGGAATCTGTAGGAGTGTGTGATACGTGGCGTCTGTGTCAGTACTGAAACATTTGGTGCTTTGTGTCAGACATGCTCCATCTCTTGTGTTCCCTGGGGTCCCAGTACACAGTACAACACATGAATGTGTGTGTTCTCAGGCTGGCTTGAAAAATGCTTTAAAAATTAGAAATCCCTGATATTGTCACTATCTTGCACAGACAGAATCAGGGCAAGTGCCTGTGCACAGAGTTGAGATGTTTCTTTTAAGTCTTGGTCGAGTTGAATGGCCCTTCTCTCACAGCACATTATTATTATTCTCTCTTGGCCAAGATGAGTCCTTTGATCCATATGTTAATGTTTATGTCTCCAATTATTCACTTATATTTACTGAAACATTCATTAAGGCAGAAACCCAGCCTTCCTCACCTGTTCTGGTGAGGATTCTTCCCTCTGAAGGTTTCAATGTTTGGCTCAGGCTGCAGGTGAAAAGTGCTGTCTGTACAGGAGTTGTCCCTCAGACATGGCTTTGTATAAAGAAGCCAGACAAAAAAATCTGGCAGAGCTCCCTTCTGTATTTTGCTAAGAGATTTCTCCCTAAAAGGACATGACTTTTCAAAGAAGTATTTTAATTTAGATTGTGACCAAAGTATGACATGTGATCAATTACAGCAAAGACTAGATGAGGAATTCCAGAAGAAACTGGAGAGGAATAAGATGGTTGCAGAAGAGCAAACAGCAAAACGCAGAAGGAAGCGGTAAGGGCAGATTTTTCCCAGGAGGCTTGACATGGAAACCCTCACACCCTGTGCCTCATCTGTAGCTGCATGCTTTGGAGAAATGCTGTCATTCTGTGTCTACATCTATCAGCTGGGAAGTCTGGCCTTGGAAATTAAATTTGTCAGTGTCATTGTTTGGTTTTTTTGAGGTTGCTCTCAACCTGACAGGCTTTGCTGACGTGGTTTTTCTCTGCCATCAGTGGCAGAGTAACTTTGGCCTGGTTGAGCTGCTTTTGCTGACACCGTGGTCTTGCCTGCAACGTGCCTTGCTGCATATTTGTTGTAACAATGTCAGGAGAGGTTTGTGTGTTTATCTGGCTTAAATTAATATCTGAATCACTTGCTGCTTAATGGGCAGGCCACCTCACTGAAATGGCTGGCAGGTCGAGTCTAGCAAGTTAGGTGGAAATATTAATTATTAAATCCATCTTACCTTAAATTCTAGACACAGTGAAACAGTTGCAAGACTGATGCTCTCAAGAAATAGCCTGAGCATTGCAGTGCAGTGGTACAGGAGTTTAAATCCCACTGGCTTTGTCCACCAGACATTTCAGGAATAGCAGGATGTTTTGGATTGGCTCTTTCACAGCGTCTGACCCTGAGCAGCCTCTCCCTTGCTGCTTTGCATCCTGTGGCTGAGAGTTGCTGTGGAAAGGCCTCTGCAAAGCGACTCACTGGCATATTAACACAAAAGTGCACAACACAAACACTGTTGCCATCTTAGTTTAATTTAATGTGGTCCAACAGATGGCCAGCAAGTCAGATCTGGCCTGCTGCCTCTTCCCTGGCTGAGAGGGAGAACAACTGTTCCAACAGCAGATGCTGCCTAAACACTAACACCTCCCTGTCCCCCTTCTACAGTCTAATGGTGTAGGACCCAAGTGGCTTTGCCCCCTCTGATTTCCCTCACCACCCTTCTCTTCTGTCCTGACCTAACACTACCTGGATCTCTGTTTCAAGAGAATTTGTTTATTGGTGGTGAGAGGAACATGAATCCCAGCCTGCTCTGCCTGTGTCTGACATTAACTTGCCTGGTTGCCTTTGCTGGGCAAACAGAACTGAGTTATATGAATTGAAATTCCCTCTTACTCCTAATGTTACTCCAAGCATCCAATATCCTGAGGAAGTACAGCCAAAAAGGAAGGTCAAAGCATACTGCACTAATTTAATTTTTTTTTTTAATTAAAGTGTGTGTTACTGGTGATATTTTTCCCCCAGTGTTCAGTTCCAGCAGTCTGGGTTTTGACACCATTTTCTCTTTTTGTGTATTAGACTAGGTAGCTAAAATTTCATTTTTGTTCCATCTGTGTTCTTGGAGATTCTTGTGTATCACATAGTTTGGGTTGCAATGCTGTCATGGAAGACTAAAAAAATCCATTAGACTAAAAACAACATAGGAAAGTTTCTGTTGAACATGTGCAAGTTTGCTCTTGATGAATTTTCAGTTAAATTGAACTTCTCTTCTGAAATCAGCTTTTCCAATATGTCCTTTATTAGTGTATGAATGTGCAGAAGCTTTACAATGTAGGATTTGTCACAGTGTTTTTTTCTTTGCTTTATAGCCAGAAGTTAAAAGAGAAGAAACTGCAGGCTAAGAAAAATAAACTTGAACAAAAGAAGCAAGAAAAAGGTCAGTGAAATTTAGGGTTTTTTTCTCAAGACTTAGTTCTGTTCCCTAATTGAAGCCTAGAGGGGTTTGTTCCACTCCCCACCCCAACCAATCTCAATACATGGATTGAAGCCTGAGCCTTAATCTTGTTACTTTAGCTAATGTTTCAAAATCCTCTTTGAAAGCCATCTATGTTGAGATTTAATCTTACAAATAACTTGGCTGTTTGTGAATATTTTCCCTGTATTAGGGGAAATTTTGGACAGCAAACATTGGAATCCGATTTGGTTGTTTGTGGATGTTTTGCCCCAGCTATTCTGACAAACTGCAGATTTAGAACATCATCTGCTCAAAAAGGCAGTATTGTCCAAGGCTGTGCTTTTTTATGTATATTTTGAATGTGTATGGAGAAAACAGGTGGAAAAAAATGCACAGCTTGGGCAGCCAGAAACTGAGTTACAATTTTGTGTGTAAGAAGTGGAGCCACCTTGATGCCATCTGTTCCACACGACTATTTTATTTGCATAAACATGGAAAACCTGATGCCTCTGTTCTCCTGCAGCCCTGAAAATTAATGTTCAGCAATGTCAGTGTAGCTGTTTGCTCAAACTTTTGCATATTGTTGCTTCTTTTCAGTGGGTATATTTTAGCTTACTCTTTCAAATAGTTGTCCTTTGTGGATTAGCACACCCACTGCAGTAATTCTTAAAGTTACAGCAGTTTTTGGTGTTTCTGCTGGAACAGTGACTTGTCTGTCAGTTCTACCTTAATTCTGCTTTGCTTTTCAGAATTGGATCTGTTTCAGCTGAACCATTGCCAGCCTCCCATGTAAACACAGGAGGACAAATTACTTGTTAGGTTAATTTTACTTGTGACAGCAAGTGAATGGAGCACAGTAGATTTTTTTTGGTGTTTTGTTTTTGTTGGGTTTTTTTTAAGCTACTCATTTATGAATTGTAACTAGGAGGAGGATTTCAGTATGAGTCAACATACTTTTGTTCATTTTGTGTGAACAAAACAGAATACCCATCCCTTTAGGGAGTGGCTGGGAGAGAGGAGAGCCGGATCAGGGATTGGCACTGCCGTGTACCAGTTGTGGGGCTGGAGTGGTTTTGTTTGGCACAAGTTCCTGAAACACAGAATGCAACCCCTCCTGCTTTTATAACAGCTGTTAACTCTTCACAGTTTATGCTTCTCTATGTAAAATAATAATAATAATAGTAATAGTATCAGGGGAGATAGAAGCCCCTGACAGCCATTTTTAGCCTTTTCTGTTTCTAGTTTTGCCCTGGGTTGAGATCTAAGAGTTTTTGCAAATTAATTGAAGTGTATTTGTTGTATGGGGTAGGCAAGCATTTATCTTCCGATTTGGGTGAATAAATAAAACCTGTGAATTTCCATCTTTCACCTTTGCTGTAGTAAATACATTAACAATAAGGGTTGGCAGTGAATCAGGTCAGCTGTTAAAGTTGCGTAATTATACAAACCCCTAATAAAAAATGGAAGTTCAGAACTTCACCACGCGGTGGCATCAGACCACCAGTCCTAAATCCTGCTTGTCAGGACATGAGCTCAGTATGACTGGGCCTCAGGAACACTAAAGAGCAGAAGAAGTGAGATTCCAGTCCCACTTTATGTTGTACCTCATTTTCATGACCGGTGGTTTAATTCCTAGTAAGTGTTTTCTTATCTTTTAGCAGATGTCACAAGTTTTCTGTGACTCTTTTTAATTTTAGGCATATCTTAATGAGTTCCCATACTTGCATATGGCAAACAGGCTGTAAAAGCTTATGGCACCTTGTGGAGTTTCTGTGAACTTGGATCGGTATAGGAATATACTCAGTCTTGTCCATGGCTTCTCAGGGTTCTGTAACAGTGCTCTGTGATCCTTGAAAGTTCATGCCAGCCTGCAGAGGTGAGATTGGGAATGAGCTAATCCATCACCTCAGTGTTTGACTACCTCTGTTTGAAGAAATAATGTTCTGTAGGAGGTGGAGTTGATGCACTTGGTAACACTGGAGGTAAGGGAATATTTCTCCAAGGGAGAATTTGATATTCTGAGCTCCCTGTTGCTTGGTAGAATTTATATAACTTGATATATGTTTCCTGAATATCTGTGACCACCTAGTTGTGAGATATTTAACAAGGAAGACACAAGGGAGGATGTTACCCATCCATAGTAATTAGCATGACCTAGTACACATTTTCTTAGCACCTGAGACTGTTTTGTTGTGAAATGCTTGACAAGGAGGACAGGTGGGAACACCTTATGGATTGATCCTCTTTGTGTTTGTAGAACCTGATCAATCTCAAGAGCAGGTCAGCAGCGAGGATGACGAAGAGGATAGCAAGGAGGAGGAAGAGAAGGAAGATGACGCTGAAGAGCCAAGCTTTGTGATGGGAAGAGGATGAGGCCTTTCAGAGACAGCTGGAAACACTGTTCATTGCTTTATATCCAGGAGCATGAAAGCCTTTCATCTCAGCCAAGCAGAACCCATTGGCCGTACGTTACATCTGCTTAACGGGGAATGGCCTTCACGTCACAGGCCCGAGAGATAATGATAGAGAAATGCCAAATAAGAGATTTTTTTCTTGATTGCTTGTATAACTGCTGTGCAGTCTGCTCTAAGTTTGCTCTAAAGAGTCAGCCATAAGTCTCTGTGACCCTAGAGTTCTTTCTAAAATGGCCCAGAGTGTTTTTCTGTCTGAAAGCTAAAACATATCCATTACCATTTAAGGGAAATATTACTGTGAAGGCTACGTATTCTACTTATGTCGGAGCTGGGAGCAGTGGGATACATGAATCTAAGGGAAGAGTTCAACCTAAAGTAGAAAAGTGGTCTGTAGCCAGACTCTCCTGCACTGTGAGTGTTCTGAATTTGGGGTTTTGTATGGGGTCATCTCTAACCCAAAGAAATCAGTTTATGTTGCTAGACAAGTTCTATAGATTTTTAATCGGGATCCCTTTTTTATTGCTAAAACTTTTCCCTATTGCTTTTCTTCCATGTTTTTTAAATTAATAAAAGGGATGTGTTGGATTGTTCTGTCTTCTTTTTTTTTTTTTGAGAGGATTTCAGTAAAATAAAGAGATGCTTGCAGGGCTGCAGGAAAGGACAAAGAGATCGAGTGATTTGGCACACATGGAAGTACAGAAAAGGTGTTAGCTGCATGTCACTTACTTTTTGCTTTTGGAGTGGAACAATGTGTTTTCCCAAAGATTATGTCTGTAAAGCCTCCAAATCCTGTGGCAAAAAGGCTTGGAATGGAATTGTTCCGCTTGTGTTCAGCTTCATGTAATGACACCTGCCTTTCTCTCTGCTTGAGCTCTCTGCTTTGCACTTTGGATTCCCCAGGAGGAATCATAACATCTATATATACATTTACTTACTGGTGCTTAAATGAAAAGCATATGCAGTGGTGGTTTTATTTGTACCTTTGGTTGTTGTCTTTTCAGTCTCTCTTTAATTAGAAGTGCCTGCTGGCTTTCAGACATGCTCATCCCAGAGCCTTGCATCCAGAATGTGGTGCTACTTCTTCTTCTTAAGCCTTGGTTAATGCCAAATTATTTTAAGCAAAAACAGTAAAAAGGGAGAATCTCTTTTTAGGTTTAGCCTTTGTTGAACAGTGCTGCCAGAAATCCTGCATTTTGTCTGAGCTGGCTTTATGTAATGGCTTCTCAGTGGCATTCCCATGATGGCTGGGAAGCAGATGTGATCAAGTGCAAGTGATGTTTGTGTTTAGTTCCCCTGTACATACCCAAAGACCTTAGAGCTGGATAACTTCTGACCTGCAAGGTCCATATCCCACCTGCCCTCCCCAGGTTAGAGGTCTGCATGGAGCTGTTTTCTGCTCAGTTCCCACAGAGGCAGGTTCTGCAGCACAAGTTGTGGCAGTGTTTCCTTCCTGAGCACTTCAGATGCAGGGTGGATGTTGTGCAGCTGGCATTTTTCCTGTGGAGAGGTGAGTTATGAGCTTTGCTTCACTTGGATCCCCCTTAGGGCAGGCAAACCCTGTGGATACTGTTGTGGGACGAGCTGTAAAAATAGGATGTGTTTTATGGACAGAGAAGAACTGAAAGTCTCACAAATAAAGATGTTCTGCCTCTCAGCTTGTCAGGCTTTTGGATTAAGTCCTGTTCTGTATTAAATAGAGCAGGTGTTGCTGCATGAGAACACGCTTCTTTCAGCTGTGAGGAAGATGGACTCAAGTTTGTCTTGGTGATTGAACAAATTCAGGTTGTGTGGCCTCTTCCTGCCTCCTTAAGACGCCGTCCTTACTCGTGCTGAATTATTCATGCTCTGCATTTTGTAGGAATGCCGAGTTTGTAGGTGAAATCCATCAACAGCAAACAGAACATGTTGGTGAAGGTGGGATCTGCCTCACGGTCTGTCTCGCTGGGGTGGCTGAGCGTAGCAGTAGGAGCTGTATTTGGTAGGTGTTGCTGTGAATTCCAAAAAATACTCTGCCATGTTGTGGTTGTTCCCGGCAGTACGAGCTCGTTGAGAATACAAAGCGCTTCAAAGGGGGATTCAAAGGTTGTTCTTTGTTAAGACAAAATGCAAGTACTCTGTGACCTGAAAACGTGAAAACATCAGCCATGGAGTAGAAAAAGGGAAGTGCTCGTGTGTGTAGTAAAATGAGGAACAATTCTACAACTGCTTCCTCTCGCAAATAGGGCACGACAAAGCAGTAAATAAAGGCTTGAAACTGCCCAGGAGTTTGACCTGCTCACATTGAATTCTTGTTCTGGATTCTTTTCTAGAGGAGTCCCTCTCTTTTCTCTGACAGAGGGTTAAATCTTCAGGGTTTAAAGTTTGCTCTGTTCCATTTCTACACGTGTTCGTGCAAGCGTGGGACCCCGAGAGACAGCAGTGTTAGTGCTGAAACCGAGCAGAGGTGTTCCTGATCTCAGAGGTGAAAAGCACACTTTGGGATAACAAATGTATCTGTCTCTTTATTACGTTTTTAGGAAATGTTTTCCTGTCTCTTCCCTCCCCCAGGGAGAAGGGAGTTCAGGATGATGGGATTACCCTGTGATAAAAAGGTGACCCATTGTGCTGGCTCTCGGCATATTCTTTATCTCGTTTCCAGGGAAGGAACTCCCTCTCTTTCCCGTAAGGCTGTCCCTGTCCTTTTGATGGGTTTATACAGGATTTCCTGCTGAGTCAATAGAGGAGGAGTGCAGGGAGATAACAGCCGGGATTCCAGGGAGCCTGTGCTCAGCCAGAGGAGGTTGCAGCCCGGTGGAGGAGGCAGAGCAGCGCTGCCTTTTGACTTATGTAAGTGGCGACTTTTTGCTGTATAATTAACAATTGTAATAAAAGCACATTTGCATCCCATTGCACCAATACCTTCTCTGTGACAAGATTTAGAGATAACGCAAGCCCCAGACCCCCCAACATCTTTACCACTGCGGGATTTCCAGCCCGACCAAGCCTTCAGAGCCCCGCACACCTCATTTTTATCCCCTGCCAGACGCACGTTCACAGCGGAGGGCTGCGACCCCCGGGACCCCACCCGGCTGCGGGACGGGCGCCGTGCGGCGGGGATGCCGTTTGGGGAGACCCCCAGGCCTCTCCAGCACCCCCCGGGGGTGCGGGGTGAGGGTTGGGGGGCGGCCCCGGTTCCCCGGTATGGGCGGGGGGATGGAGGGACGGGCGGGGGTCGCGCCCCAGGCCCCGCCCCCGCCGCCAAGGGGGCGTGGCCTACCAACGGCGCGGCCCAATGGGCGAGCGGTCACGTGCAGGGGGCGTGGCGGCGCAGCCCCCCCGTTTCCTGCGGGTCACGTGGCCGGTGCCCGGCGTTGCCGTGGCAGCGGCGGAGGCGGCTCCGGCTCCCGATCCCGATCCCGATCCCGGCTCCGGCTCCAGCTCCAGCTCCGGCTCTCCCGCTCCCACCGGCGATCCCGGGGCTCCCGGCCCGGTCCCCGGACAGCAGCGCGGTGAGCCACGACCCGCCCCCGCGGAGCCGCATCCCGCCCGGGGAGGAGGCTCGTTCGCAGCGGGGCCCGCGCTGTGGGGCATCCCCGCAGGCGTGTTTGCAGAGGTGGGAGCAGCTCCTGCCCGCGGTGCGCCGGGAGGACGGGTCTCATCCTGCCCGCCGTGCTGCGGGGGGGAGCTGGTCTTATCCTGCCTGGATGGGGATTCCCTCGCCCGGGATGGTGGGGGGGGGGGGGTACGCGCCTCATCCTGCCCAAGGTGGTGGGGGGGAAAGGGAAGGGACCGCTGTGGGCGGAGAGGGGGGTCCTGTCCTGCCTGGCTGTTCTTTGCAGGTCCCTTGGGATGCAGAGGGCAGGCCGGCTCCCGTGGGATGTGTCCGGACAGGGATCCTCTGGCTGGGAGTGCTGTAGGGGAAACACCTCCAGCCCAGGGTGCTTTTGGAAAAGGGGATCGAGGGATTGGTTCCCATCCTGCCTGAGGAGATGTGTGGGATCCTTGGGGTGCTGGATAGGGATCCAGTGGTAGGAGATCACGTCCTGCCTAGGGGGATCTGCCCAAGTTGCCTTTGGAGGGGAAGATTCTACCTCTGAGTGGGTGTTATCTTGGCCTGGGGGATCCCCTGCCTGAGGGTGCTGTTGGAGGGGAGATCCTCACTGTGCTGGGTCACATCCTGCCCGGGGTGTGCTGAGGATATCTGGGAAGGAGGAGGAGAAATCCCCTGCTCAGGCCACCCTGTGAGTAGGATCCCAGCTATGGTGATGAGGTGAGGGATCACATCCTGCTTGGGTGGTGATCCTGCTCCCATTCCCACCGGCCTGGGTGCTGTGACACCCCAGGGGTGCTGCTGGGGGACCCCGAGCCTGAAGAGCACATAGGAAGGGGTTCCCCATAGCAAAGAGGGCCTGAGCTCATGGAAGAGGAGTAGCAGGGCCTGGGGTTTGCCTTACCCATGGCCTGTGGGGACTTGTACAATGTTACACAGGGAGGAAAAGCACTGGAACAAACCCACTGACCAGTCTGGGGGTGTGGGGCAGAAACCTGGGTCTCAGGATGGGGCTGGCATCCCAAAACCAGGCAGAGAAGCTGCCAGTGCTGCTGAGACACATCTACATATCTTGCCCTGGTGGCATTGGCTTCATTCCCTGCTGTGGAGAAATCCCTGCACGTGTGCTTGCAGCAGGGCATGACAAAGGCTTTCCCTGGGGCAGGTTAATGAGATCAGTGTGAGGGAGCAATTACAGGGAGCCTTCTGTCTTGCCACTGTGAGATGAAGTGGGCCAGATGCATCAGTGGTGCAGTGGAAGTGAGTGAAGATGCAGCTGGGATGGACTTTGCCAGAGCTGGCAGAGGAAAAAGGTCTCCTGGGAAAGTCCTCGTTCTCCATCCAAAACTTGGCAGCCCTGTGCAGTAAAACCCTGTAGGACAGTTATTTCTGTAAGAGCAAGTGTCCTAAACCTTTAACTTTGCAAGGCAGAAATGTGAAATCTCCAGAACAGCCCTCCCCTGATGCAAGATAACTGTCTGAAAAGTATTTCCAGAGTAAAACTGCTTCAGGTACAGTGCATGAAAAACACTTCTTTTGTTGTGTTTCAGCCCTTGGAGTGCTCCACCCAGTCCCTCCATGCCCATAGCCAGCAAGGTGAGTTTGACATCCTGGTACTGCTGGTTTGGGCTACATTTGTGTTTATGGGGTTTATTCTGAAGTTGTTTACATATCTGAGAACATCTCTTGAGCTGCTCCAGAGCAAAAATTCATCCTTGTGGTATTTTTAGCTTATTTTTCTAATGCAAGAAGCAGATGTGATTGGGTACTCTTGCCCTCTCTCTGTAACCTCTGAATTCGTTTGTCTTTTCAGTGGAATTTGTCCCAGGGGTCAAAGCTTCCTGCATAAAAAGTTCCTACTTATTTTGTGAAAATAAATGGCAGAGTAGAGGCCATCACTGTGCAAGCTGGGGACAAAGTCATTAAATTCCCTCCATGCTATACATTGCAGAGTCCACACAGGATGTTGTCACAGGAAACAGCTTTATGATTTTGCTGCTCACAGAGTGTTTCTGCCTCCAATCCTCCCAGGAGGCTTTTTTCTTCTGTGAAAACAGGAGATTCTTGCCTTTTCTGGAAACACAGAGCAAGCAGGAAGGTTTGTCCCTGATATTCTCTTCTTTTTATTGTTGTGTGAGTATTATTTTATGCTTTTTTCTTTTTTTAAAGTATTTTAAAAACTGCTGAGCAGGTCAGAAACCATCCTGGACTCCCCCTTGGGCTGTAATGGAGGCCTTGTCATAAACTGCCAAGGAATCATCTCGTGCTCTTGCTGCCATTCTTATTATGTCTGAAGGGACTGGAACCTGAAAGCCCCCTGTGTTCAAGAGGGACACTCTTGTGACCTGCAGTGCTTTGTTTGCTGCTGCAGTGTAATCTTTGCCTGAAACAGCATTCTGTCCCTTTTAGTGACCATGTTCAGAGTTGTGGGCAGTTGATGTCCTTTTGGTCTTTGCCACTTCAAGTCTCACAGCAGCCATGGCTTTATTAGCTGTCTCCATGTGGCCCCTGTAGTGGGAAGCTGGGGGGGTGTGAGAGTGAGCAGCAAGGTGCCTGTGACCTTGAGGTGTGGTGCTGAGACTAATTAGTACCACACCAGGTGTGATTCTGGGCAGGCATCTCCTCCTACTCGGAGCTGGGAAGTATTTTGTGGTCAGAAGGTGCAGCTCTGGTGTTGGTAGTTGAGTTGTGAGTGCAAGGATTAATTAGAAAGTCACAATTTCCATTCTTTGGAAGGCTGAATTAAACATCTGCTTTCAGGTGTTTGTCAGAGTTGAGAATTTTTCGCTCAAAACATTCCATGGATCCTGTTCTGTCTCCATGGGTGGCACAGAGGGCAGCAGCCTGGTGATGTGGTGGTGTAAGAAGGGTGGTTTGGACCCCACACTTCTCTCTGTGGTATTCACCACCTCAAACAGTCTTGTTGCCTTCACACACCTCTCAGCGTAATCTGTTGAATCTGAAGATGATGAAATTTCCTGGAAACAGCTTGCTTTTCCCCTTGGAATTGTCTTTTCCTTTCCCCATGCTCAGAGCCACTGGTGGAAGTAAGGGAGCAGGTTTCTTGGTCGGATGTGGCTGATAAAGGCAGTGTGAGCAGTTCAGGAAATTGAACTTCCCACTGTAAAAGTTTTGGAAGTTCATTTTTTAACCCTCCACAGCAGTCAGCTCTGTGTCTGTTGGGGGAGTCTGGGGGAGAAAACTGTGCCCACCTAAAATGAACCATGAGGAGTAGTGGTTTAACTGAGTAAAACTGGTTTCCAAGGATGGAGCAAAAAGTGACTCCCTGAATTGGTGTTACTTTGATACTCTAAGGAGAGGCATATGGAGCCAGTCTGTGCTGCACTGGGAAATGAACTGTCAGCTTGAAACAAAATGGTAAGATGGGGGCCCTATTGCCAAAGTGTCTTCACCTAGAACAATTTTTTAATTAGCAAGGAGGAATTAGAGGGCAAAGTCAAGGTGCCAGCTCTGAAACGAAAAGCCAGATGCTGTGCAGCCTTCCTGAATTCCTGCTGGAGTAGTTTCTGAGTTTAGCTGTGTAATCTTTCCTAGTTTTCACAGTAATTTTTGGCAGTTATGGATGGTCCTTTCCCAGTTCTGTGCCTTGCAAGTGTGATGGAATTTATTCCATCGTTTCCCACTAAGAACAACTTTGTTCAGCTGTAGCTTTCCCAGTATTGATGCTCGTTCTGTCTGCCTGAACATCACTGTTTTATTCCCTCAGCAATTCCCTCATCATGAGTTCTGAATTGAACGTTCCAGTGGATCCTTCCACCCCTGCTTGCTGCTCTGAGCCTGGCACAAAGGGCATGGATTACCGGGACTGGGTCCGGCGCAGCTACCTGGAACTGGTCACCTCAAACCACCACTCTGTTCAAGCCCTTTCCTGGAGAAAATTGTACCTGAGCCGAGCCAAACTGAAAGCTTCCAGCAGAACCTCTGCTCTGCTCTCTGGATTTGCAATGGTATGTGTGTTTTATGGCTTTCTGATTCGTGAAGGTTTTGGCTCTCTAAAATCATCTATTAATCAGTGTTTTCCTCCTGGGAAGAGGCAGGAAAACTGTTGTTTCCTAAAGAGGCAGGAGGCATCTGCCTTGACTGCTGCTGGAAGGGTTGAGGATGGCTGTATCAAGGCACCACTGGTATATGTTATATCTAAGACAACCCACACACTCCCAGGACAGCCCTTTAAAAATACTGATCCTCTACCTGCAAGTGTTCCACCAGCATTGCTAAACAACCCAGGACCTGAGCTCTGCTTTGGTCCTGAGGCCATTCCATCCCTTCCTGCTTTTACATGAGGTTGCTCACGGGCATGGAGATCCTCAAGGCCCCTGTGGTTGCTGTGATCCTGAACTTTATTATAATTTCTGTGTGTGTTTTCTCAGGTCACCGTGTCTAAAATAAGGTGGAGGTTGGGCCACAGTCTGCCAAAGTTTGGGTAGTGTGATCAGGGAGATCGTGTTATACACTGAGGTGTGAGAAGAGGCCCTGAGCCTCAGACCTCGTGTCAGAGGGCTCTGTAGCCTGAAGGGAGCCAAACTCAGTATATTTTTGTCAGTGCTGTCTATTGGAAGTAATCCTTGGTGCTTGCTTTCTGCTGTGCTGCACTTGGGTGTTATCTGGAAGCTGTTTGCATAGGTCAAAACCATGTCAGGAGTAAGCAAATAAACAAGATAGAGAGTCTGGTCCAGTGCTCAGACTTGTTCGAGCTGTGTTGTTAACAAAAAACAGCTGTGCTGTGTCAGTGAGCCCCTTCATCTCCCTTCTGCTTCTTTCTTCCTCGGAGTGAGAATTGAAACCAGTCTGGGGGAGGTTTTCTGCCCAGGAAATGGGCAGGTCTGGCTGTTCCTGAGGTCTGTCAGCAGAGGGGCAGAGGGCAGTGCCTGGTGCGTGGGATGCAGTGTGAAGATGTTGCAGCTCAGAAGCTGTGGGGGGAAGTCAGATCTTTCCAGATAGCCTTTCTTGTTTTATTTTAGCTTATTTTAGCTTTATTTTATTTCTGCTGCTTTTTCCTCCCCCAGTCCCCCCAGACCATGAATCATCCGTAGCATTTCAACAGTCTGGGATGACAAAGTTGGTCACCCAAAGTGGAGCTGGATTGCTGCAGGTGGGGGGTTCAGTGGGAGCAGACTGGAGGGAGAGAGGGTGCTCAGAGGGGTTAGGATTCCTCTCCTCTCATTGCATGCAAGGGATGTTCATAAAAGCTTTTCACAAAGCCTGTGTTGGTTGGTAACCAAACTTGTGTGCTGCAAGGGCAGAAGGTCCCTTCTTTTGAGAAAGCTGGATGCTTTCCTGTAGCCTTCTTTCATTCAGGAGTTTTCTTGCTGTAAAAAGCCTCTTATTTGCTTGCCCCGTGTGCCTCTGGTTACTGGAGTTCTGTGTGTCATTTGTGACCATTCTCTTTAACCTGATTATTACATTAATGTTTTGTATCATTGTGGACTGATCTACCAGTGTGGTCACATGAGCTGGGCTGTGCTATCACTGGCATCACTGGGACTTGGGGGCTTGCAGCCCAGCCACACTGCAAGGCATTGAAAACAAAGCATGCCTTCTCAACTCACACAACAGAAAGTTCCTGAAAGTCCTTGGCAAACACACATTGGTTTTGTATTCTGTTTAAACTGTTTAAAATGCAAGTCAAATAAACGCACAGGTCTAAGAAGTGTTAGTTATGATCGCCAGCCTAACTTAAGAAGTACACCTGAAATCAGTAACTGTAAGACACAGAATCTCTTGCAATAAGGAATTGTATTGATTAACAAGCTTTTTCCCAGCTGATTGGACTTTCCTGAAAGCTGGGGTATTTGTTCCTACGGGTTATTTCTCCTCTGGTAATTTGGTGTACAGGTATTTAGTACACGGATGTTTACTCTCTTAAGAGCACCTATTTGGCTATTGATGAAAGAAGAGAAGGTACTTAGAGAGAAGTATGTGGAGACGTGGCACTTGGGGACATGGTTTAGTGGTGGACTTGGCAGTGCTGGGGGAATGGTTGGACTCGACTATCTCGAAGGTCTTTTCCAAGCTAAACGATTCTGAGATTCTATGAAATAGTTTCCCCGAAGCCTTGAGTGCACTGAACTATGTAAACAAATGTCATTCAGGGCTTGGCTATTGCTTTATTTACTTCCCTGTTGGTGTGTTTGATTTAAGCCAGTTCCATATTGGCTGAAAATTATTGCGAGCTGATGGATATTTAATCAACAGCCCATGGCTTTGATCCAGCTCCTTCTGGATGGGCTGCAGGATAACACAAACCTGCCTCGTTACCATCCCTGGTATTTCTGGCAGAGAGCTGGGCAGATCAGAAGGATGTGGGTCATTCCAATGCCAGTTCTGCTTCAAGTTGGGTTGTGGGATGACTGCATTCACCCCAAGGAGGCTGCAGATAAAGGAAATTTAGAGGGAGCTTAGGAAGCCTCCTTAATAATTTTCCTGATGGAAATAAAAGCTATTATTGCTAATCCATCTTTTCAATACTTGTTCAGTTGCCACAGGATATATATCTTGTTAAAATAAAAATAAAACAAAACCCCTAACAGACCTACTGGAGTGAATTTTACAGTCTGGCAAACCATCTGTGTGAATGTGTCATGGTTTATGTTAAGCCATTTGTCATCCTTTTGCCTGTTATTATCTGCCCTGGTCTAAATTTCTCAAGATCATCATCATCTTTGTTGTGGATAATTTGGGCTATACTGGTTACTGGTCTAAACCCCACCATCATTGAGTGTAATTTATTTGCAGTTTAATTCTAAAATGTTCTGAGCACTTGGTCCTGTGAGTCTGGAGTTCAATAGTGGGATTCCCAAGCTTAAAATTAGGCCTATGCTGAAATATTCCATGGCTTGGCACAGTGCTCAGCCTTGCAAAGTTGCTTCTGGGAAGAGGTTAAAATAAAGGAGGCTGTTGCATGGAAGAGTATAATTGTATCAAACGTGTCGTATTAATAGTTTTACAGACTAGGCAGCATTTTTAATGATTTTTAAATGGGTTATGTCAGCTTGTCCTCTTTCTCTTATCCCGGTCAGGGAATGACATGACAGTCTGTGTAAAGCAATAAGAGCTCACTCACCTTTTCAGCACTTGTTTGGGTTAAATGAACTGGTTTTCTGCCTTGCTGCCCTATCTGAATTGTTGATGTTTTCCCCTGAAATGCCTCTTACTGAGCCATCAGTCAGTGTTAAAAATTCATCACATTGCACAGCTGACGCCAGCCCTGGGGAATAGGTTAGTCTGGGAGGAAACAACCAATTAGCTGGAAAGTGCTGCTCCCGTGAAGGATAACAAGCAGAAATTGATATGTTGACATCACCCAGGCTTTCAGCTTTAATATAAAGCTATAAATTGGACATGCAGGTACAATTCCCATTCAGCTGGCTGAATACCATGTCTGTGGGTATTACAGCACCCATTAATGAACAATGTACCTGCAGCTTTTCCTGGCTGATGGGGTGTGACTGGCAAGCACAGGGCTGTACAAATTCATTGTACATGGAGAATAAGTCTGATCTCCTCCCTCTCGAATCAATAGAAGGGGAACTGCAAAGAGAACATGCACAAGGCAGTGTGAAATGTGTTTTAATTAAATTGACCTTGCAATAGATAGTGGGGCCAATCCTGTGTTAATACTTTCTTTACAATACAACAGGAACTGCTCTAAACTGCAAACAGGAACCTATAAAAAACAAACAAAAAAAAGGTAAACCCCCCCATATGTTCATAATCAGGACAAAAGGCTGGGAATATCCAAGAACTGTCACAATATTTTTGGTGTCTCTACAATCCTAAATAGTTGCTGAAGGTGTAAATCTGGACTTGTAGAGATTGACCATTTGCCACATGTTATATCTTGTTTGCTACTAAATGTGTTCAGACTTGACTGTGATCCCCTCATTCAGGTTGCTGATAATTTCAGAGTGAATGCAGGTAAGCCAGCAGTCATGCCAACTGGCTTCCATTCCCTTTAATTCTTTTTCAGGGCTTCCAACAGGGAGAACATGAGAGTACCCCTAATCTTCCAGTGCCTAAATAATATAATTAACAAGTAATGCCAGAGCGAGTGCTGCAGGTGATTATATAGAGCCTGAAATGGCTGCTCAGGGGGTGTCTCAGGTGAAGTCTGGATAAAGTAATTGTGAGTCAGTTCTACAAAATCCTTCTGTGTCCCAGAACTGAGCTGCCTGTTCAGACTCTGCCTTGTGATGATGGTCTTGAGAGGCACTGCCTTGAGGCAAGACCGCAGGCGTGGTTTCTTTCCATGTAGCTGTGCCATGCTGGAGCCACAGGTCACCTGGGGTCACCAGAGGTCTTGCCTGCTGCCAGGAGAGTTAATATCTCTGCAAATCATGAAGTGCAGCTGCAGATCCAAGCCAGCTGTTAGAGAGGAATGTTTGATAGTCTTGTCCACTGCTTTTGTGGCTTCTTATAGCAAAAATAGTTCGTGTAGTGCTTTCAGGGATGCCACCACACAAGTACTGTTGTACTTCACATGTAGCTTAAGTAATTGTACAAATTCTTATTCTTATGCTAAACCAGTTAACAGGACTGTACTAAGACTCCAGTTCTGATCTCAGAAGAGCCTCCTGTTCTCTTGCACATGTTCTGCTTCTTGAGCTTTATTTGATTAAAGAAAAAATAACTTTAGGGACCTGCTGTACGATAGCTCTTGTTTTGGGAAGGAGACTCCTCTCTGAGTTGCTGAGCACACCCATGAGCCAGTAGCTGTCCATTTCTGCTGAGTGTATCATTAAGTTATTATCTCTCAAGGGAGAAATTTGAGGATATAAATAACTTGTATCTGGGCATATTTTTAATAAAAACAAACGTAAACTGTTCTAAGAATAGAAGGCAGCTATTTTAACTATGGGCTAACTTAAACTGTAGAGTGCTTGTGTGCTTCCCAGGGGGGGCAGTGAAACCTGGGTGGCCACAGGCCAGAGGAGCTGCTCTGTTTTGCTTTTCTTTACTCACCCAAAGTTGAAGCTTCCTGCGCTGCAGCTGCGAGTGAGGAGCGGAAGGAGAAGGTGTGAGGGGTGGGGGGGCTCAGGCTTCAGCTGCCTCCCAGCCCCACATGTCATCTAATGGGTTCCTTCTGTTGTGTGTTGGGGTTGATGCAGCTCGTATGGCTCGTGGTTGGAAGGAGAGACGTGTTATTTCAGAAAACGACGGTGCAGAAACATGTGCCTGAGCCTCAGAAAGGCCAAGGCACAGGCTGTGTGAGGAACAGCACTGATCCTTCCAGGCTGCTGTTCCAAAAAGCACTTGAGTGTGTACTTGACCTTAGGTGCTCTTCCTGAATAAAGATGCTTTCCTGGGTGGAAGCCTTGAAAAGAGGAGAAACCAGCAGCTGTTGATGAGCTCTTTGTTCCTTCCCCCGCCAGGTTGCCATGGTGGAAGTGCAGCTGGAGGTGCAGTACAAGTACCCCCAGATGCTGCTGATCGCCTTCAGTGCCTGCACGACGGTGCTCGTGGCAGTTCATCTCTTTGCCCTCCTCATCAGCACCTGCATTCTGCCCAACGTGGAAGCCGTGAGCAACATCCACAACCTGAACTCCATCAGCGAGTCCCCCCACGAGCGCATGCACCCCTACATCGAGCTGGCCTGGGGCTTCTCCACCGTCCTGGGAATCCTCCTCTTCCTTGCAGAAGTCGTGCTCCTGTGCTGGATAAAATTCCTGCCTGTGGGTTCCATCCTGAAAAACGAGACCACCAACGCAGAGAAGCCCAGCAGCCATGCAGGGTGGCAGTCAGCACTGGTCTCCACCATCATCATGGTCCCAGTGGGTCTGATTTTTGTTGTCTTCACCATTCACTTCTACCGCTCCTTGGTGAGGCACAAAACGGAGCGGCACAACCGGGAGATCGAGGAGCTCCACAAACTGAAAGTGCAGTTGGATGGGCATGACAGAGGCATGCAGGTGGTGTGACAGAGCTGCACACCCACCCGTGGGGCTCAGCAGGACACCCGGGTTGCTCCTTGGTGAGACGCACCAGTGACGGATTGTCTTGAGGCTTCACTATGTAAATGCTAATTGCCTGCCATTTCTAGCTGTGGGTTCTAGTGCTGTTCCACATGCTGGGGTCTCTGGCCTGATTCTGGTCCTACACACTTGGTATTTAAGTCAACATTGCCTTGGAGTTCAAGGTCAAAACTTTCCTACCTTAACAGGTAGCCAAAAGTCTGTATTTTTTTACAAATGCAATATTCTGTTGCCAAAAGTAAAACTGTGTTAGCTTCCAAAAAGTGTGTGTGTGTGTGTGTGTGTGTGTGTGTGTGTAGGACCTGTCTCCTGTGTCAGAACTCCCTGGCTGTCAGTGCAGCCACAATTAACTGGCAGCTCATTTCTGGAGCAGGGCTGGTTAATGTGTGTACCTGCAGCTGACTCAAGGACATCCAGGAAAGCACAACAGAAACTGAGAGTGTTGATCACCATTGTTCCAAAGCAAGTATTCCATAAATACATAACCAGAAAGAAATCAGCCTTAGCTTTTTTGTTCTTTTCTTGCTATTCTTTACTATATTTTTACAGCTGAAGAGGTAGAATTTTGAATTGCAGGAGGCTGGGAAGTTCTCTGGTACTTTCTTCAGTAGCATCTGTCACTTTAGATGGAATGAGTGCCAAGATCATGTGTTTTTTCCCAGTAGAGTTCCCAGGGAAGGCTTACAGGTGTTTTAGTTTTAACAAGGACATTCTTAAAACAGAACAGTGACGGGGAATTTAATGAGACAAAACTTTGAAGGACTAGCAAAGCGAGTTTCAAGGAGGTAAGGAGTGACAGCAAATATTGCACGAAACTGTTGCTGTGTCTTCTTCATTCATATATTGCTGGGATGCCTTTTGCCTGTTTTGCCTGAGAGAACAAGCCCAGTCCTGTGCATTTGATCATTTGGCTTTTTTTAATTGGCTGTAGCCTTTTTTCTGTCAGAAATGAATGCTTCCTTCTCCCTCCACCAAGGCAGGCAACTCCTGTGGTGGAACCTGGAGCTGCCCTGGCAAGCCTGATGGAGCTGGATGTGGTGGGAATGCTGTGTGCCATTAAAGAGCTTTCCATTTCCTTTGAGCTCATTTCTTTTTTCAGCAGCTGAGACAGTGACACTTGCACGTCTGTGTTGCTTAGCAAGGGGAGCTTGTAAATTCTGTAGCATCCTTGTGGGTGAAAACTTCTGTAAAAAAAAAAGAATTTTTAGATTTGTGGTAACTTTGTGGAGGGAAAAGAGTGTTTTGCCATCATCAGCTCTTTGAAGGGAAAGTAAGGCTTTCTGCCACATAAGGCTGCAAGAAGCATAAGCACATTTTCTTGGCCCTGATCCTGTGCTGATTTCTTCCTCTGCACTCAAAAACTGCAGTTTCAGAGTCTCCGAGGCCTTATAGGTTTCTGAAATCATAAGGATGTTTATAATGTTCTATTTAACCCTAGTCCCTTATTCCACTGGGATCTGAGAAATCTAATGGCAGTGTATTATTACATGTCAGCTTCCCAGAATGGAGAGGACACGCAAACCCCAGGGCAGCAGGGTGAGACTCTCCCAATATTCCTCTCTGGCAAGGGCCTTGGGAAACCAACTCTCATTTCTCTTGTTTACATGTGAATGTGAGCATTGCTGAACAAGTTGCTTAGCACTGTGTCTGTGGCTTTCATCTGCTGTTCTTGCTGCAGTTGGCATGTACCATATTGGCTGATGTGCAGCAAAGAAAATCGTCTTTGTGTGCTAAATGACTAATCTGTACTCCTGTGCATATGCAAAAAAACAAGGAGTGTCCTCCAGGAAGTGGGTGGTCCTGAAATTCATACAAACTCCCCAGGAATCTGCCCTCTCTCCCTCCTCTTTTTACCATAATAAAAATGAAAGGTTTATACAGCAAAATCAGAGTTGAGTTTTCTGCCAAGTATTACATGTGTGGGCTCTTCCACCGACAGAATTTCTGTTGTGAGGCCGGAGCCAGACCAGATGAGATGAATCTCTCATCTGTACTTTGCACTCTCTCTTAACATCAGCAATAATAGGGCCTTGTATACTGAGGAGCTCAGGAAGTTGTTGAGGAAAGTACTGAGCCATTTCTGCAATTTAAGAGAAAGTTTCCTCATGTGCATAAAGTGCTGTGAAAGCAATGCAGCTCATTGGAAAGAGCCAATTAATTCATTTAGTTTTCTGCAAGTATAATAAACTTTGGCAAATGTAGAAATGCAGCAGAAACTGTGCTTTGATTTTGTAGAATAACAAGGCTTGGGATTGGATTCAAGATCAGTCTCAAGGCAGAACATCTATGACTGGAGCGGGATCGCGTTACTCCAGCAGGGAGTCTGAGGTACGGTTTGGGATGGTGTCCCAAGGGCAAATGTACTTAAAACAGAATAATAACATGCTTTCCCATCTTTGCTTGCAGCTCTGTTTCTTGTGTCTCTCTGGGCACTGAGTTCTCCCTTCCATGAAAAGCCTATGGGAGTATTTTTGTTCTTTGGCATCTGGGATCTCTCCGGGATCCCCTTCATGCTGTAACTCCTTCCTTTCCCAACAACAGCTCCTGTCTCTCTTCCTTCAACTTGTTTACATTTTCACCTCTGTTGTGTCCAGACTTTTGCAGACAGGTTACCTGTGGTACCAGCCATAGCAGTTCATCCATAGAGGAGGAAGGATTAGGGATGTTGTAGTTGTCCAGGTGGGTGTTTCTGTGCTACAGCACCAAAGAATCCTCCTTGCTCCTGCTGTTGCCCCTGGCTGTCAGCAGGATTGCCATCAGCAGAGCATGAAGATGCCAGCCTTTCCACACTGTCATTGCTGTCCCAGCAGGACTGTGTCATATCTGGATTTGTCTGTCCCATGCTGTCACCTCTCTGTCATTCCTGCAGTGTCTGTCATTCCTGGAGTGTCCTAAGTTTTGTGTGGCTCCATTCCTGCAATTCCTGCACAGAGATACTTCTCCTAAAGGTTCCACCCTCAGCTGGGGACATGTGTTGAGGATCTCCCCTGATGTGTGTGTTGGCTTTCTGTACCAGCCTTGGGCTGCTGCACCCTGGGTTGGCTGTTCCCAATTCTTAGTCCCCTTGGGCTGTGACTCACCAGACCAGTTATTACCTTATTTGGGCCATTTCTCTAATTTTTGCACTGAGACTTAGCACAGGGACAGCCACAATCTCACTCCAGAGTCCCGAGTCTTCCTCCAGACTTTTTTGGACAGGTTTTGCCCAGCAGAAAAATGCAGACTCCAGCACTGCAGTCATGCTGGCTGCTCACCCTACAGCAGGGAAGGAGCTATCAAAGACAAGAGTACAGCCCTACTTTGTATCATTCCCAGGCACCTGTCTTGGTTTAGGAAGCAATTCCTTTCTCTCCTTTCCTTGTTAGCAGGAGTAAAGGCAGTGAGAGCCGTAGGGAGCTGTCAGAGCCGGAGCAGTGTCAGGTTCTCCCTGTGCTGTGTTTAGTGGCAGCTCTCACTCTGTGAGCTCCCTATTTTTAACATCACCCCAGAGCAGGCCTGGCTCCCGTTGTTTCAGTGGATATGTGACTCTCAGGGAGACTTTATGACCAGGAGAGATGGAGCAGTGTTGGGTTTGACTGCCCATGTGACAGATGAAAGCGATCCTGTGCGAGAGCCGTGGGTGGAGCGGGCGCTGCCGTAAGCGCTCAGATATGTGGAAGTGTTTATAGAGAGCATTGGGTGGCTGCAGCTGCAGAGTGAACATCCATCCTGGCTCTGGGATGTGGGGAGGGGAAGCCCTGCTTGCCTGAGGGCACCTGCACTGGGCTCAGGAGTGGAGGAGCTCCCCTTGCCTTTCGTAATGTGCTTTCTCTGCCTTCAAACAAACAGCAAAAGGGTTTGGATTTTCCCTGCTGCTGTGGCTTCTTAATCTTGTAAATCTCATTGCATCTCCTTTTAAGACAGTTTCCTCAACACCCAAGCTGCAACCTCAAATTCAGCTCCTGGCAGGGCTGGGCCAGAGGGGTAATTTCCTGATTAACTCACAGGCTCTCTTCTCTGCACCCTCTCAAAGCAGTTCCAGTAACTGAAATCGATTCTCTGGGTTTGGAGAGAATTCCCCTGAATCCCTGTGTGTCTGAGTGGGAGCTTTCCTTCTGCCCAGGGTTGTGACAGTAGTGAGTGCTAAGAGGAAAAAAAATATCTGTATTTTAGCTTTGCTTATTCTTGTTTTATGTCTGCATGAAAAATATTTAATGTAGGGCAATGAATGTATCTCAGTTATTGTCCAGCTGTATGAGAGAAACTGGATAAACTTGCTCAGTTTTATGCTTCTTACTGATTTCAGACTGATTTTTTGATACGGCAGCTCAAGTCCTCCAGCATCCTCTGTGGGTTAACTTGGGTTCTGCCTTTTTTTAAAAAAAATCTTGGTCAGATATTATCCTTCTCCCTTTAACATACATAAGGAGATAACAATTAGATGTGCTTCCTCTTAATGAGGGTCTGGGTTTTGGCACGTTTAAAAAGATATTCAAGGAAATGTGACAGGAACTCATATAACAGGAAGACCATTAAAGTTTCTCTTATATTAATAATACCAGTTTAGTGGACAAAATTACTTTTAAGACCTCATTAATTAAGATTAAAACCTCTTTATACTTTTCTCATTCCTATGATACTTGACAGTCAAATTGTTTGCAATGCTTTGTAACTGCAAAACAGGGTTTTCTGGCTTTTTTTTGTTTTGTTTTCTGACTTTTTAGGAGACAATGTATATGAAGTTTAAAAAGTAACACTAAACAGATGGGTGTAATTGCATTTTGATCTAAGGATGATGCCCAAGAGGGTGTTTAAAATGTCAAAAGACTGACCCAGCAATGACTGTGTAGTGACTAGTTTAAGTTTTGGACTTCAGAAACAGGGAGACAAAGCCCTCAGTTTTTGGCTCAGTATTTAATTATTTGCATTTTTTCACATTTAAGATACCATCCAGGAAGAGCTGGAGTTTTCTGGCAAGAACAGCAGCTTCCTGCATAGTTTGATTGAGGCAGAAAAATTCAGCTAACAAATGCAGAGCACAAAATGAACTAACACTGTGTATGTTATTGTGGCAATCTGATTCATCAGGAGCCATCATCTGCTTCCAGTTCAGAGAGAATGGAACAGCAGGTACACACACAAAGTGTTTTAGCAGGCTGAGAGCACAATATAAATCTAAAAGGGAGTGTTGGAACTGAGGGCCAAACCTTAATGGCAATACTTGATTGCAGCAGTTTGAGCAGAGTGGATCGATGGAGAGGCTCGGAATGGGAAGGGTGATGAGGATACAGGCACAGTGACTGTCCTGTGGCAGCTTGCCCTGGGTTTCCTCTGTGTGCCTGTGCTGGGGTCTCATAGGCTGGCAGCCTCCTCTCCCTGCTTGGATGAAGCTCCTCTGCTCCCTATGGCTGCTGAGCCCTGTGGACACCGGCCACGTGGTGCTGATCACACCAGGCTGCGGAAAAAGGTGAGGAACTGCTGGTTTGGGAGCACCTCCTGCTTTTGGGAGAGTCACAGAATGGTTTGGGTTGGAAGGGAACTTAATGATAATCCAGTCCTACCCTCTGCCATGGGCAGGGACGCCTTCCACTATCCCAGGTGGCTCCAAGCCCCATCCAGCCTGGCCTTGGACACTTCCAGGCATGGGACAGCCACAGCTTCTCTGGGCAACCTGTGCCGGGGGTCACCACCCTCACAGGGAAGAATTTCTTCCTAATACCTAATCTAGATCTACTCTCCTCCAGTTGTAGCCTATCAGGCATTTCCTGGGAAAGAGCTCACTGTGAGCAGGCATGGCCTGCCTGTTGTCTGTGCTTGCAGTGACAGGTTTCCATCAGAGAGGCCTTGCTGTGACTGCTGGAATTGCTGCTGGGGCACGTTGGTGACACTCGCCAGCCGGCCTGGATGGAGGTTTAGGGTTTGGGACTGCCCATGGCAGCCCTGATCGTGGGTCCCTCCTGGAATTAACACAAAGCCAGTGTCCACAACTGTTCAAATAGGGGGCTAAATACCTGGTTCATTGCACAGCTGTGTCTGTTGGCTTAAAGTGATTGAGTGTCCTGATTGACCCAACTGATTTCTAGTAACTATTTTGGGTGAAGAGCTCCCTCTCCTGCAGCGCCCAAAGCAGAGGGCAGTGCCTATGGCACAAGAGCATTACTATACAGTAAATCCTGTGCATTGTGCCAGGGAAGTACTTCTAGGGCAGAGCACAGGAGTGCAGGGACGCTGAGATCACATTTATAAATATGTCTGTCCCTTTTCCTTACCAACTAAAGCCAGACAGCACTGTAAGGTGCTGTAGGTGAGACTGCCTGAATGGTTTTCATGGCACAACTGTGTTTATAAAAGGATCACAGTTCTTCCATGGCATAACTTCATTTTCAAGAGCACAGAAGTCTGTTCAGAGCAGGCAGATGGCCTCAAATCAGCTTCTGCTGCAAATGACTGCTTGAGTCTTAGGTACGAGGCATGATTCAAACCTGACTGCTGGAGGTGCCAGGAAAATAAATGATAGCTGCCAGTGTTGCAGTCTGTTGCCCAGCTTATTCCCCAAATCAGACTCTTGCTACTGAGAGCTGACAGCAGGGTTCAGAGATGACAAATGATCAGAAAATAACACAGTCTGTGCAGGCCTTTGGTCTGATCCCTGTCCAAGCTTGGAGAGCTGGAATTAGCCCTCTGCAAATGCTGCTCTTTGGTCCCAGAAGATACAGGTCGCAAGGAATTTATAATTAATCCTCATTGTTAGAGCATGAATCTTCAGCAAAGGATAATTACTTTAATTAGTACTCAGTGTGTTGTACTAGCTGTGGATACTTGCTTACTGTCCTCCCCTGAGGGCTGGTCTCTGAAGGATCTGAGGTGGGTAAGAAAATAGTTGTGCCCCCTGGGCACGGTGCAACATTCAAAATAGCCTGAACAGTATCAAGTATGGGCCAGGAAAGGTTAAAATCTGTGGCAGGGCTTGGGCTGAAACTGTGTCAAGGGCTGTTTAATTTACAGTTCAGTTTGATGATACTAACTGTATTTTTTGGTTTAATGTACCTGTTTAGTAGGTGCCTGTTTGCTTTTTTGTTACAACGCAGCCAATGGACACAACCACTCATTTTTGACTTTGGCCTAAAAGCTTCTGTCGCCCAGGAGAGCCTTTGAAGCCCAACCCTTCCTTGCAGTCCCTTATTTCTGTTTGTTAAATTTCCATTTTATTGAGCTTATCTCTGCACACACCTGGTTCCTTACACACACAAACCAAGTCATACAAATCCCGTACCTCATTTTACACATTCCCTAACAAAACTCAACTCAGGCTTCCTCTGGGTCACACGGGTCTCCCTTGGAATGAAAGAGCTATTTCTAGCAGCTCTTTGCCCAGTTCCTCGTGCCTTCCCCCGGCGCTGAACTCTGCAGACAGCTCCCTGAATGTGACACAGACTCGGCGGTGCTCGATGTGCTTGCGGTGGATCCCGTGCTTCCATCTGTACCGCGCGTCCCCCTGCAGCACCATCAGCGCCCTCCGGGGCAAGGGAACCGCAACCACCACCTCCTTACTCGGAACCAGCCTCGGGCACAAACCGCCCTCGACTCCCTCTTCGCACGAATTTCTGCACGCTGATGTTTGTGTGAAAGATCCGGGGGGGCTTAATTGCCTTTTGCTGGAAGTGGGGAATAATTGGATAGTGTCCTCCGAGTCACAGGACATGGAGAGCACAGTTTTTGAGAGCAAGTTTAAACTAACCAGACGCTCCCCCCAAAGCCACCAGTCATCAAAGTGGGGGTCGATGGCAGAACCCCTCTCTGGTGTGTAGTCCAGGTTGCACTGCTCAACAGGTAAGAAACCCCTGAGCACAGAGCAGGCCTTCATTTGTGCCACGATCTTCCTACTGAAACTTGGCAAGCCAGTAAAGCTGCCAGCTTTCAACCTTTGTTTCTTGAAGTTCACTTTGGGCCCATAGTCCTGTTGGAAAAGAAGAGAAAGGAAAAAATCAAGTGTAAAGGGAAAATCTAGGACAAGACTTTCTGGAGAGGCTGTGGTCCCTGCAGAGTTCTGTTTTTGTTATCTTTCACTGATCTGGTCACCAGGTTGTAAAAGGACTCAGTGAATCTACAATAATCTCTCTGGAGGTAGATTTGTAAAGTAAAACCAAACCCAAACACCCACTTCTTTCCCTTGGAGATTGTGTGAACTTTAATACCTGGACAAGCACCATCAAATACTGTTTGTTGTACCTATCATGTATTTTTGCAAGAAGCTGATTTTAATTACAGGTCATTCTTGCCACTGATTTCAGGAAAAACTTTCAAAGGAAAACATTTAATGAAACATCTAAAATTTTGGGGCTTTAACTGAAAACAGCTTTCCTTTTCCAGAAGGATCCAAGATCAAATGTGCTTCTAAAGTCCAACCTGTTTCTTTCGGCCAGACTGTGACAGTTTCCAGTCATCTCGATCCATCAGTTCCACTATCTCACACTCTTCATCCTCACTAATGAACTCCTCCACCAGGAACACCCCTGGAAAGGGGAATGCCCAGCCAGCAAATTCCGAGTCCTCATTTCCTTTAGCAAGGCCTGTTGATGGACAGTAAGTGAAATTATCTTCTCCCTGTGCAAACAACAGTGGAGAAGAAAAAAAGCAATAAGCTATTTCCATATTTTTACCACCGCAGCTTGAAAACTGTACAGGATTCTTGCAGACACAAGAGAAATTTTACAGCTGCTTTTGGAGAACAACCATTCCCTGCTGCTTGCTCAAAGCCACTTTTTTTCTTCCTAGTGATGTCTTTATCCTGCAAAGACCAGGAAGAACCGATGATCCTCAGGGCCACAGGTCTAAGGAGATTAATGGTGGGCATTGCTCAGCCTGGCTGCAGACACACAGTTTGTCATAAGCAATAAATGCTGAATGAGGAAAGTTGATAAAAATCACCCAGGCCTCAAGGCTAAGCTGTGAATCAAGATACAATCATATCTAATAGAAAAAACAAAATCCTTCCTTTTATTCAGCGCTGGGATCATGGGGGGTAACCCCACCAAAGACTTGTTCAAGGAGACTTTTGTGTTTCCAGGTTTATATACTTAGTTAAAACTTAAACCCCTTCTGCAAAGTTAAGCGGGATATTTTGGGTTACTCTTAACAGTTACAGTTTCCGGACTCTAGACAGGTTTTCTGATTTACTTCTTACAGCTCAGCCTCTAATCCAAATGGGGATTTTGGTTTATTTCTTAAAGTTCATCTTCCAGCTACAGGGTTAAATTCCTTTTTGTCTAAAGCTATGCATGGCTAAGATAATGACAGACTTGGCTACAAGCTAAAATCAAATATTAATATCAAATACAAAGTTACTAGAGGTCTGAGTAAAAATTAGTAAAGACCATGTGATTTTATGGAGAAGGGATAAAATCCATTTTCCTCAGGGGTCTCTGCATCAGCTGTATCATGGAATGGATTGGGTTGGAAAAGACCTCCAAGATCGTCAAGTCCAACCCTTGGTCCAACTCCAGTCCCTTTACCAGATCATGGCA
>JAWWEV010000049.1:6513306-6543177 GCA_035583235.1 Hafferia zeledoni | reverse complement strand
GCTCCTCGTCCTCCTCCCCGGCCGCGTCCCGGTGAGGGCAGCGGGGGTGGGGCGAAGGCCGCACGGCCGGGATGGATGTGGTGGGAGGCCCGGGGTGGTGGGCGCGGGCGGACTCGCTCTCCCAGCACCCCTCGCGGCGCGCTCGGGCCCCGCTCCGCTGTTGTGCGCCGCGGGGGATGCTGGGAGCTGTAGTCTCGGCGCACGCCCCGCGGGGGCGCATCAGGCCGCGGCCGGGCCGGCCCCATCGGCGCTCGGTGACCGCAGCCCGCGGGCACGGCCGCGGGGATGATGCTGATGGTGCACCTGCCCAGCCTGGCACGGCCCGGCCCTGCCCGCGGGCGGAGCCGCGGCCTGCGCCCGCAGCTGGCACCCCGCGGCCAGCAGGACGCCCCAGGGCGGGCGGTCAGCCTGACATCCCTGCGCTCGGCAGCATCGTGAGCATCGTGCCCTGGGGGCCGCGCCGGGCCCGGCTCTGCCGGAGCGCTGGGCCGGGCAGGGCAGCCACCACCAAGCGCAGTGAGGTCAGAGGTGTCCTGCTGTGCGGCTCCGGCCCCAGAGCTGCGGTGGGACAGGAGGAGGGACGGCTCCCTGTCGGCCCCCGCGGGGACCGAGCGTGCCCTCTGCAGCATCCCCTGGTGCTGTGGGGATGGGGACATGCCGTGCCCGGCCTTCCCTGCAGCTCCCGCCGTGTCTGAGGTGTTTGTGTGACACAGAGAGGGCGATGGCAACATCCACAGCCACTGGTGTCACATCTTACAGACACCAGAGCTCGGGAGGTTCAGCCTGACCCCGTGGTTTGGCTTTCAGCGACAGCTCTGTCGCTTGAAGGATCAGATCCCAAACAGCTGCTGTTCAAAACTGTTTTCCCGTTCAGCTCTTTGTGCTGGTACAAAATATTCCATACCTGAAGGACTGTCCTTACTTTCAGGTGTTAACAAAGCAGTGCTTTGTTGCTCATCACACACACAACGTTCCAGGTGCAGGAGGTGTGTGGTGGTGCTGAAATCAAACCCAAAGATGGCTCAGTGCCTGTGTGTTCCTCAGGATGTGCTGGAGTGGCATTTAGGCAGCTCTGATCTAACACAGAGAGACAGGAGCGAGCCTGGCCTTGCAGCTCTGTTGTCTTTTATTTCCCTCTCTTGGAATCTGTGTCAGGAAGAGTGGTAAGCCCTGACCCAGTAATTTCATGAAGCTCCTTTGGCCCTGTCAGTGTTGTTATTCTAAACATCAGCATAACCCTGCCTGTGCATGTCCTATCCCATGCATAGCAATGCATGGAAACATCTATTAATTACCAACAACACACAGAATGCTGCTGATCTGTTTTTTAGCTTGCTGAGGAAGTGATGTTATTAATTGGTGGATATTTACATTTCCGCTAATTAATTCAGTTCTCCAAAATTTAAGGAATTTAGGGGTTGTCAGCCAAGATCTGTCCAGCTGGTCAGGGCAGTGAGTGCACTGTCATTTTCTTGGGAGGAAGGGATGCACAGCAGGTGCATTTATTCTTTGTGTAGCTGTTTGTTTGAAAGTGTGTTGGAATTCCTGGAGCAGAGCCCAGGAGAGGCACAAACAGGTAACTGTGAGGCTGTCAAGGTCCTGAGGGCCATCACCTGCAGCCAGTCTGTCACTGTAACAGCCACAGGAGGTATCCCTGTTGGTTTGGAGGTGGATTTGGAGGCATGTTGGGAGCCTGTGCCCAGCCTAATAAGTCTCTATTTTCATTCCAACAAATAAAAAAGGCAACTTCCAACACAGCAGCAAACTCAGTACATAATGTCATAAAGGTTTTATTCCCCCCTTTTGGAGTCAGTTGAAAGCTTTTCCTCTTTTCCTGTTTTTCCAGGAAGGTTACAAGAAGAGATCCTACAGCTGACTGATTAGTGATTCCAGCAGAGGGGTGGAGGTTAAAAATGTCAAAAATTACTACAGAACTTCTTTTGGAAAGAGCAGTTCCAAAATCTACGAGGCTCCGAAAGATCGAGACACTGAAGTAAGTGCAGACAGGCCCATGGAAAATTCCAGCTGAATTCAGCTTGGGCAATCTTTTTTTTTTTTTGTCTTTTTTTCCCCTAAGCCTTTTTACCAAAACAAGAGAGACAGTTCCAAAGCACAGAACTGAGATGGCATTCCCAGTGCAGGATCACTGAGCACTGGTGGCACTGCATCCACTGGGGAGATTATTAACAGTTGTCACCCTTTTTTTGCCATTTCTTCTCTGTATTTGTTGCCACCTTTCTGTGAAAGTGCTCAAGGCTGGATCCTGATTTCCTAACCCCAGTATATCATCCCTACCCCCAAAGCACTTCCATCTTTGTTAGCATTTGCTTAATGTGAACAAGAGAATCTCCTGACCTGAATTTTAGTGGGTTTTTTAAGTATTTTTGACATTATTTCCCTTCCATTTTCCCCTCCATCACTTTCTATCTCCTCTAAATCCAATTTTGTTAGTACTTCAAACATTGCAGAGAGGGAGAATAAACTCTTAAACACTTAGAAACCACTAAACACAGTTTTGTTGCTCAGACCTTTAACAGAGGTCAATCCAAATATGTGTCTTTCCAAATGTTTAATGCAGTGGAATTTTACTGTTCCAGAGCTGGTCAGTCTGAGTGACTCAGCTGACCAATTTCTGGCTGGTGCCTTTGTTGGTTTTGTTCCTGATCTAAGGGGTTTGAGTTTCACATGTACTCTTTAAAGTTATTTCTTTTGGTTAGTCTTGTGCTAAAATAATTAGAGAGAAACTCAAAGGTTTATCTGAGGAGTATCAGCTGCAGTAATCTGGGTAACAGAGTGATGGGGAGGTGCTTGAAGCAGTGGATTTTTGGAATGTGGCTTTTCCCATGCTTTGTACCATGATGCTGAATGGTTGTATTTCAGATAATCCATTTGGGGAACACTGCTGAGTGTCTCCCCAAAATGACACCACAGTCACACTCAGCCTTGCAGCCAGCTGAATTCTCAACCTTTTTGACTGTCTGGTAAGGCCTCTGAGATGGCAAGTGAAGGAGAAGGGATTTTGCTTCCTGGGTTTATTTGCCTCATTTAGTCACACTTCATTTATATCAAGAAGCCTTTTTTTTTTTTTACTGATCATTAGAGATAGAGATTCTGTTTGTTGAAGGAACTCAGGCCCTCAGGAGATGTTGGCTGCCAGGACTAGAAGCTTCCTTTGGAGCTCACCTAAATGGTCTAACCAAATAAAAATGATCCTGCTTATAATAATTCAGTTTTCACTTTCTTCCAGTGAAGGGCTATTTCTTTTTCTCTCACAATGATTGTACCTCTTCTTCTTTCAGGACAATGCTTCTGTTTTGGTGGCAGCCTTGGATTTTGTTAGGTAGATTCCTGTGTTTGCCTTTGGAAGTTTTTGCAGCAAAACTCACCGTAAAAGAAATGGAAAAATTACTTTTTTGGTCCAGTTAGTTCTTTGAAAATAGACAAATTATTTGGAGGCCTGCTCTCCACTGGCCTGAACTGTGAAATAATGAATCTGGTACATTCTGTGGACAGAGTAGACTGATGGTATTGTGAATAAATGTCTTGTATTGCTGCAGCTTGTTTTATTGACTCAACATTGCAAAGGAATAAAAACCAAAACTCTCATTGATGTAGTAATTTTTTCTATACAATAAGAATTTTTCTGGTGATTCACTGTTCCCAGCCAGCTCTGTTACCCATGGGAGATTATCTGAATTGCAGGTTAATTGTGCTGTAGATACTTTGGCAGACCTGAGTCTCAGATGGTGTCTGTTAGCTCAGACTTTCCCACATACATGTGCTCACAGTCCAGAATGCAGCAGACAAGAAAAAGCAGGGCCTTGAATCCTATGAAATCAGCCCTTATTTTTCCAGTGAGCTGCAGATAGTTCATGTTATCTTTTGTTTTCAGCCTGTCCAAGCTGCAGTTGAAGACTGGAGACTTAGACCCACGTTTGTTTTCCCGTCTGAGGCACCTGCAGAAACTGGATCTCTCTGATAATTTACTGGACAAATTTCCCAACAGCCTAACCCTGCCTGATCTGCGTGTTCTGAACTGCAACAACAATAAGCTGGAAGATGTAACTGCTCTGAAACAGTTCCCTCTGCTTGAGGAGCTGACCTATGAGAACAATGTGTACTTGACAGTGAGTTACCCCCCCTCCTTACAAGCTCAGCATTAAATAGAGGGGCAAACAACCAACAGTTATGCAGAGTTCTTACATGTTGTTCTTGGGCAGCAAACATTAGGGCATCTGAGAAAACAGCCAGTCTTTGTGTGCCCTTCCACCACTATGGGAACTGCTTCCCAGTCAGCAGAAGTTACTTGCCCAAAACCACTCAGATATTAATATCTGTGTGTCTTGAACTCCTGTTTCTCTAGGCCAGAGTCCCATCTCAGGCAGCTTTTCAGGCAGGGTATCTTATGCTCATGCTTAAGTAGAGTAATGATTGTGTAGAAATGTCCTTCTTGTAGAATCCTGGAATCCCAGAATGGTTGGGGTTTGAAGGGACCTTAAAAATCATGTTTTTCAGCTCCCTGCCAGGGACAGGGACACCTTCCACCAGACCAAGTTTCTCCAAGCTCTGTTCAACCTGGTCTTGAACACTTCCAAGGTTGGGGCAGCCACAGCTTCTCTGGGCAACCTGTGCCAGGGCCTCACCACCCTCACAGTAAAGAGTTTTTTCTTAATATCTAATGTTCATTATACTCTCTAATATCTGTGTTAGTTTTAGTGCCCCTTGTGCTCTGGAAGAGCAGACTTGGCCCTCTTGTGAGGATTTAAACGTGGTGATTAGTCTGGTTTAGGTTTCTGACTTTTCTCAAGAGGCTGTGCTGCCTGTACAGGTTAAACATCCAAAACTGTAATTGTGCTTTAAACTGTCATCAGCCACCATCCCCATGCCCAGATGCTTATTTGCTTTGCATGCTGGTACTATGTGTGTGGCTGTACAGTGAAGTGTCTGACCTAAAACGCACCTGACCCAAAGAATTCCTGCTGGAATTCGTTTCCCGGAGGCAGGACAGGCCTTCCTGTGTGTTAAAGGATGGGAGCAGAACACCCTGCCTGGCACTCAGGCTGAGCAGATGAGCGGTTGCACAGCCCCCACCTTGTGTTGGATGTTAGTACTGCCTGAGGGCTGGGCAGCTCTTTTGTCTGCAGTTTGAGATCCCAGCTCACAGGAGAACATTAATTCACAACTAAAAGGTGAAATTCAAGTTGGAAATGAAATGGCTGTTCCTTACTAGATATTTTCTTCTCATTATGGGCTGTATTTTAATGAAGGACTAAAGCTAAAGCAAGAACCATGTTTATAGTTTAGTAACTCTGATGTCTTCTCTCTTTAGCTCAACGATGACTATAAGGTAATGTTTCTTTTGGAAAACCTTCGGCTACTCAATGGCAAGGACATCACCAAACTGGCCAAGCATGTGAGGCATGTCAATAGTCGTAAACTCACCAGCAAGGTGAGATATCTGATATTTCCTTAATCTCTAAATACCTGAGAAGTAACTAAACACTGTGCTCAGTGTCACGACAGAGCTGCAAACAAGCATCAAATGGTTTGCAATAACGGTGGTGTGATCTATCCAGGAAATGTCTTACTGCTGATTTCTCTGCTCCCTGCTTACATTTGCTCTACCTGTTCTGTGCAGCCTTTGGTTTAAATGACCAGAGCAGGGCCAACCAGGTCTATGTCTGACCCTCTAGTCTTTCAGGTCACTCCACTCATCATTCAGGAACAGAAGCCTGGTGCTGACAGAAGAGCTGCATACACCTCTCCATCTAGTTTATGTTACTGTCCCGGCCCTGGGATTGGGGGAACAAAAACCAAGCTGAGGATAATCTTGCTTTTTGCAGCATACACCAGTAACAAGGATTTGCTCTTTCTTCTTCAGCTGTGCATGTTTGGAACTGTATTTTCAGTTATTTCTGTACACAACTTAGCGCCTGTCAGACTGTCCCCACAAAGCATGTTGTGATCTGGAGCAAAATTACTGTTCTATTATGAAAAAGTTTGATTGGTTGTTTGGTTTTGTGCATTATTGCTCTTACCATTAGTATTCTAGTTAGTTGATCTAGTTAATTCATTTGTGTATCAGTGGTGGGGGAGATCAAATACCAAAGACCAAACCCTCCAGTGGGAAACTGTGCTGATAGGGGAGCATCCTCAGGGTTGTGCCTGTAGTTCAGAAGCCTTTGAGAGTGCAGGTATCTCTAGGAATGGGGATGACATGCACCAGCCCTCACGCACACACTTGGACTACAAGAATACTCAAACATCAGCTTTAGTATTGTCTGTTATAATGAATTAGTTACCTGTTGGGTAGTCCCTGTTAGTGTAAGACTCCTTAAGACTCCTTACTCTGGGTTCAGAGGCATGAAATCAGGGGCCATGCCAACAGTGTCTGCTTAGCCACACTCACTTGAGCTTGGTTCAGAGAAACCAGGTTTTCTGTTAGATGAAATCACAGTTTGAACACTGATAAACCAAATGGAAGTGGTGCCATCACGTACCTGCCTCAGGGTTGGCAACTTCTTCAATGCTTTCACAAGTACTCTTGTCCTTTTCTGCTGTTTTTTCTGTTGATTAAACTCAGTCTTTCTGCCTAGGTTACTGCTCACTGGGAAAAATTCTTCCGTGACCAACTTCCTGAGAAACACACAGCTGAGCAAGTGAAGTCCATCAAGAAGAAGTTCCTGAAGTCAGTACAAACCAACGTAGTGTACGGCCCCAGCTCCCTCAGTGAATTCACCCGCTGGCGGGTAGGTTGAGTCTCACTTACCCTTCTGTTCTCCAGGCAAGGACCCTGCTCCTGACTGAGTGGATTTGATTAAAATGCTCCATGGATTTGGGTGCAGGGCTCCTGCAGACAGGTGGTATCACTTTTTCTGGTTTTCTTCACTGCTTTGTGAAGCAGTTACAGGAGCACTAGGACTAAACGTTCACCAAGTTATGATGACTGTCATTAAACATTGTTTTTTAATTCATAAGCAATTGTACTAATTAACAAGACTACAGTGTCCTTAGTACTTAATTATTTGCAAATTAGTTTAATGGCAACCTTTACTCTTGATGAAAGCTGTATGAATGGAGAAAAGATAATGACAAAAGTGTAGCTACTCCCGGTGGGGAAAGATACCATTTAGTTTATAACATTTGTTTTATTTCTGTGTGCATACACACAACTGAGGCTTCCATCTCTCCTTTGTCTTGTTTCATTACTGTGCTGTTGTTTTCACAACTGTATACCCTGGATGCTCATGACAAATTGAAGTTCTTGGGTCATGTAATGTCAGCTGAGGACTCCACCACCACTTGTGAAATTCAAGTGGAGTAGTGGGAGCAGATATTAAAACCTTGGCAAAGCAGCTCTTATCATGACACATCAGAGTTTAACTGCTCTTGATTTTTTTGTGTTTTTTTTTAACATATCCACATGTTTGTTTCTAAGGTGAAAATGATTGCAGAAGAGTTTCTGTCACACTCACTGGGTCTGGAGTTAAACTCAGATACTGAACCAGAGGAGAAGATGGACGAGAATGAGGAAGAAAGTACAGAAAGCCCCAGGGAAGCTGCAGAGGATGTGGCTCAGGTAGGTGATTTTTCCAGTTAGATTAGCAATGTCCTTTCTATTTCTTGTGAACTCAGTAGCTCTTGTCAGATTACATTTATGACTCTTTGGTAACCACAGGGGCAGTCCCAGGCTCCAACCTGTATCCAGCAGCTCAGGCTGGTTCTTTACAGCCACATTGAAGCTTTCCCAGCCATGTGAAGGTTGAGTTGCTCTCCACAAGGAGAGAGCTTCCATTCTCACAGGAGACCCAAAAGATTTCATGAATCCTACTGACTCCACCTCTCCTCTAGGAAGGGATATTTAATTAGAGAATTGGGCTGATGCCTGGCCAGACTGTGCTGGTTTTTCCCTGCTTGGAAACGGCTGCAGATTGAACCCCCGTGGTCCATGGGCCAGATTTGTTTTTCCACATCATATGTAAATCACAAGTAAGTGGGAGAGGGAGCTGAAAATGAGGCTGGCTCTGTGATATTCATTAGCTTCTGCCTCTAGGAACCCTGTGGCTCTGAGCTGTCTGATTCTTGGAGCCCAGTCTGTAACTGTGGGAGGGTACTTGGCTTTGAATAATTAATATCTCTGACTTACAAATCATCTGCACATCTCAGGGAATCTAAAAAGCTTTTGCAGATACTGATAACACGATGCCTTATAGGTCACATTAACACCCAGCAAGAGGAAAAGAAACCATTCGAAATCAGGTGCTGGAAACAAGAGGTCCAAGTCCCAGGCAAACACCGAGGAGGAGGCTGTAGTTAATCCCAGAAAGTCCAGTCAGGTGCAGGATGACCCAGCTCCTGATAAACCAAGAACATCGAACCAGCCAGCCAAGGAGGCACACCCTGAGCAGGGAGCTGAAGGGACACAGAAGAATGGAGAGCAGTTTCCCAAGGGGCAGAGCAACAGAAGATCCAGCCAGATGACAGGGGAACAGAAAAACCAGGAGCAGGACAATGGAGTTGTTAGTTTGACTCCAGTGAAGAACTCCAAGCGCAAGGTATGTCCATCAGCTCCCTGGGGACTGGCTTTTGGCCTCTTGGTGTAGTGGGAGGAACCACATTCAGGTTTCATCAGAGCTCTACACAGCTTGGAGCTCACAGTCGTATTGTGAGTTAAAGTTTTGGTTTGCTTTTTTTTTCTCATTGTTTTAAATCTCTCAGAGGCGTCAGGGAAGGGAAGGGACAGCCCCAGGAGACAGTGAATCCCCTTCAGGGGATGGATGGACCAGCGCTCCGAGGTGGTGCTCTGAAAGCCTGTGCTTAAAAATGGGACTGGCAAGCCTTGCTCTCAGGTCACACCAATGGCTGCATGGGGAAAGGTGTTTCCCCCTCAGCTCAGGCCAGTGGGGATCTAAAGGGTTTCTCACATTTCTCTGCAGCAGGACGGGGTTCACTGCCGGGGTCTGCTGGGCACAGCTTTGCTAAACAGTTGCCTGCTGGTTTAGGAGTCTTGAGCATTGGTGGCACCTCAGCCTCTCCTGTTCTCTTTAGCACAGAAGGGCTGAAAAGTCCTTCAGTGTAACTCAGGTTGCTGTGTTCAGTAGAAGGTTCTGTCAAGGCAATCACAGGCAAATCGCTGTCAGGGGAATGAATTGTCTAAATGTGGCTGGTTTATTGTAGGAGGATGTCAGTGCAGAGCCATTGCATTTTCTTCAGTGTCACAGTAAAGGCAACAGCCACGAGGATTTTAAAACGCAGCTTTGGTCCTGTGTCTTCGAGCCAGTGCTAGACTCTGGAGCCAGGAAAGGTGAGCTCTTAAAGAGGTTTGCAGGATTCCCAGAACCACCCGGCTCTGGAATCCCAGTGGACTCCATGCATTAGATCCCTGCTCCTTCGAGCCGTAGTCTCCGTTGTCAGGAAGAGACTTGCTTACATATTTCTTCTTTGGCTTTGAAAACAGGAGTCTGGGAGAGCACCAGGCAGTGATAAGCTGCAGTCTTCATGTGTTATCCCTGAACCTGGGAACTTCTCACCTATTTTTTTCATCTTTCAGATCCCATTGTGAGCTCCTCCAAAACTGTGGCAACCTGTGGAGGGGAATCTGTTTGTCTGATTGATTGTGAGACAGGGACGGTGCTGAAGAAGTATAAGGTGGCTACAGAGGTGGGTTACAAGTGGGAAGGGTAAGCACTGAATGGGAATGCCATAATCTATAATACTTACATGTATGCATAATATATATTACAAAGAGGTCTGAAAGGATGTCAAGCATTAGCATGGACAGGTCTTAAATGGGTGAAGATACATAATAAATATTTCTTGCTTATCCTTTCAGCCTGGTTTGGGTTTATACTTTTAATAATTTAAAAGATTAGTCTGCCTCTCCCCTCACACAGGTGTATCTGGCTGCTAAACCTGCTTAACAGCATAGAGAAATAAACATCCTGTTTCTGTAGTTTGTGTTCTTCTGAGAGTTATTTTGAGTTTTGATGCTCCATCTTAAATAGTGATGTCATTTCACCTGAGTAGCATTGTGATAGTTGTCATATCTCTGAGCTAACAGCTGTCCTGCTGTTCTCTGACACTCTGTTCTTGGTTTCTTTCTGTCCCAGGAGTTCTTCAGCGTTGCATGGACAACCCTCACAATGGTGATCAGTGACAGTCGGAAGAAAGCTCACAATATCTTGGCAGCTGCTGGGAGGAGAGGGATTGTCAAACTCATCCATGTGGCAGCAGACTTCTGCTATGGAGAGATAAAGGCTCACAAAAAGCCCATTGCTACTGTCTGCTTCAGCCCAACCCAAGAGACCCACCTCTTCAGTAAGTCTCTGCTTCACAATCTCTTTAGTAGTAATATGGGAAAACCAAGGCTTCCTTAACAAGGAGAGATGTCACCAGGGCAAGCAGGGACACACACACAAAAAGCACTGGCAGACATTAGGGAGAGACCATTGTCAGTGTCTTATGGCAGCAATCTGCAGCAGGACAGACTGTTTCTGCCAGGGCCTGGCTCTCCAGCTGAGGTGCAGCAGCTCCTGTTTCTCCTTGGCTCTCAGGGTGGCTGTCACACACACATTGGCCACAAACAAGGCCACACATTACCCACAAACAAGTCCAGCAGTGGATCCGTTCCACAGGGATGAGTAAGAAGAATGGCAGGCAGAGCAGGCAGCTGGGGGCAGGCAGTGGCAGGGCTCTCCTCGGGCACAGCAGAGTATTATGGGCTGTTGGATTTTATTTTTCCCAACAAGCACAACTATGTGCTTAATTGATTTTGAATAAATGACTTTTTTGAGTTCTGTGCCTTGCCAGAGATTTTTATGCAGGTCTTGATGTCAAAGAGAGCTTTGCCACACACAGTAGGGCCCACAGAGTCTGTGGCTTATGGACTGGTAATGAACCATCATATTAGAAATTGCAGCTGCATTGTCAGGCTATACAGGAGCTGGTACAGAGCCATTCAGACCACACCTGCACTCCACAGCACATTGTTTCTCTTGCCTACAATTACCCACATCCTGGAGTGGTTAGAGTGCTACATGAACCATTAAAAGTGGAATTTTTTTTAGAACAGGGGATACTTCTCAAGAAGCTCAAGAGTGCCAAAAGCAGGAGGGGTAAGGAGGTTGATGAAAGGGATAAGGAAGTTGATAGCACATCCATATAATGGTGTGAATAGCAAGGCTTGTTACCTTGCATAGAAAAATTTAAAGTAGTAGAGTCTTTGCATCCTTCTTTGGAGACTGGACACCAACAAACTCTGAGTTTGAGAGGGTTGCCATCTGATGGGGATCCAGATTACTGTGAGTAATGTATTAGGACTGTTTCTACTATCACTATATCAGCTGGTGACATGTTTCTCACCCTTTACCTTGGTGCCTAACTTTCCCCGTGGAAGCTGCTGTGGATATGAACACAGTAAGCCAGGGATATGTGGAATAACATGGTGTCTGCCTGAGAGTGGACGTTGGAGCTTGTATTTTAGATCCCACTGGAACTCCTGAGCAGAAACAATCTCAGAGGGTCACTAATTTAATGACTTGCGAAGCCACAACTCAGTGATGGACACCAGGAAAGAAACTTCTTTTATGTGCCCCTCTTAAAGTGCAGGATAAGAACACGAAGTACTGGCTGTGCATGCCTGACAGTGTCTGTGAAGTGGTGTTGGGCCAGGAGCCTTGGTGACTGCTGCTGTGCTTTAATGAGCTCTCTGATGCCACAGCCTTAGGGTGTTACAGCCCGTGACTCAGGCAGAACTGCCAGCTTAGCACCAGAAGAGCCAGCTGAGCAGTGGTATCACTACCTGCTTCTCTTCTGTGTCCCACAGCTGCATCCTATGACAAGCGAATTGCACTCTGGGATATTGGGATTCCAGACTGTGACTACAATTTCAAAGCAAGGTAAAGGTTCAAAAACCAGATGTGGCCAGTCCAGGAGCCTATAACTGTCACGTTGCAGCATCACTTAACTGCTTGTTCTCTTCTCTCTTTCAGCCAGCTGCTGGTGCTGGAAGCAGTCTCTATTCCCTTGCGGCTTGCCCTGGTCCCCACCTGCCCAGAGCAGTACCTGCTGGCAGGCTGTGAAGATGGTTGCTTTGCCTGGAATATAAAACTGGATAAAGGACAAAAAAGCAGGTGAGGACCAAAAGTTGGAGCCATGCATTTGCTTTCCATAACAGAAAGTAGTCCTACCAAAAGCTTGATTTCTAACTGAGGAGGTCTGAGCAAAAGCAGCGTGTCCTGATACACCCTCTCTCTCCCACAGTGGCCAGAAAACACAGGATCTAAAGGGGTGTTCAGAGGTTGCAGCCCTGTGCTTGTATTGAAGCTCCAGTCTGCAAGTGTTGCAGGCTGCTTTGCAGGAAGGCTGGCAGGAGGGTAATCCAATACCCCAAAACTTAAGGGTGTGTCATCTCAAAGTAGTGTAACAGAGTGTAAATTCTTGGATTGATCTCCAGTCACAGCTCCTGGTACGTGAGGTAACCCAGGAAACTGGCACACTGTGGGAGCTCAGGAAAAAATTACAAGAAAGAAGCAAGTAAAGTCATGCCCTGCTGACAAATACTAATCCTGATGTCTGCAAAAAGAGATGAAGTAAAACAGAAATGTCTTAAGCAAAAAAGCTTCTGCTTTTAATAAACCTATACTTATAAAAGTGTAAGTTCAAGTGGAAATTCATCTGAGCTTGGCAGGCTCACTAACACACAAACTTCCTTCTGGGCACTGTACCTGGGTGCCCCTCTGCTGGTGCCTGTTCAGGACTCTGCTCATTTCACCCTTCCCCCCTGTTCTAGGCCTTTTGAAGCCATATTCCAGTTTCCTGATGATGAAAGCATGACAACATCTCACAGGGTTGACGGTTTGGCTTTTCTGAATGATGATGTTGTTGGTGAGTATAAACACAACAAAAAACACTGGGGCAGTGCTCAGGGATTGGTGGCAGCAGTATTTTATTTCAGGGGAACTGTGGGTTACACGTCTTGGGCTGGGTCTTTCTGAATAGCTTATGCCTGTTCTGCAGTTCAGGAACATAACATAGCACTGAAAATCTTTCTGCAGCCTCCAAGTATCCTGAAGTGAGGTAAAGCAGGTGGAAACAGTTCCTGCTGGATCAGGTCCCAGGTCTTAAAAGCCATGTTCTGCATAGACCTCCTTCACTAGAGCACAGCCTTTGTCTCGATGCACTTTGCTTCCCAGCAGCTGACTCAGCCTCTCCCCTCTTCCTTCCCTAGTTTCCAAGAGCTCTAAACCAGGGTGCATATACCTGTGGAGCTGGAGCCGGTCTTTTGATGCCAAGGGGAAAGGGTGCCAGCGGACAGTGCCTGCAGTTATTCTGGCTGAGCTGGAGTGGTCCACCACAGACATGTCCTACCTGACACTCAGCACCTGCCCAGGTAGGCAGCACTGGTGCCCAGGGCAAGGTGTGCTTTGCCCAGGTGTGTGTGGCTCCCCTTTGACCCATGGGAGCAGCCCAGAGTTGGGAGGCAGAGGCCTGGATTTCACAGCCCGTGAGGGAATGTCTGGGCTCCCTCTGCAATCACTGCAGTGCAGCTCCAGCACTGCGCAGCCTCCGCCCAGCACCAGCTGGGGATAAATAATACAAGCAATAAATAATTAAAGCTGTACCATCTGCCCTGCAAGGGGGTTCAGCCAAGGCTGGATGGGCTTTCTTATACAGGTTTTCAAAGCAGAGAGCAGAGAGATGGGCCCTGTAGCTTTGGTGGAGCCATTTTGATGCTGAGTGCATCTGAAGTCAGGGGCAGGAGTGCCACACACTGGGCAGCTGGGTCTGTTGGCAGACAAGGAACAGCCAAACCTGATCTGGCCTCACTTTCCAAACCAGTCTAAAAAAAAAATAATCAGGAGAAATCCCACAGTATTTAGCACTACATTTTCTGCACTAGAGTAAGATAGCTGATGTATCTTGAAATGAATCAGGTTCTTTCAGAGCAAGGTAGAGTAGTATTTTTGTGCTGGGAAGGGAATTTTGCTGAAATATGGCACCTTCCATTGGGATCCTACAGCACTGCCTGGAGCTCTGCTTTGTAGCAGCATGGACTCCCAGTTCCACACTTGTTTGCCAGCTTTTTCTTTTGTTCTCACAGCAAAAAACTACGTGTTCTGTGGTGATGAGAAGGGCAGTGTGTGGATGTACAATCTCTCAAACCACACCACAGCCTGGAGCTCTCCGAAGGGAAAGCGCTCAGAGCGGAGGATCTCTCCCACACAGGTAGGTCTCAGGTATCCTTTGGGGCCTCCCTTCCACTCCAGGGCACCTGATCCCAGTCTTCCAAGCTTTACCCCAGAACATGCCTCATGTTTCCATATCTGACACTCAAAAGCAATTAAAAGCAACCTCCAGAGTGTGACCGTGGCATTCACAGCTGGGAGCCCATTGAGGAGGTGCAAAGCAAGGCAGACTAGAAAGCCCAACAACAGAAGAGTACAGACACCACATCCCTGAGGGGCCGAGGGGAGGGAATCCATAGCAGGAAAGGGCTCAGTGCTTCTCTGTGCTCACATACCCTTTTCTGCTCGGTATTTCCATGGCCTCTAGAGACAGTTCTCCTTTGGCCAGTCATTGTTCCCTTGCAAGATGAAGCCTCTGAAAGGGCAATCACACACACACAAACTCAAAGACTCTCACTCACTGGTCTGGAGTTACATTAGATACAGGTATGAACTCGCCCAGTGTTCCAGAATTTGTTTATTGAAAGGGTTGTTAAGCATTCAATGAACTACCCAGGGAGGTGGTGGAGTCCCCTTCCCTGGAGGTGTTCACGGAATGACTGATGTGGCACTTAGTGCTCTGGGCTGGTTGACAAGCTGGTGATTGGTTAAAGCTCAGACTCTTGGAGGTCCTTTCCAACGTACATGGTTGTGATTCCACAAGGTTTTTGGAAGTGTTGCCATCACCTTTTTCCTTCCCGCTCAAGCCCCTCCACACTAAACCTTGGCCCCTTGGGAGCACCATTAACCTTCACCACCCCCTCAGAAAGGGGAAGAGCCTCTGACTTACCATCCCCTGGTGTGCTGACCATCCTCCCCTCAGACACAGCACCCCCACACTGTTCTCCTCGCAGATCCTCAAGTGGCCGGAGCTCCGCCTGAACGGGGAGCAGCCGCCCGAAATCCTGGTCAACAACGTGGTGTCAGACCCTGCCTTCTCCTACCTTGTTGTCCTCACCAGTGTGAACATCACAGCAATCTGGAAGAAGTCCTAGTTCCCTGTGCCAGTTTCATCCCCGTGCTTTGAACTAGTGCAGTATTAGTGACTGTTACCCATGTGTCCATGAACGTTTTCTAGACCAGCTGTTATGTGCAAGATTAAAAAAAAAAAAATTAACAAAAGGTAAGAGTTTGTTAAGGTCATCAAAGCATTGTAAACATCTGGTTTCTTTTACTGTAAGTTTTCACAATTTGTGCATTTGTTTTATAGAAATGACACTTAATAAAACAAAATACCAGTTCAGTTGGCAGTGCTTGGAGTTTTTGACAGGAAAAGCAGAAAGTTCATCTGCTGCTGTCACTGAGCAGCTTCTCATGCTGAAATTATACCCACAACAACCTCCCAACAGCCCAGGACAAATATTTGCCTTAAGGCTCCAATTAGAAAAGTAAAAATCTCTTTAATGACTTATCCAACAAGACACTTAACCCTCTTGGCAAAGGGCCTGTCTGGTATTACAAAAAAACAAACTCAAATATCACTGCTGCTGTCAGAAATTAAACACAAGTGGGACAAGGGGGGAAATATTTAAACCTCCATTCATGGGAAATATGTCATTAGCAGACACATCACTCTGCCTCAGAACAGTCTCCTCCACAGGGGGGGGATTTTACTCGATTCCTTCTTGTTTGTCCTTAATAGCAACCTGTAAAGCACAAACAAAAACACAAGAGCTGTTACTGAGCTGGAGGAGGTGCTTAAATGTTCCTGACTCTTCTGTGAAATGCAGGAATGACCATAAACAATCAGTGGAAGCCTTTACATATACAGAAAATAATTACTCAAATTAAAATCAAATTTACAAATTTGGTGCCCTGGCACATCAGAGAACACCCTTCCAACCCAAACCATTCTGTAGTTCTATAAGGGCTTTGGGAAACCAATTTGAGCCATTTAGGAATAACAGAATACCCTCTGACCCTTTTTTTGTTACACATAAATAACATTTTAAGAGCTCTGACACTGAGGGCAACTTGAATTAATTTACAGACCTAAACCAGCAGCTGTAAGACACTCTACTCATGCTTTTGGTTAATTATAAGAACCTTTTAGGACAAATAAACCTACCCTAAACCTCTCCTCCAGCAGGGAGAGCTCGCTGATCAGATCCGTGATGGCATTGGTGAAAGCCTCCTGGGGGCTGTAATCGGGGGTGGTTTGAACACGAATGATAATTTTATGCTCCAAAGGGTGCGGTACTTTGTACCCTGCAAACAACACCTGGGGGTCTTTGAGCAACTGCCTGGAAAGGGAAAAAACAAAAAACAAAAAAAAAAAACCCACAAAAAACACAGCAGGGAAATGAGGAAGGGAGTGGAAAAAAAAAAAACCAAACCGGCCCGAAATTTACTTACGACTTGATGATGTTCCCCAGCGTGTGGTCCTCTTTGTTGATGGTGAACAAGCAGGCGTTGGGCACCTTCGTGTCCTTGTTGATGGTGATCCTGAGGGGGATAAATGGGATAGAGGGAATGGTATCGATCCATACGGGCCAGGCAACCGCGGGGGACTGGGGGGTAAGGCCCGGGCTCCCCATTCGGGGCGCCCGAGCCTCCCCCCCCAGCCCCCCGCGGTGTGATGAGGGGTTAATTAGTCGCCCCAGGGGTGTCCCCTCACTTTTTCTCGCCCTCGAAGAGGAGGAAGGACTCGAAGGCCGGAGGCGCGTTCATTCTACCGCCGCTTTGCCCGCAGTTAATATGGCGGCCACTGCTTCGCTTCAGTACGTCACTTCCGCCCGCTCCTTGCCCTCACCCCGACTGCGACAGCGCCCCCAAGCGGGTGGGAGGTCTCGGTGCAGATAAGTGGGACCAGTTGCGACACTAACTGGGAGCAACTGGTGTCTGTTCTCAGGTGTGAGGAGGACAGACACCAGTGGCACCAGCAGCGATGTCCCCGCTGGAGACGCCACCGCTGTAACCAGCAGGAATGGCACCCAGCAGGACCAGTGGGGATGGAACCAGTGCCACCAGTAGTGCCACCAGTAGTGCCACCAGTATGGCCAGTGATGATGCCACCACCAGTAGGGCCATCAGAAATGGCACCAGCAGGGCCAGCTAAGCTGTCACCAGTGCCACCAGTGCTGCCACCACCACCACTACTGGAATCACCAGTGATGCCGTCACTGCCACCACCAGGACCACCAGAAATGGCACCAGCAGGGCCATCAGTGATGGCACCAGTGCCAACAGCAGCACCATCAGTGCTGCCACGAGCAGAGACTCCAGGGGTGCCACCAGTGCCACCAGCAATGTCACCAGTGCTGCCACCAGCAGAGCCACCAGCAGTGCTTCCACCAGGCCACCAGTAGACCCACCAGTGATGCCACCACTGGTAAGGCCACCAGAATTGGCAGCAGCAGGACTATTAGAGATGGCAGCAGTGCCACCAGCAGTTGCACCACCAGTGCCACCAGCACAGTCCCCCACCCATCCCCGTGGCCAGCGGTGTCCCACCAGATGGACAGGACAAGGCTGCAGGGTACAAAGTGCCTTTATTTCCACCGCTGTGGTCCCCAAGCCAAGGGGACCCTGAATCCCAGCTGGGGGACATGGTCCCTCACGTCTGCAGCTGCAGCAAGACAGGGGCTGGGGGCTCTGGGGGCTGTGCCTGGCGGTGACAGCTCTCCAGGTCCCCCAGCACCCCAAAGAGCTGGCTCAGCCCCTCAGGCAGGGGGGCATCTGTGGGAGAGGGGAGAAACAGTGAGACCCCACAGCCCCCCTGGGGGGCACCCCCAAACAACCGCAGCCCCCCTTGATCCCTGGGAACATGGCCCAACCAGAGCATCCCCAATGGGGTACCCAAAACCAGCTCACCTTCACCCCGGGGGCTGTTCTGGGCATCCTCCAGCTCCTGTAGCTCCCAGTACTTTTCCCTTGGGAAAGAAGTAGGAGAGAAGTGGCCTCGTGGCAGAAGCATGGTGGGATGCAGGGGGGTCCACCAGGGGCAGGGACTCACCTGAGGGTCCCCCGGAGGCCCTGGAGGTGGCTGAAGAGCCGCTGAGCCTCCACTGTGGGGTCCAGGGGGTCGCTCCAGTCCTGCAGGGTGACGCCGTGCCGGGTCCGGTCACAGCCCAGCCCTATGAGGGGGCAGCAGTGTCACCATATGGGGGGACGCCCACAGCACCCCTGCAGGGTTCCGGGGTGCCCTCCCTGTACCTGTCCTGTCCCGCTGGTGGCAGCAGCTCCACTTGTCCCCGCGGAAGACGCCCGGGTGGTAAGAGCGGAGCACGCGGGGGTTGTTCCCGCACACCTTGCGCAGGGCTGACAGCCACTGGTTCAGCTCATTGACACACTGAGGAATTGGGGACAGTGAGGGGGAGACCCTCAGGCTGTGACACCCCTCGGGGTGTCCCCCACTGTCCCCTACCTTGCACTGCAGGTAGGCTGTCTCCTGCTGCCCACCCGTGTCCGTGTAAACCACCTGCATGACGTGGGAGCTCCCAAAGCTCTTCTCCTCCACCTTTTCCGCCGCGAGGATGTCGGACAGGGCGATGGCACCGAGACGCTGATGGAGGGGACACACACACACAGAGAGGGGGTCAGTGCCATCCCACTGCCACCCCCCACCCCCCAGCACTCCCTTACCTCAGCGCTGGGGCTCTTGCCGAAGCCGAGGGACTCCCCGGTGAGGCAGAAGTGGAGTTTCTTGCCGGCGGTGGCGGCGAGCAGAGGCCCCTTGCCCCGCACCTTGTGCACGAAGAGCAGCCCCTCCTTCACCACCGCCGTGGGGGGGCCCAGCGACCACCCCTCACACTCCTCCTCCCCTTTCTCCTCCTCCGTGCCCACCAGGCGTGTGATGAAGTCCTTCATGCGGGTGATGCCCTGCTGCAGGGCGGGCAGCAGCGGGGACAGCCACGACTCCTTGGCCCGCCCGGCCGCTGGCTCCATGTTGCCCACCAGCTGGATGGCCTGGAGACCCCCGGGGATGGCGGTGTCACCCCCAGCAGACCCAGCCAGGCACCTCAAGCCACCCCCCCGGTTGCCCCCATCCCACCTTGGCCAGCAGCAGCAGCGTGCGGCTGGTCCGCGCGTCCGCGTGTGTGTCCCGCAGCTGGAACAGCTTGGGGGTCATGACGGCTGGCGAGAAGAACCGGAGGCAGAGGAAGCTGGTGACAGCCACAAATTTGGCATGCTGTGACCACCGAGAAGAGGGGAGGACATATATGAGGGTCTGTCCCAAAATGGGACATCCCCAGGCACCGCACACAGCGATGCCCCCGCGCCCAGGGCTCGGCCCCGCTCGTTGTCCCCCTGTGCCCCATCCCTGGGCGCTACGCCCGTGCCCAAGAGGGAACCCCATCAATCAAAGCTGGAGACTGCACCCACTGAGCCCTGTCCCCTGTGGATGTCCCTGTTTCACCCCCCTGCCACAGCCTGACCTGGTGCTGGGGGAAGCGCTCCCCGACGCGCTGGAAGAGCTGTCGGAAGGCAGAGCGGATCACGGGGGGACACGCCGGGGCCGACGTGACGATGGCGTCCAGCAGCTCGCCCAGGTAGGACTGCAGGTGCTGGCGGCCCTGCTCGATCACCTCCCCCTCCGTCTGCACCCGGTGCAGCCCCGAGCACCTGCGGGCACCGTCACTGTCACCCCCGGGCCAGGGACTCCCCTGCCCCGCCGCCCCACGAGCTCCTTACCCGACGTCTTTGATCTCCACCTTGCCGGGGTCCAGCTCCACGTATTTCTTCTCCTCGAACACGCGGGCAATGGTGGGTCCCAGGACAGAGTGCAGGTATGGCATCCCTGTCACCTGCCGGGGGACAGCCCAGGGGACAGCAATGGGCCACAGGTTTGGCACATGACACCCTCAGGGTCACCCAGGGGGTTTTCTTTCTCCAGCCTCCCAGCCCCAGGGAAAGACACAGCCCCACCAACTCTCCCAGTCTTCCCTCTGGGAACTGGCCCCTAGGGGACATTCCAGAGCCAGAGTGACCTGGGAAGAGCAGGCTTTGGGAAATGTGGCACCTTGAGGAAAGACTCCATTGACTTCGAGGCCAGGGAGTTGCTCCGGAACAAAGTGTTGGGCTCACCTGCAAAACAAGAGAGGGTCCGTGGCCTGGGGGATGGCCACAGGTCACCCACCAGGCAGCTTCAACCATGGGGGGCATTCCCAGGGGCTGTGCCCTCCACCTCTGGCCATTTCTGTGAGGGTTATGGGGATTTCCAAACCTCAAACCACCTGCTTCTCCACCAAACTCATCAGCTCAGGAGTTGCTGGGATGAACCCAGCAGATTCCTACACAGAAAACAGTGTGATGGCTGAACCTCAACTATCACCCCAAAGAATTCCCCATACAAGGTCCTGGAAATTGTGCAGCCCCAGAAGATGGTTGGAAACCTCTGACTCTACTCCCCACTTACAGGGCTTGGCCAGCTCCAGCTCAAAGAGCAGGTCCAGGAACTCCTTGACCAGCCCTTGGCCCAGGAAGAGTTTGACCAAGTTGATGGCGACCTCCTGCCGGCACTCAGCAGTGGTGGTTTCATCCAGGAGGGTGACCAGGTGCACCTGGCCATCCTGGAGGGGAGAGGCACAACAATGTGATGGCCTGAGTCAGGCACATGTCTGGCACAGAGCCAGGGGAAGGTGGGTGCTCCAGCAGGGCTTGGCATGGACCCCTCACCTGGCGCCCCAGCTTCACCTCCTGGCACAGGAGCTGGACCAGGGGCTGGTAGCAGTGGGAGGGCAGCACTGTCTCATCCCGCAGCCTCACCTGCAGCTGCAGCGAGCCCAGGCTGCCCCGGTGCCTGCAGGAGCACAGAGTGGGTGGGGGAAAGGTGGGAGAAGTACTTCACCAAGCAGGAGGTGGTCAAACAGCCCAGAAAAGCCTGGGCAGGCAGGTGGAGGAGCTGCTCCTCCAAAGAACGATGCTACCCCTCCCAAATGCCCATATGGGTCCTGGGACCACCCTTGGCACACCCCAATGCCCCTGTGCCAAGACTCACTCGTCCTCCATCGGCTTGGACTTGTCGGGCCGCAGTCTGAACCACCCCTCCTCCTGCCCAGCTGCCTCCAGCCCCTGGACACTGAACACCACCTGGGAGGGGGAGGCAGGAGAGGGCTGGGTGGGCAGCTGGGCAGGACCCTGGCAGTGGTGATGGGGTCTGAGGGCTCACCTTGCCCAGGAAGTCGTTCCTGCCAACGAGGTCCCAGTCCCACACCTCCACACACAGCTTCTCCCCCGCTGGCTCGGCCAGCTCAAACTCAAAGGTCTCGTTCCAGCGTGGGTAACACGATTTCTTGACCACCTGTGAAGGCAAACAGCTTCGTGTCCCCTCAAAGGGTGGATCCCAAATCCCCTGGGGGCACCAAGCTGAGGACACTGTGGGACAGGGATGGCTCCAGGCTTCCCCATGGGACAATACCACCTGCACCCCTGGATCACAGTGAGCTGAAGTTGGACTCACAGTGGTCTCCTGTGTCTTCCCGTTGTAGCGCAGGCGGACAAAGGGGTCAGAGGCCCCATTCCGGTCCTTCCTGGCCAAATCCCTGCCAAGAAAGGTGGGAATTTACCAGCAATCTCCCAAAATACCTGCAGGCATCCACTGCATCCACTCCCCTCCTCGGTTCCCCAGCTTGTTGAGAGGTACATCCCAAAGACCAGCAGATGGGGTGAGCCCTAACCCAGGACCCTCATCAGCTGCTGGATGGTGAGGAGGATGCTCTGCACCCAAGGGACAGGATACACCAGGGAAACAGTCATGGAGCAGCCCAGACTCACCACCCATGTCCTGGCTGCACGCAGAGCCCCTGCCATGCCCTGTCCCCTCCTCACCTGGCCTCCAGCACGGAGCAGCGCAGCCGCCGGCTGCCCTGGCTGCCCAGGACCTCCACCTGCAGGTGGATCTCCCCCTGCACCTCTTCATCGGGGTCCACCTCACTGAGGCTCATCCAGCCACTGTATCCTGTGAGAAAAGGGGGGACCCCCATGGAGGGGTAATTGGGAAGCTCTTGGGACCAGCTCATCCAAAGAGTGGGAGGTGGGTCCCTTTCCCCTACCCTTGGGGTGCTCGACCAGCATGTCCCGGGTGATGCACACCTTCCCAATGACGTCATCACGGCTGGAAAACAAAAGTGGGAAGCAGGACACTGTGTGGGATCAGTGCCCAGACAGGACAGCCCCCACTTCAGGGGGTCCAGGGCTGGGGCCACCACGGTGTGTCTGTCCCCGTGGAGCACGAGAGCCACCCTCTGCTGCCAGCTGGGCCTTGGAAATATCCTCACCCCTTTGTGTCCCAAAGCCCAGGGCAGCATGGCCAGGTGTGGATTCTCTGGGCTGAGCACACACAGGGAGCCAAAGCCACCACCACCCTCCAAGTCCCCCAGCTGAGCCCCCACCATACCTGAGGGCATCCTCATCCATGACATAGATGGAGATGCTGTGGAAACTGGGCTGGAGCTGCACCTCATATTCTTCCCCCCAGAATGGGGACAGCGTCTTCCACACCGTGGCAGTCCTGCAGGGCAGGTGGCACTGGTGACACAGAGGACATGGCTCCCTCACTGGGGCACTCCCTACCTTCCCAGCTTTTGGAAACACAAGGCTAGGGGCAGCACCAACAGTTTTGGACCCCCAGCTGGGGCAGGGGATGAGTCCCTGTCCCTGGCCTTGGCCTATCTTGAGGCTCTGGGCTGGCAAGACACAGGTGTGGCTTAGGGGGGAAGGAGGGCCATGACCTGTTAGACATCTCTGTGTCAGAAGAGAGTATCTCAGCCCAAAGCAGGGAATAGTCGTAGTAATAATTGTTATAATATTGTGCCTGCAGAAGGATAGATGGAGGAACCAGGTTTGGGGCTTCATCTGGAGACCTGGAGCCACTCACCTGATGATGACCTCATCGTCAATCTTCACGATGCAGTACGGATCGCTGCTCCCTGTGCTGGAAGGACACAGGACAGCTCTGTCAGTGCCACCAGACATGGCCCTGGACCCCCACCCAACACGCAGGTGTCTCGTGGTCATGGGTGGCCAAAGGCTTCAGCCCTGATAACCCCTGCCCAGAGAGGGGACCATGCAATGCAGGGACACCCCAGGGCTTTGGGGTGCCGGGGACAGGGCTGCCAAAAAGTTTCCTTGGGTGCATTTGGCCACAGCTGAAGGCACGTGGTGATCTTGACTTCACTCCCAGCCCAGGGACACATCCCTGACCTTGTCCGGCCACCATGTCCAGCTGGCAGTCAGAAGTGGCTTTCCTCTTCCACATAGGAAGCCAAGGAACAAACAAACTCCGCCCTTTCCCCAAAACAACTCCAGGCACCCACAGCACAATTTCTCACACCAGGAGTGAGGCCACAGCAGACTCCTCCAGCCCTGGGGTGCCCCCAGATCCCCAACACCACTGCAGGGATGGAAACACCCCTGGGGACACCCCCAGGGATGCAGAGGGTGTGAACAGGAGGCACCACAATGCTCTGACCTCTCAGGGATGACCCAAGTCATCACTGCCAAAATTTAATCACCATTTTATAGCTTATTACCCCAGTTCCTCAGGATCAGAGGCAGGGGTGGGGGCTCTGGCCAGGGACAGAGGAGCCAGCAGGACCTGGGTGCTGGCCAAGGCAGTGCAAAAGTTGTGGCTCTCATCCCACTGGCACAGAGCAGCCTGTTCTGAGCATGGATCCTCATTAATGCCAATCCCAGTGGCACCATCAGCCAACCACAAGTGTCCTGGAGAAAGGAGGGGTTGCACGGGTGGGGACTTGGGTACCCCAACCACGGAGTGATTTCCACATCCCAAATCCAGGGAGGTTGTGCAGATTGAAAAGGTTTGGGCGGTGACTAAAATAGTTTTGGGGGGACTGAAATGGTTCTTGGAGGGATCAAAAGGTGTTTGGAGGGAATCAAAAGTGGTAGGAGGGGACTGAAAGGGTTTGGGGTGGGACTGAAGGGGTTTGAGGTGCTCTCTGCCCTGCCAAACACGGCTGCAGGGGGTTTCTCCAGGCTGTGCATCCCGGGTGCCACAGCAGCATCCCCATCCCCAGGCACTGCCATCCTTCTGGCCCTGCAGTGCTGGCAGTGCTGCAGGTTACCAAGAGCCACTCTGGCTCCTCTCCCATTCCAACCCAGCCACCCTCCAGATTGCTCTTTAAGGAGAGCAGTGGCTGAAGTGCCATTAACTGGAGCTCATTGCTGACATTTTCTGCCTTGTGCAAACCATCAGGGATGCAGGGAGCAGGCAGGCGGAAAGGGAACAGCTGCCCGCTCCAGCTGTGCCCAGCAACGCGGGGCTGGCTCGGGTGGGAGCTGGAAAACCTTGTCCCCAACGCGGGGACGTCTGCGACAGCGACATCCCCTGGACACAGAGGGCCAGGAAGAGCCTCTTGTACCACTCAGGCATCGTGGTTTCCAGGGATTGAAACACAGGATGGACAGAATCCATGCTTGGCGGCTGCGGGAGGTGCCCAAGCTGTGGTAGGATAAATCCCCGCTCCGAGGGCAGGAGGGGAGCCCCGCACCGCGCTGGGTGACACCCCCTGCACCACATCCCTGCGCCGGGATGCCAGGAGGGCATTTGTGGTGCTGCAAACTCGGTGGGTGCTGGGCATCCTCTGACTCCCACGCAGCGTCCAGCTGGCTTAGGCACCCAGGCTGGGTGCAGGGACGGAGCTGGAAAGGGGAAGGCTGGGCTTTGGAAAGAGGAAATGAGCACAGTAGGAACTGGGGGAAGGAACCTGCGTGGTCCCCGCAGTCATCGGACCGGCAGCACGGGGGGCTGGAATTAAAAATTAACTGGTACCGGCAACAGTGCTGCTCTGCCCTGGGGGTAGAGATTAAATAGATTAAAAAAAGGAAATAAAAAATACAATTTAAACAAAGGAAGAAAAGTAACATAATGAAAGAATAAAATAAAACATAGAGTGATAAAAGAAAAAAAGGGTAAAAATAAAAGAAATAAGGGTAAAAATATAGAAATTGTAAAAATACAACCAAAAACGGGGAGAAAAAAGAAAGAAAAAAGGAAAAATAAAAGAAAGAAAAAAGGAAAAATAAAAGAAAGAAAAAAGGAAAAATAAAAGAAAGAGAAAAGGAAAAATAAAAGAAAGAAAAAATAAAATAAAAGAAAAAACGAAAAATAAAAGAGAGAAAAAAGGAAAAATAAATAAAAGAGAGAAAAAAGGAAAAATAAAAGAGAGAAAAAAGGAAAAATAAAAGAGAGAAAAAAGGAAAATAAAAGAGAGAAAAAAGGAAAATAAAAGAGAATAAATAATGAAATAAAAATGAAAAGTAAAATAGTGAAAAGAATGACATAAAAAATATAAAAAATTAAAGGTTAAAATTACTGGAATGATTTATTATCATAAAATAAAATAGTCTTATAAAATAAATATACAATAAAATAAAATTCAAATAAAATAAAAATCAAATTAAAATCAATAATAAAGTAAATAATAATTAAAAACCATGGGGAAAAAATCGAACAGATCATTTCCCTTCCTTTCATGGGGTAAAGACGGTGGGAGGATTCCCCAGTGCTCTCCTGAGAGGGGGTCCCGCTCCCTCTGCCCTGGGTGGGGACAGGGCAGAGCCCACCCGGGCTAAGCCGGAGCTGCTGCCGCTCGATCCGGATCCTGGGACAGGCGGCACCAGGAGCCACAACCCACAGCAGCCTCGGCCACATTCTGCTCCCTGTGTCAAATCCTGCGGGTCCCAAGGGGGTCTGGGGGTGCCCCATCACCCCTGGCTGTTCCAAGCAGGGTCTGACCTGCCAGTGCAGCCGGGACACCCCGCAGAGGGAATTCCCACGAGGAAACCAGCGATCCCCAAACCGTGCCAGGGCAGGGAACTGGATCCCACCAGCCGCTGTCCAGAGGGGAGGGGGCCAGACGCGGCCAAGGTCAGTGGCGGGGCCGGGGCCGCTCTCGGATTTCCCTCCCCGCCGGCCGCTCTCCCGGCCCAGCGCCACGTCCCAAAGTCACCGGTCTGGAAAGCTCCGCTCCAGGCGTTATGGCACGGTGGTTTTCCAGAGCACGCTCTCCCCAAACCCAGAGCCTCCCGAAATCCAGAGCCTGCCCCCGCTGGGTCAAGCTCCGGCAGGGAGTTGTGCCAAGGGATTTAAAAATCAGGCCCTGACACACGGGATTAAAAAAGAAAAAAAAAAAAAAAAAAAGAGAGAAAAAAACAGAAAAAAAGTCATCTTTCTTTCCTTGTTTATCCTCTTTTTCCATGACGGCTGCAGGGATTTTTGCTGGTTTTCCGGCTGCCGAGCGCTCCTCAACAGCGTCCCGATGTCTTGGTGGCTGCAGGGACGCCGATGCTGTGCCCACATCCCGCCCCAACGCTGTCCCCACATCCCGCCCCATAAGGATTGGAGCGATGGGAATCACACCAGGATTTTCTGGGAGGGAAATCCCGACCCAAGGGACTGCCAGACGAGCCCCCCGGACCGCAGCCAGATGGGATGGAGCCGGGGCTGGGAACAGAGCGGTGACAGCACCGCGGCAGCCCCTGCTCCTTTGGGGCAGGGCGGGTGTCTCCGCTCCTGCTGTATGTCTGGGGGTCCCTGCGAAGGTCCCTGCGTGATGGGGGCAGTTCTACCCCGTGGCAACACAGAGAGAGCACCCCAAACTTGAAGCACTGCTTAGGGTACCCTAGGGAACCGCTGGGGTACCCCACAACATGGGATGCTCCTGGGGTGTCCCTGAATCGGGTGGGGACGTCCCAGCACTCCCGAGGGAACCCTCGAAGCGCCGAGAACCGCTGGGGGCACACAGACATCCTGCAGCGAAGCCCCCAAGCAAGGAGGACCCCAAAGCCACACTGGGGGGAACCTCCAAAGCAAGGCAACCACAAAGCCATCCTGGAGGGAACCCCGACAAGCAAGGGGGATCCCAAAGAGACGTTATAGAGAACGCCCTAAATAGATGCATTGCTGTGGGGACACCACAAAGCCACCTTGGAGGAAACACCCAAAGGAAGGCGAACCGAAAACCAGTGCAGGCGAATACAAAATCTCCCCGGAGGGAGCCCCCAAACTAAAGAGGAATTCAAAGCCAGACTGGGCGGAGCCCCCAGAGCAAGACAATCCCAAAATCACGCTGCAGAGAACCCCCAAAGTATATGCACTGCTGGGGGGACCCCAAACCATTCTGGTCAAGCCTCCAAAGCAGAGGGAACCCTCCAAAGACACTCGGTGCGTGGTGTTCCCAACCTGTTGAGGGGACACCCCGCAGCACTCCTGAGGCAGACGGGCGTCCCTCCCGGGGATGGCCCCCTCCCTCCAAACCCCTCCCTGCTCCCGTGGGGGCACTCACATGTCCTTGACGGGCAGGTTCCTGCCCTCCACGATGCGGATGGAGAGGGCGCTGCGCCGGGCCATGGCGGGCGGGTAGCGGAGCCAGACCGAGCCGAGGCGACCCGAGCGGAGCCCAAGAGCGCCGAACGCAGCCTCGAACCCGCGGCCCCCGGCACAGCAGCGCCCATGTGCGCGCCGGCGCCGCCGGCCGCCAATCAGCGTGAGGGGGCGGGGTGAGAGGGCGTGGCCTGGCACCCGCCCGCGGCACCCATTGGGTGGCTCTGTCGGCTGTCTGCCAGGGGGCGGGGCCTGTGCGCGGTGGGCGGGGCCAGCCCCTCCCGCCGGGCCTGGGGTCCCGCGGGGTCTCCCCTTTGGTCCCCCCTTTGGTCCCCGCCGGTCCCGCTCGGCCCCATCGCCCACGCGGCACCGCCCGCGGCTCCAGCGCGGGGCAGCCCTGAGGTGCCCAACCCGGAGTCCCCCTGGGTAGAGCCAGACCCTCCCTGGGCACCCCCGCGCCCCACCCCTGAACGTGGGGGGCTACTGTGTGGGCTGCTCCGCGCTGCCCTGCGCCCCCAAACCCCGCCGTCTTGTTGATTTTTTAACCTATTTTTTGGGTTTATAAAGCACGGCGCCTCCCGGCTGCAGCACCGCCGAGGCACCGGTGGTCTATCTGGGGGGCTCCATGCCCTAAATACCCCAAATACCCCTCTCCCTGCGAGACCCCCCTGGGCTCGAGGGCTGGCCCGGCACCCAAAGCTGCGGCTCAGAGCTGTGCCGGCCAAGCTGGTCCTTGGCATTTGCGTCGTGGGGACACTACGGGGACACGCTGGGAACACCCTGCCCTGTTCCTACAGCGCTGCCCCTCTGCCTCCCCCGCACAGGGGGACAGCAGGGGACAAGGTGCAGTCCCCTGCCACCACCCCAGGAGCCTCCCCGTGTGGCAGCTCCAGCCCCGCACACTGTCGGGACCACCTGTCCCCCTCCCCCAGCACCCGCGTGGCAGGTGACAACCCCCCCGAGCCTCTCGAAGCCGCTTTGCAGGTGGAACAGGGGTTTTATTTCGGGGGTCGGGGTGTGGGTCGGAGGGGACCCGCGTCTGCCGGCTGGAACCGTCCCTTGGCTGCACCCACGCGGATCCTCCGCAGGAGTTAATCGCTGGATTTGCTTGATTTCCCTTGGCTGGGCTCCACGGAGGCGGCTCCGGCAGCGGGGGGGCAGGTTGTTAACACCCCCCCCAGGCAGAGCAAGGACACCCCGAAAGGGCGCTGTGACCGGGCCGGGGTGTGAATGTGATGCTGCCCTTGGCACGGCGCCTACGGGGGAAAATAGCGGGTTTAATGTGTGTATGGGATGTATACAGGTCTATGTACACCTGCCCTGCCTCACGCAAAGGGGCACAGCCGCCCTGCGGTGAGCTCTGGCCTGCTTGTCCCCAGCACCAGCGGGGTCTCATCCTGCCCGGGCTGCAGGATCAGGGCACCCACATCCCACAGATCAGTATCAGCAGCCCACATCCTAGTGAGGGATGAGGAATGATGGATCAGGTCATCTCCAGCCTCTTGTACAGGATCAGCCCCCCATCACCCTGAGAGGGATCAGGGACTCACCCCCAAATGCAGGAACAGGCACCTCAGGGTACCAGTCCCCTCTTGGTGTCTCATGGCTCTCAGGGGAACATCAAGAGAACATGAGAATGATTGGGCCAGCTCTGGGTGGGAGAGACCCTGCTCTGGGTTTGGATCAGCGAGAAATCACTGCGGGGTGAAGAGAGACCCTCCCCTATACCCACTCTGCATCCCCCCATGGGGAATTCCAGTGCCCCTCAGCATCAGGGCTGGGTGGGTCAGGCTCCCCTCGCTGCCCTGAGCCCCAGGGGACTTTTCCTTATTCAGAGTGAGCACAGATGGCACTGGTGCCCCAACTGAATGTGACAACAACACATCTCCCACTCCAGAGCATCCTGGACCACATCCTGCCCCCCACCCAGTGACGGGGCTCAGAGCCCTGTGTGAGGGCACATGGGGCTTTCCAGGGGGCTGCAGGAGGCGCTGAGGTTTTGACAAGTGCCATTCCCGGGGGGTTCACAAAGAGGAGGCGGAGACCGGGCACAAAGCACGCGGAAAAGCCTTTAATGTCCCGCTCCATTGCCCCAGTCCCGGGGGCAGCTCTGCCCGTGCCCAGGTGGCAGTGGGCTCATGCCGTGGGGGCACCTGGGGGTGCGTGGGGAGGTGGGGCGGTGCGGGGGGCGGCGAGGAGGCAGCGGGGGGCTGCAGCGGGGGCTCAGAGCCGGGCGGCCGGCTGGTCGTAGACGTGGTGGGTGTTGTACCGCCGCACCGACACCGCCTCCGGCTTGCTGAAGGTGCTGCTGCCGCCGCAGGTGTCTGAGCTGGGGAGGGAAGGGGGGGTGTGGGGTAAGGG
>JAWWEV010000049.1:6493935-6513296 GCA_035583235.1 Hafferia zeledoni | reverse complement strand
CCCCTGAGCACGGCCTGGACCGCGGGGGTGGCATCGGCCAGCACCTCTGGGATGGGGGGGGAACGGGGGGGGACCACAGGATGATGGCATCACCCTCTGACGCGTCTGGCGTGCCCAGCACCCGTCACGGCTCCTGGGTGGGACGTGGTGGTGACACTCACCCCCAGAAGATAAGCATGGCTACCAGGCCGGCCAGGAGGATGGCAAAGAGGATGGAGAGGATGGTGGTGATGGCGATCATGCCGGCACTGTGCCCTTCGTCAGTTGTTGTGGAGATGCTGTTGGGTGACTTGGCTGGGGAGAGAGCAGGAGGAGAGGGAGCAGGATGCAAGGAATGCACACCCTGGGGTGGCCCAGGGAGTCCGGATGGGTGACAATGTAGCCATGTGTGCCAACACAGTGTGCCACCATCGCACTGTGCCACCGTACCCGAGTGAGACCCTCACTGGTGCCCTGCCTCAGTTTCCCCATCTCACAGAGGCTCTCACTCCAAACCCCTGCTCAGCATTCAGCCCTCCAGGACCACCGCACACCCCCAGGACGACTCCATATCCTCTCCCCGACTGCTGTGGGATGGGTGTGGGGGCAGGATGAGCATCCCAGCAGCAATACCTGTCCTCAGCATGATGGGCGTTGACCAGTCTGTCTCGGCCACAGGCTCAGAGCCCTCCAGGGCAAGGAACTTCACCCTGGGATGGGAAGAGAGGTTGGCCATGGTCCTGTGAGCTGGGGGGCTGCTGACAGCCCTTGAGGGGGCATATCCCCAAGAGGAGACTCACAAGTACGGCCCGGGGCCAGACAGGGGGCCATTGCAGGTGGGTCTTGCCTCATCCTCGGTGCAGCTGGTCTCGCTGCCAACACGCAGCACAGTGATTTCCCCAGGGGCTTTGGGGCAGGGGTAGTTGGCAAGAGTGGCATTGAGGGTCATGTAGGCAGGGACACTGTCAGGGAAGTTCTGGAACGCACTCGCGGGAGTTCCCGGCGCCACGGTGTTGTTGAAGGTGGTTGCGGCTGTAGAGATGGGGATGGGGGTGAGGAGGGACCCGGCGGGCACAGGGAGCCCAGCGCCCCCCTGCCCTGGGGCCGCTCCCACATACTCTTCTCCAGGGCCACCACCAGCCAGATGTCGGCGTTGCTGTACTTGTCGAAGACGCAGCGGGGCTGCTCCAGCACGAAGGTGGAGCCTGTCGTCAGCCCCTCCAGCACGGGGGTCTTGGTCAGGAACGGCGTGTACGCCACATGCTTGACTGTGGTGAGAAGCCAAGGGGGTGCGGCGGAGGGTGCAGACCCCCCGCTGCAGCCCCTGCCCGGTGGCTCCGACCGGCTGGCACGGACCCGAAGGCTCGGGGTGGGGACAGGAGGGAGCTGTACCCTGTGATCTCGGCAGTGGGGCCCGTGCTCGCTTCTCACCCCCCGTTTTGGGCTCAGACACATGTTTCGTGAAAAGAGAAAGCAAAGACCCTCCATGATCCCACCCGAGGGGCAGACAAACACCTCTGCGGGACCCCCAGACACCAGGGACACTGAGGGTGGCACCCAGAACAGGGGGAGCATCAGCTGCCCTACACCTGCAGGCTCAGGAGGGTCCTGTGCACAAGGGACCCCCGAAGTGCCAAGGGGGACCCCCAGAGGACCCCACACTGTGCCGGCCAACCCAGGTCAGTGACACCAGGGACAGTAGAGGGGGCACCCAGAATAGGACCCAGAATAGGGGGCGAATCAGCCGCCCTATACCTCCAGGCTCTGCGGTCTTGTGGTTCCTGTGCACAGGGGACTCCCACAGTGCCGAGGGGGATCTCCAGACCCTCCCGATGGCGCCGTTGGACTCACCTATGCCGTGGGCTGCGGGCAGGAGCAGGAGGAGCAGCGGGAGCATGGTGCGGACGCCTGGGTGCCGAGGGCGGGACTGCGGGTGTTTGAGCGTCCCCGGGGAACCCGCCTGTGGCCACCAACCGCCCACATTCCTGCCCCGGCCGCAGCCCCGCGGCAAACAGGTTGGGCTCGTTTCCCCGGGAGCATTTGTTATGTTTGAGCGCCCGCCGGCGAAGCGTGTTGAGAACTGCTGGGCTGGTGGCACGGGTGGGCGACAGCCGTCACCGGGGCAGTGAGGCAAAGAGGGACACTCTGGGGTGATGTGCCCCACAGCCCCCGCCAGTGCCAGGGTGTGCCCCCACCCCCGACATCCAGTGCCACCAAATCGAGACCCTGGGTTGTTTTTGAGGGCGTTCGGTGCCCCCATTCTCACAGCTCCCACCCTGCGCGGCCAAGGACCAGGAGGAGGCAGTCACAGATGCAAAGTCAGACTTTACTTGGCAGGACTCTTTACTTCTAGTGGAAGTTGTCCTTGCCCAGGGCAGCGGGGTTGAAATGAGATGGTCTTTAAGGTCTTCTCCAACACAAACTGTTCCATGTTTCTATGACAAGGAACAGCAGGTTGGAGGGCAAAGCAGCCCAGCCCTGGGGGGCTACACCTACAGCCGGGGGGCAGGGGCTGTGGCAGGGCTGGAGGGATGTGGTGGGTCCTGTAGGATCTGCGGACAAAGGTGCTGGTCCCCAAATCCCTGTGGCACAGGGAGCCCCACACTTTGGCACTGCAGAGAGAGAGATGCAGAGGCATCAAGTGGGGCCCTGGGGTTCTGCTGGCCCCTCCATGCTGACCATCCCCAAGGGGCCCTTTCTCCTGCAAAGGCTTCTTGAGTCTTAAACCCATCTTTGCTCCATCTCTTCGCTGAGAGGGCCAAACTGGGGGTGTTCTCCTGGGGCCCCTGCAGACACATCTCCCCGAGCAGCCCCCATACCCCAGGGCTCCGAGCACAGCAGTGGCCAGCACAGTGCCCAGGCTGGCCAGGATGGAGATGATGACCACCACGTCACTGCCATGGCGTGTGGGCGCAGGGTCGATGGTGCTTGGGCTGAGGGCTGGAAAGAGGCAGGATGAGGAGTATGGGGAGACACAAAGGGCTCAGGGGCAATGGAAAGGAGGAGGATGGAGCAGATGAGGGGCATCAGGGATCACTTCTGTCCCCATCCCCGAGTTTTGGGGTGGTGGCATAGGGCTTATGGTGTGCCACATGCCAGCACCCCAACAGGGCAGGTGTGGGGACCCAGGAGGGGACAGCAGTGCCACCGGTACCTCTGCGCAGGAGGATGGGGTGGGACCACCGTGTCTCCGCTTTGGGGCCGTGGCAGCCCATCAGCAGGAACTTCACTCTGCGACGGGTATGGGAGTGACACCACGGGGATGAGCAACCCCTGGGCAGAGAGTTACCCACCTGGGATTGGGGGGTTCTGGTCTTACCTGTAGGGCCCCGGGGAGGGCAGAGGTCCGTTGCAGGGGTCCTGTCTGTCCTGGTCCCTGCACGCTGTGTCACCCCCGACCCGCAGGACGGCCGGGCTGGCTGCTGAGCAGGCGTACGCGGCCACCGCCGTCTCCAGTGTCATGTAGGAGAGGGCAGTGGGCAGCTGCTTGTACGGGGGCACGTCAGCCCGAGATGAGGGGTTTCTGAAGGTGGCTGTGGCTGCACAGCACAGATGGAGGGTGAGCAGCTGTTGTGAGGGTCCCCCTTCTCCCCTGTCATGGGGAGATGTACTAGGAAAGCAGGTGCTCACCGTTGGCAAAAGCCACCGCCAGCCAAACACTGTCCAAGGCGTTGGCGTGCTGGTCAAAGATGCAGCAGGGTCTCTCCAGTGCAAAGGTGCTGGCTGTGACCTTCCCCAGCAGTGCCATGGAGGGCACGCGGGGCACATAGGGCAGCTGGGCTGGGGGAATGGATGGTGAGCAGGGGGACCCCCTGCTCTGCACCGCTAAGCAAGTGCCTGACCCTGGCCCCCATCCGTGAGAGGGTCCACCAGTGCCAGTGTTGGCACAAAGAGGGCTCAGCAGTGCCAGCAGTGCCAGCACCAGGGACACAGCACTGGTGTGGGGACCCCCACCCCCAGCTATGCCCAGCCCCATAACCCCCTCCCTGGCACAAACATTTCTCAGACCCTCCAAACCCCTGCCACCCTCTGCCCTGTCCCCCAGGAAGTCACCCAGGCCCGCGGCTGTGCAAGTCCCAGCCAGCGCCAGCAGCACCCGCAGCAGCTCCATGGCGTCCTCCCGCTGGGGCTGGATGTGCCTCTCTGCTCCGCTCACCCCGTGCCACTGCCGAGGGGACGAACTGTCCCCAGTGCCCCCGCAGCAGGGACCGCCCGTCCCAACGAGCCGGACCCTCCCAGCCCCACATTCCTGCACCGGCTCTGCCGGCCCGGCAAGACCCCGCGGGCAGAGGGGAACAGCTGAGCCGCCCGGGTCACCCAGGGGTCCTGCAGGACCCCGAAGCACCGGAGCACAAGCCTGTGATGTGAAAGGGGAAACTGAGGCACGGAGGAGGCACCAGAGCCGCGTTCCAGGATGGGTTGGCAGGAGTCACAGGCTTTGCTAGTGATATGGGTCCCGAACCCTTTTTACCCCACCAAGACCCAGCTCCCTGCGGGTTCCCCGTGCCCACCGGGCCCTGGGAGCCAGGGGTGAGCCTGTGCCTGACTGGTTCGCGTGCAGCCAGCCCTGCCCCGCGGGCAGGGAATCGCTCCAGAGCATCACACCCGAATTCACCCAAATCCCCCTGTTCAGGCGAACGGTCCCACCCAGCACCAGGAGCACGGAAGCGCCAAGCTCTGGGGCCACCCCACGGTGACATTTCCCCATCCATCCATCCTTCCCCCTCCCTAGGGAAAGGTCCCCAAACCCTTGGGATGGGGCCAGGGACAGCGCCCTGGAGAGGGAGCGGCCCCGCGGCTCAAGAGCCCCCCACGGCCACTCCCTGCGGGTGCTCCCCACGCAAAGGGGTTGGAGTGCTCCTTCTCCCGTGTTTGCCAAGGGCAGCGGCTGCCCCCTCCTGCGTGGGAGGGGATTTCCTCCCCCTTCCCAAGGGGCCGGGACCGCGCCTTCAGATTAAGTGGAAATGGGGCATTCAAAGATTACACCGTCCAGCTGCGGAGGGGAAAAACAGGCGCAGATGCCGCCTCCATCCCTCCTCCCTCTTAATTCCCCACTCCCACCCAGCAATACCTGCCCAGGGGACCCTGCCAGCCGCACACCTGCGCCCCCAGACCCCTCCCTGGCACTCCCCGCGGGGCACAGGGCAGGGGGGGTGACGCAGGGGGGTGACGCAGGGGGACAGTGAGTCACAGTTTCAGCTGCCGGTACCCAGCATAGCTGCGGGGTCAAGGCTGGCTAATAATAACCACCCTGTGGCAGATGAGACACCACGGCGGGGGGCCAGGAGAGACACCCCCTCTCCCTGGGGCTCCAGCTGGGGATGGGGGGCACAAGTCTTTTGTTCAACGTGTCCAGCAGCACAATAAGTATTTATTTCAGGTTCTGTCCCCTCCTGGCTCCTATGGGCACTACAGCGTCATGGCTGTGCTTTCACTGCACCAGCTTCAAAGCATCAGCCTGCACAGCAGTGCCTGAGCTCCTGGTTCTGCTCCTTTCCACCCCTTGCATTTCCCACCCACAGGGCTAAGCCATCTCAGGCCCATCAGACACGACAAGGATTTTGAGATGCCTCATGTTCACAGATGTGACAGGCAGGGATGAGCTGCTGAGCCTGACCAGCTCCCAGCCCAGTGCCCCAGCCCTGGACCAGCCCAGACGCAGCTGATTCACACCTTGGAGCAGCTGCTGGAGATGCCTTGGGCAAGGCTCAGCAGGAAATTCTTGCTCGGTACAGGGCTGGGTGAACTCTACTCAATTTTCGCTTCAATTCACTGTTTTGATTGCTGTGAGAACATGATCCAGGGATACAAAGAAGTTTGAACTCAAAACCTCTGCCTTTCGCAACCAGGGTGGGAGAGGAACAGACAGAGCTCAGCACCACACAGACACACCTGCAGCTCCCAAGGAGCTACCATTCCTGCAGCATCCCAAAATTTCACTGGATGTTTGAGGGGTTTTCCCCACAGAGCCTGCAGCACAGAGGTAGCAGGAGGCTACAAGCATAAGATGGACACTGGGGAAAGCTCCTGCTCTGAAAAACCTTTAATATTTATGTTACAATGGCAGGAAGAAAGCTGCCCTTTTGCTACTCCAGGACATGCTGGTCCCAAGAGGATGCCAAGGCAGAGCTGCCACAAAGCCCAGCCACATCCCCGATTCACCAGGAAGGAGATGAAATGGGAGATGGCACCAGTGCCAAAGGAATGGATTTAATATATAACTGGGTTCAGTGGCCACAGGGAGGGGAACAGCCAGAAACAGCTCTTCAAAAGACGTCAGCTCCCAGCCTGGTAACACTGTACAGCAAGGCCACCACAACTAGGGCAATATTCCACTTGCAAGGTGCTGGGAGTACAGGAGCACACTCCCAGCAGGAGAGCAGCACTGCTGGCACCTGGGCTGGCTGCCACTGCCATTGGGAGGAAGGTGACTGTCACCAGCTGGTGGCACCAGCATCCCTGCAGCAGCAGCACAAAGCACAGCAGCTCCTCCCTGCAGAGGCTTCACTGTGCACAGACAGACCCAAATTGCTGCCATTTCACTGGAGAGATGGGGAAAAGGGGGACAGGTTCTGCCAGAAGGGCAGGAGATGAAAGGAGCAAGGCTGGCAGCTTGTGGCAAGAGCAGGGGGCTGCAACATCATGCAGGATGGACACTGATGGGTCACCTGGCACCATGGCCACAGAGACCACCAGGATCCAGCAGCCAAAGCACTGACAGGCTGGAACTACGACCCCGGGACCAGCACTCTGTGTCCTGTCTCTGCACAGAGATCGATGTCCTCCAGCTGAGCTGAGCTTTCCCTCCTTCATCCTGGCTGGATTGAGGCTCCTTGGATCAGGCTGGCACCCAGAGAGAGCCACTGAGAGAGGAGGCACCCCAAGACCCAAGGCAGCAGGAAGGCAGGCAGGGACTGGCTGTTGAAGTGAAGAGTTTATTGGGACCAATCAGAGACACAGGGCAGGAGGGAGGCAAGAGGTCTCTGAGGGAGCTGCTGTTTGTCAGAGGGAGGCCCCCATTTGCTTTCCAGGTGGTTTAGTGGGAGCGAGGCACCCCCCTCTCTAGAAACGTTACCAGAGGAAGGTCCTGCCTTCCCCAGGAGATCTGTCACCTCAGAACTGCTGTCCCAGCTGCTCCTGGCCCTGGCCATCAATCCCACCCAGAGACACAAGTGCAGCTTCTACAAAAATATCCTTCCCTTCCCCCAAAAAACATGAAGAGCTGACAGGGCTCCTGTGGAACTGTTATTGCTCAGTGTGATGGTGGTCAGACACAGGGATTTAAGGCACCAGGAATAAGTGCACTGGGTGGAGCTCTGAGGTGTGCATGGCACAGCCATGTTCCCACGGCTCACTGTCCCAAGCAGTCCTCAGTGACCCCCTGGGCAGCCAGCTCTGCCAACACATTGTCCAGGTAGTTGGGGTCAGGGTAGCCATGGCCACTCCGGTTTGAGTCCATCTCAGTCTTGTGGTGGATCTCATTCCACACCACCGTGTTGCTCTCACCAGTGGTGTTGGAGGTGCCCACGGTGAAAATCAGACGCCTCCTCCAGGCCACCTTCAGGAGCTCCAGAACCTAGAGGGGGAAAGGAAAACCAAAGGTAGGAGCAGCAGGTAGGAGACTTGAGCCATGAAAACAACAGAAGCTTGACAAGCTCAGTGCCATGAGATAACATAAGAAGGGTGACAGTATCAGGGTACAGTAACTTACCTTTTTGCCCTTCTCGTTGTCTGGTAGGTAACAATAGCGAGGAAACCCTCTGGCTGTGTATGGCATCCCAGGGTTGGGGTGCTCAGGGCCCTGCAAGGGATGAGACATTTGGTATGGACACACCCATTTCATAGGAGTTGTGTCATTCCTCAGCAGCAGGATTTAGTTTCAGCAGTGGGATTTGACATAGGCTCATCTGAAACCATGTAAAGGCAGCTGATGTGTATGAGGATTCTGACTTGGTTCTTATGGGACATGTGAATATTACAGACCCTCCAACAGCAGTCTCATGCTGGGATGCAAGACCAGATCTTCTAAAATCTAATTAAATTCTGGTGAGAGACAGCCCCAAACCACAGCTTTTTCCACATGGTCTGATGACACCTTAAAAAGAGCACACAGCTCAACCTTTTGCAAGCTCACTGCCACCACTGAAACCAACACGGGCTGTGAAACCACACATGGGGATCTCTCCAGCCTTGTGAGCATGGGCAGTGTTTCCTTCCTGCTCCAGGCAGATGTTAGTCTTTACTGCAGGTGACCAGCTGCTGTAAACTCTGGGGATGCTCAGAAAATATCTTTGATGGAAGAGACCCACAGATATAGAAGAACAGTTGGTGCAGCTGCTGAATCCAGGCACTGTAGGCTGCTCAGTGATGGGCTGCCAGCAGGTCAGTACCTGCTGGATCCCAGAACTTTTCTGGGAGGCTCTTAACAGCTTGTGTACCCATAAGCATGCTGTGCACTTACCTGGATGCCTCTGCTGATGTGATACACAATCTGGATTGTCCCACAGTCCTTGTGGCCAGGGAGAGACTGGGGCAAAGTGGAGACCTCCATTCTCCCTTTGGGCTGAGTCCCTGTTTTCTCTCCGTAGATGGTTTTACAGGAGGGACACTGCAAACTGCCATCCTGCCAGGAGAGAGAAGCTGGGATCAGAGCTCCACAGCCCAGCCAGCAGGACCTGGTGGGGATGGGCCAGCTGGGTACCTTGTTCCCGTTGGAGTACATGGCCAGCACGCAGAGCATGTGGAAGGAGTGCTGGCAGCTTGTCAGGCGACCCACAGCCTCTGGCCTGATGGTGCTGGACTCGCACGTGTCGCTGTAGCCTGAGGGGGAGGAAAGCTTCTCCATACAGATGATGCAGTCCTAGAGGAGAAACCACCACCTGTGAGCACAGGATGATCCCAAGGACTGACCCACCAAGAAGGCCATCAAGGAGATGCCTCAGAAAGATTTGCCTTCTGCTTTAATCCCTCACTCTGAGGTTTATGGGCTCAAAGAGAGGTTTCTTTATCTGGTTGGTATCTCCCCACTCCACTTCCTGCGCTGTCCAGGAGGTGGAGAGCTGCCACCAGTCAGAGCTGATGAGTGGGAACTGAGTATGGTTGTCCTACTCCTCTGCAAAGCAGCTCCAGTGCAGGGTTTGATCTCTAGTTTTAACCTCTGAGCACTGAGAAACCAAACTCAAACACCCCCTTCCCCCCAGGCCCTGCAGCCAGCTCCCAGGGAAATGGGGAGGCACTGCCAGGTTGAGCTATTCAACCCACACTGTGCTTTCCTGTCACAGTCCTCTGACCAGGACAAGTCACCTGTTGGCACATGTGGGCTTCAGGCAGTGCTGAGGCCTCTCCACCTCACATCAACGGTGCCACTGCAAGCAGCACTATCTGCCACACAGGATGCCCAAGAAGGAAGGTCCTCAGGCATCGTTGTGGTTTCATGACACTCCAGAGAACTTTGGGCAAGTTGGAGTTGCTTCACTGTCCTCTCACCTCATCGGCAGGACTGCTCTTCAGCTCTTCCAGGTACCTTTTCACCACAGCTTCTGGCTCTGTTGGTGTGGCTGCACAAGGAGAGAGAGATGAGAAAGACGAGAAATCAGACACACTGTGCAGTCTGACCTGCACGAGGAGTGAGCCAGAGAGAAGGGAGACAAGCAGGCCACTGGCCAGGATGCCAAGGAGAAAGGTTAGGGTTAGAGGGGGAGAAGAGGCTGCTCCAACTGATCTCTACAAGCTCCACAAAGGCCTTGCAATGGCTCCCACTCAGACTGTGAGTGCCACAGACTAGAGGACCCGCTGGTGCCCTGTGTCATGCACCCAGGGGTCTGCCTGTAGCTGCTGTGCTCCAGTTCTCCTCATGTGCCCCAAGTGATGCCAGGCACATCCCAGCTGGACTTTTCTTGCACACCAGAAGCCAGCTGGGAGCAAACTCAGTGGTCTCACTGGGACGGAGGATCACAGTCTGTGTTGCCAAAGGAGAAAAGGCATTCCCACATCACCCCAGTTGGTGCCCAACAAGGACACCATCCAGCAACACATCAAGCTTCAGGTGCTGTTTTGAGTATGGCAGAACAAGCTTCACATCCTTAACATGAAACAGTGACCTTTCTCCTGAGCTTCCCACACACTCATATCCAGCAAGACACAATGCAAGTCACCCCAGTATATAAAACAAACCAGCTTTTAACACATACCCTACTTGAAGCACATGACACTGATACGTTCACATCTTCCCAAATACAGTCCCTGACCCCATCCCACCCAGGCACAGGCACCTGACCAGCCCACAAACCTGGTCCTCTCAGCAGCATTATGGGATGAAGCAACAAACATCACACAACATCCAGAGCAAGTTGCCACCACGTCTACTCCCAGTCCATCCTCTTGGAGCTGCCTAGTGAGACTTGGCTGAAGCCAGGGAGCATCCCAGGCCTCTGCATGGCACCTGGTCCTTACCAGTCATCAGGCCTGTCACGGAGGCTGCCAGGCTCTTCCACCAGCCTGGGAGAGGAAACATTTGTGCAAGTGATGTTATGACTCCACCTGGCAGGAGGCAAAGAGAGAGACTGGTCACTTGGCTTGGGGGAGACCTCATCCTTCCTTCCTGACACATGGGTCAGCCAAGGTGTAGCTCTTCCTTCTCCATTCTCCTTCCTGGCTGGAGTAGCTCTTCCTTCTCTGTTCTCCATCCTGGCCAGAGGGATGCTTTAGGACAGACAGTACTGCTGCTCCAAACTCCATGCTCCCAGAAGGACAAAGAGCATCACCACGTGCAACAGCTGAGCACTGGAGATGTGGCTGTACCTGCATGACACAAATCTTCAGCACTCCCCACCCATTTAGGTGTTGCTAGACATGCAAAGGCCTGGATGGCACAGATCCTCTACCAGGTAGAAGCCTCTCATTCCCTGGAATGCCACAGAAGAAAGCAAGGCAGAGCAGTAATGTGGGTGGAACATCCTTCTGCTAAGGAAGGCTGATGAACTGGGAGCTGGACTCTCCTAATGAAAACAGTCAGTAAAATGAGTTCTTTTCAGAAGGGGATTCCTGGACATTCCTGAAACACATGGTTTGTGGCAGTGGTAGCCAGGAGGAAGGGATGACTGAGCACACAGAGCAAGAAAAGGAGCCCAGAAGGTGAAAGGATTCTTGCTCCTAGTGCCAGTGCCAAGCAGGAGAGATGCCTGACACATCAGGCAGAGCAGGGCTGTGAGGATCACCCTCTGGAAACCCCAAGCCAGGAATATGGCAACAGGATTAAGTATTAAGCCAAAGGGCAACACAGAAACAGGTGTTTCCTACTTCAGGGGCCAGAATCCTCTGAGAAAGCAGTTCCAGGAACTGCCACAAGAAGAGCAGAAGACAAAGAGGAGCCTGGGCAAGAGTCAGTCTTCCCAGCTCTCAGGCCAAGGGCTCAGCAGTGCCAGGAGCTGCTTCAAGGCCTCATCATCAGATCTCACAGGGAATGTGGCTCGTCTTGTCTTTTCCAAAGGAGATAAATGGGTCAAGGAGTCCTCTCTCCTGGGACCTTGCTTGCACACCATGGATCAAGAGCTGCCAGCCAGAAATGAGTCTCAAGGGGATGTGTTCAGTTTGAAGTCTCAGCTTGGTGCTTCCTGTGCCTCAATCCAGGCTAAGTGTTTTGTGATGTTCCAGGCTGGCAAACACAGGGTGGCACTTTCCACATGTCAGTTGGAACCACGCTCTGGTCTGCAGCCACAGGACACCTTCATGGTCACGTGGGGGATGGAGGCCTCAGTTTCTTCTGCTCTGCAGGTTTTGCAAAGGACTCTGTGAGCAGCACTAGCTGCTACCCACCCTAACGCCATCCAGCTCCATGATTACCACCATGCTCTCATCCCTGAAGATCCTGTGCTGCCTGTCAGACTGATGGCCAAGACCTCCTCCATCTGACCTGCATTTTCCAGGTGCCTCTTTCTGAAGTGACCTTCTTGTCTCCTCTGGCTTTGGGCTGGAGGAAGCAATGCCAAAAAGATGCACAGACAAGGTGAAGACAGCGAGGGAAATGAGTGGAGAGGGTGTGTTACTGCAGCAGCAACACCTGCCTGGCACTTGGCAGAACGCCCCAGCTCACCTGCTCCCACCTGCACAGATCTGAGCAGCTACAGAGCAGTTCACCTAGTTCAGGGTGGTGGGGGATACCCTTTCCTTGCAGCCCCTGGTGACTTTCCTTCTCTGTAGCAGCTCAGAGAAACAGAGAGATAACTCATCCAAGAACTGGCCAGGCTCATTCAAATGAAATCAGTGAAAGGAGACAAAAATTAGTGCAGAGTTGGGTAAGACAGAGACAGGAAAGTTCTTGGGGTACAGCAGGGATGTTGAACAAAGAACATGGCATTGCACCACCTCACCAGCTGGGGCAATCAGACAGGCAGAAAAGAGTGATGCAGCCCTCAGCTATCCTTAGGAAAGCCACACCTCATGGATTTGCACTGTGGCATCTCCAGTGTGTTCCTGTCACTTTGCTGTGACAATGCTCTGAGGCATTTAGAGCCACCAAGGCTGCCTGGAGAGAGAAAGGGCTGGGGAGCCCAGATGATTTAGAAAAAATCTGTTCTCAGATGCAAGGATTTGAATGTCCAGTCCCAAAGAAGTGTTTTGATGCTGACAGCTTGGTTTCAGCAGGGGTAGCACATCCCAGCAGCACAGGGGGAGCCAGCTGGGACCACGGCACGAGCCACGTATGCTCCCGCACATGAATCACTTCCTCACAGGACACTTTGCTCTGTAGAGTGTTTGCCTCAGAGTCTTTTAGTCATCCCTTGGGATCATCAAAGTCTGTTCAGTCCCCAGAGTTTTCTGGATTCAATAGAGGACTGGAAATGCAATAGCAGAATCGACTGATGCTGTTTATCACCAGCTGGCCAAGTGCTGTGCTACGGATTTATCCGGGATGCCAAAGAATGTTTACCATTCTTTCATTTACAAAGAGAGGAATATCAAATTGTTTCTAATGCTTCCCCTTCCTCCTTGTAGATAATAAGCTGCTTGCTGAAGCAAGGGCTTTCCTGGGCAATATTTAACAGATGTGTTTTGAATCCTTGCTCAGCAACCAAATGCTTGCAGCAGTAACATGTCTCCTTCTGTATCCCAAAATGAGCCATATGGTTTCCAGCAGACTCCTTTTGATATCCTCTGCAGGCCAGACATGGGTTGTTTCTAGTTATTGTCATGGACAGTCACACAGCTCCCATCACCTCAGTTCCCTGGACTTGCAAAGCCTGGATCTACCAGCCTCACCCCCTGGGAGGACTGCTGAGAAATCAGGAAGGTGAGAGGAGTTTGGTGTTAAAAACAGGATTCTTTACATTCAGCATTTCGGCAAGAAAACCCAGTGACCAAGCTGCTCTGGTCAGAGCATCCCGGTTTCTGTAGCCTGTCTCCCTTCCCATGGGAACAATGAGCTCCCTCAAATTCAAGGGAGTTCCCCTACAGGCATCACAGACCCAGCTGCAGACAGACAGGCATATGGGGAGCAGTCAGTAGGGATTAATATCCCTTGCTTGGCAAGGAAGGATAAGCATGCTCATCTCCTCTCCCTCCTTACAGCAACCCTCCACATGTGCCTGCTCACCCCAGAGAGGATGGATGTGCAGGGAAAACTCCTTGCCAGGTGGAAGTGGATGGTGATCCCACCATCCCAAAGGGTAACAAGTAGCACAGCAGACCTGAGCCAACACCTCCTCTTCAGTCCCACAGAGGTCCCTGTGAGAAGTCTGGGGAGGCTTGTAGTGGCCAGCTCCATGTCCAAGCGGCACAGCAGAGCTTGGAGAGAGTAAGAAAGCCTGTGACAGCACTCAGGCTCCAGTCAGGGGTGCTGGCACAAGGCAGTGGCTGCAGCATCCCGAGGAAGTGCAGCGTGGTGCCAGCCGGCAGGAAGGCAGCGCCGATCCATCAGGAAGGCAGACGCTGCCCGGCTGTGTGCCAGGATCACACAGAGCCTGCCTGGAGACTGTGGCTTCCCCGAGACTCACAGCACGTGTCTGTGCCAGATACATCGCTGCCAGAACAGCAACAATGCTAATGAGTTCTGACTAATTAGCGCCTCTGTTAAACACACCCCAGCTATCCGTCCAGCCGGCTGCAATTCCATCAGCGCTGCCTCAACCCGTGTGGGACCTGGACTGGCAGCAGCAGGAGGGAGGGAGAAGAGGCTCAGAGGGGCACACTGCACCCACCACCACCTGGTTGTATGTAGTGTGCTGTTGGGCCTACTCCTGGATGCACAGCTCTTGCTCGAGATGGAAAATCCTAGAGGGGTGTGGGGAAACACACATAATGCAGAAATTCAGGGCACAAAATAGGCCCATCTCTGCCTATTGGCAGCTTCAGGGTCTGTAAAAGCAAAGAGAAAAGTCTGGCCAAAAGGCAGGCTCAGGACCTGCAGAACAATGTTCCTAAGCCCTAATGGGTGTTATATGAACACAGCTGGTTCCCAGGACGGACTGAGCATCCTCTGCACTCCAGGAGTGAGGCACTCTGCAGGACTGGCATCCCAGCCCCCAGCAAAAGGAGATCCTGCTTTCTAAAACAAGAGGGGGATTTTAACAACCCAAACCACTGAAAGGTCGGTCCCCCTTCTCATGGATCAATGTAGGAAAGGGCCAAGCTGGCAGTCTCCTCTTGCAGCATGAGGATGGCTGGGACAAATCCTGCCATGCCAAACAGAAGAAGGAGCTCCTTGATGCTCTTTTCCCATCCCATCCCTCCTGCTGGTGTCCCCTCTCTGCTCTCCGGAGGTGTCCCAGTCCCAGCAGGTGGCACTGGAGAGCTGGCGGGGAGGTGGCAGCCTGCCCTGGGGCTGAGCCAGCTGCCCACACAGCCCCGGAGCTGGTGCCAGCACTGCTCCAGCACAGCCTTTGGCCAAGGGCAGCCTCAGCAGGCACACAGGTGTGCTCCCAGTGCTGCATTCAGCACTGAGGAACTGGCATTTTATGGAAAAGGAGATGCTAAATGAGTGCAAACATCCAGCACAGCTACAGCTCCCCCTCTGCTTGCCCCTGGCAGACATCCAACACGGTGTGTGTTGCTCTCATCCCCAGCCCACATCCCATCCTCCTCACTCCCCATTCCATGCTCTGCATTGTTGCTTTCCCTACCCCACTCCAAAGTCACAAGAGACATCCTGCTGTTAACATCCCTTACAGCATCCTGGCTGTTTGCACCCACATTCCCTGTGCCAGGGAGGGCCAGATGCTGTGAGTAGTGCAGTGCTCAGGACAAACAGACCCCATGGAGGAGAAAGCAGCAGCCAGCCAGGCTGCAGAGGAGCCCAGCTGTGTGTCTGTGGCCACACTGTACCCTGAATACAGCTATTTTGTGTCACTAACCAGCAGCAGGGGACCAGCACCAATGAAGGCCTAGCCCTCGATGTTTAGGGCTCCTCTGTGAAGGGCTCGGCCTCCCCACAGCTGTTTCAGCACTGTTTCCAGGGCATTCCCACCACTCAGCCCTCCTCCCTGGCTGTGGAGGGCTGCTTGGGTGCTGCTCATGCCAGGAGGAGAGCACCAGGAGCCACATTACCCCACCACACCTTGCCAGCTGCCTCCACAGAGATCCTCATCCAGCCCCTGTCACCCACCTCCACTTGGCTCTTCTCCTTCACCTCCCATTTTCCTTTGCTCCTCTTGTTCTTCACTGCTTCTCCTGCCGCCCCTGCTTTCTCCTCCCCCTCCATCACACATCCTACTCCACATTTGCTCTGTTCCTCCTTCTCACAGCTCCCTCCATAATGCATTTCCACAAAATGCCTCCCTCCTCATTTAAATTCTGTTTTCCTTCCTGCCTCCTTCAGATCACTTTGGACTTCATGGACTCCAAGCAGGGAGAAAAATGTACCAATAAACTCCCTGGACAGGCAGGTGCCTCTTCCACTTCACTTCTGAGCTCTTCTCTTTCTTAAATGTAAACATCTCAGTGCTGAATACTTCCCACCTCTGGTCTCCCCCTTTGCTAATCCAAAGGGGGACACACAGTAGGTTTGGTGGTGGTTGACAAACCTGTGCCAAGGCTGGCAAACAACCTCTACAGCTACACCAGGTTGGATTCACACCTACTCCTGCAGAGTCCCAGGGCTGCTACACAGATGGAATCCAGGCTCTAAACTGGGAGCCCACTGGCTTTTCAAAGGTGAGGGATGGCAGTGAGATAAGGAGAAATGAAAGCCCTACCCTGGAAGGGGCTCAGCTCAGCAGGAGGGCTGACATCACCCACCTCTTTCTGCCAAGGCACATTCACCTGAGAGCATTCCACTCCACTCCCTTCCACCCCAGACAAGAGGTGGAGAGAATAAACCCCCTGCAATGTGACCCAGAAAGCCCAGCATGACTCAGTGGCCTGCTGGTCTGGCAGATCCTTGTCATCCCATGACTCAATCATGACAAACATGGCTCACAAACAAACATTCTCTTCAGAGCACATATGGATTCACTGCTCTCCTTGATGATCCCTCAGCTCCTGGAGTTGTTCCACCAGCGACTCAGAAGGTCCTGGTATGTGGACACTGAAGGCTCCCCAAGAGGGTGCAGCAGGACCACAGGGGAGTCTGACATGCACAGAGAACAGAGCTGCTCCAGCTTTAATTACAGATGGAAACAAGCAGACCTACCACAGGACCACACCTACTTTATCATCTTATTTTACAGCCTGTCAGAGATGGTGCAGGTCAGGGGAGACGTGTCCTGCTGGGACGAACATCATCAGTCAAACCAGAAGAGCCAAGAGGGTGGAGGGAGAGACGAGAGGAAAGGAAGGAGGCAGAACAAGTGCAGAGAAATAAAGAGATGGAAGCAAATATACCAGAGTTTGAGCAGGAACTACCTTTCTTGGACACTTTCCTCCCCTCCTTAACTGAGCTGTGTTTTTTAGTGGCCTTATGGGAGCTGGCAGCTTGCGGCACACGGGTGAGGTGCACGGGGAGTCCGGCGGCTGACATCAGAATAGCCGTCATGCCTACAGTGGGTACGAGATCGACATGCAGGAAGGAAACAACGGGGAAACACATTCATTAAAAAAAAAATTAACCTTTGAAAGAAAAGAAAAAAAATAAAAACGATAAAATAAAATAAAACAAAACCCAAGCCCTTGATTTAGAGGACATAAAATATCGGAGAGGCAACAGGGTTGGAGTCAGCACAAGGACAGGATCCAGAGGTTTTCAGAGGTAGCAAATTAAAGGAGGGGAGTGTGGGCACACATCTGTTCATGATCCTCTGTGCTGGTGTGTGAACAGGATCTTCCTCTTTGCCTTGGCTTTAGGACTCCTCAAGCACTGAATCTGCCGAGTTCCCCCGCTCACCAGAGCCCCTGGAAGCAGCACTGAAGGATGAGGAGCATCACTGGTATCCCCTCAAGGTCCTGCTTAGCTGCTCCCACCTAAAGCTACACATTTAAACATCATCACACCAAACCAAACCCCAGAGTGCAGCTGAACTGCCTTCAAACCTGGGGCAGGAGCTGCCCCACTCACCCCACACTCTCTCCCCTCCTTGGCACTCCAGTTTTCCCTTGCACTCCCAGCTCAATGCAATCCTCGCCCTCCCCCATCTCAGCCAGCTGTATCCATGGGATGCAGTTTGATAAAACTAATGAATCATTAAAAAGGACAGCCATTCCCTGAAGGTAAAATTGGCACACAGACAGCTACAGGACTGATCATGCTGATCCAAGATGATGTTTGCCTGTGAAATGCAGGCTGGTTACAAATCATAACATTTCCAAGGTACCACACTGCTCTCACACTTAAAGAGAACACCTGCTTTTGATTTCCCAAGAGCAACTTCCCACCTGCAACACACAGCATTAGAACTAAAAAAACAACAAAAAAAATTGCTTATAGTTGCAAACCAACAGCAGAAAACCTAAAAGTCAGCATTTCCCCAAAAGTCACCTCTGTTGGCAGGCCACACAAACCACATCCTAGTGCTGTGGCCATTCCTGCTTAGCAATGCATGGCCAAAGCTGACATTTCCAAAGACTTTATTTTTGCAGGCCTCTATTTGGCTGGGTTGGGAAAGGAAGATTCTAGAGCATGTTTGTCCAGGACAAAAATGAGGCACCTTGCCCACACATGACTGAAAATTGAGTTTAGGAGAGGAAGCATCAACTTTGTATGCAAGTGGTTAGACTATTTTCTGCCTCAAATATGCAACCAGTCAAGAATCTGCATCCTGTGACTAGAAATCCCCTGTGCAAAGCCTGTGTGAGTGCCCCACAAGCAGCAACACTCCTACGCAGTGCCAACCACCCTTTGTGCCTCCTTCTCTTAAGGTTCAAGTACATTAAGTACTTCAGAAGCTGTTCAAATCCTTTCCTGATACCACAAGTTGAATACTTTTAGTAAAACTTTCCCATCTAAGGGCCAAAAGACAGACAAAAGGGGTTGCACAACACACAGAGAGGCACAAATGGAGGAAGTTGTTTCCCCAGGGTTCCCCAAGAACTTCTGGCAGTGCTGGTCTGGCCACAAGGAAAGGCTACCCAATGGATGGTGAAACTTCCAAATGGAAATAGATCTGAGGTGCTGCAGGGCCAGAGGAAGATCTTCAAAGCATACAAAGACTGAGTTAGTGCCCCTTATCCTACTGACAGCATTGGGCCCTTCCCAGCAGGCACAGCCAAGGAGAGCCCATCAGATCCAGCAATTTCACCACCAAAATAACTTCTTTTATATCCTGAACTAAAGACCACAACACTATTGCATGCTCTAAACCTTGTTCCAAGCAGTCCTCTATTTCCAGGGAGCCTTAAGGAAGAGCTTAAGTGTTCCTCTAACAAAAGGTACCTGTTTTTCCTGTGAGTGTGACTGAGCACCTGAAGCCCAGAGGCAGCACCAAAGCTGCCACCTACACACACACCAGGCAATCCTTTCCCCTTCCAGCAGGTTAAAGGAGAGCTAAAGGCATTCCCAAAAATGCAGTACCAACTCACTCTGATTAGAGAGCCTGGAGGAACAATATTCTTGAGAAACATGGGAGATGCTGCTCCCACCACAGCTGGGGAGATTGTCTCAGTCTGACCCCACTGAGGCTGCAAAATGCAATTCCCAGAATTGGTGCAGAAACTGCAGTTAAATTGTCTCCAAAAAACGCTGTTTCTAAGCAGTGCAATAGCACTGATTGCACAGACTGACATTTGAAAAGCTAGTCCAAAGACTAACAGGGATTATCACCACCCATGCACAGCTGACTGATAGGCAAATGCAAAATTAATGTGTTCTTCTGAAGAGATCAATACTGTCTTGCTAACATTAGCATGCAGAGCCCATTAAAAAAAAAGAGAATACAGCAGAAGCAGAGGCTGAACAACCAGCTTCAGACTCTCAATATTACAGGGCAACACACTGCCTTCAAAAATCAGATCAAGCA
>JAWWEV010000049.1:6471050-6490130 GCA_035583235.1 Hafferia zeledoni | reverse complement strand
TTTAGCACTCTAGGAGAGACCAAATACCATCACCTTTACTGGAATGAAGTGGTAAACATTGTCTTGAAGAGCAAGAATGTCTCTGCTTGCTCACAAGCAAAGTTTGGTGTCCCAGGAGCCAATAACTCCACAGACCATGCATAGACAAGACTCAGAGGAAGAAAAAGATTGACAGATATTCGACAGTATCTGAAATGGACACAAGAAAAAAAAGACAAACAACCAGAAATACCAGACACCAGGTCTTTTCCACTCCTCTACCCCAGGCTACCACATCATGGTATCCATATGTGTGTATGTTCAGTCAGGGTCAGTACAGAGACCACCTGTGCTCTGGGCAGACCACCCCAAACCCCCAGCACCACCACACCAGGGCCCCAGGGGCTGGCACTGAGTCCAAGCAGAGCAAAGGTGCCAATGGCACAGCGAGGCTTCCAACGAAAGCTGCAAGCACGAATTGTCTTTTTCAAGGCAATGCCATTTCAACTTTAACAGGCAGATCTACTCTGAAAAGAAGCATTGAAAACTGGCACTTTCATCCCTCCCAGACACAGCCCTCAGTATTCTTAGCACTGTGTGCACAAGTTTGGATAACAAGCCAACCTGTATTCTGCTGCTACAGCAGACAATGTCTGATTCAACTTCTGTCTCCCATTTTCCCAGGGCAAGGCATCACAATCCTCTTTAAGCTAAAGACCACCCGAGCTTTTTAAATAAAACCACATTAAAAAAGTCACATGAAAACCCACACACAATCTCACACCCCTCTTTCCCTTGACTTCAAAAAAAGCAGCCAATAGCAACTTTTTCCACATGCCCTTTTCTTTGCTACTTGTTCATGCACGTGTACACAGATGAATAGCCATGCCTCAAATAATCCCATTCATTTTAAAAGCCTCGGGACAAGCACTAATGAGATAAAGAGTTACTAAGGGTTATCCATCCCATTCTCCCCCAAATTTGCCCTCTTTGCTTTTCTGAAATGTCTCTGAGTCTCAAACATTAAATACCAGCAACATTTCTGACCCTTCCTGAAATCCAGCAAAGGAAAATAAGTGCTACAGAAAGGCAAACCTCTCATTCCCCTAACCCTAAGGACTGAACAAGTAAAGCAGAGGAGAGGAGGATGCTTACCTGCCAGAGCCTGGTTCACCTTACTGGGTTTGGGCATCTTCACGGGCAGGTTTGGGGTACTGGAGAGAGAAAAGGGACAAGTTCAACCACACAGAACAACCACTAACAAAAAAATGGTAGGAAACCTCCCTCCTGATTGTCAGGGCCCTGCATATATTAACAAGGATTAATTGCTCAGATGAGCCCCAGCTGGGACCCCCACCCATGCACCCTTCTCCCACTGGTCAAAGCTCTCTCCTGGGTTTATTTATCTCCAAGATGGGGTTCAGAGCTATCCTGTCTGTAGCTGCCTCCAGTCTCATTTCCTCCTAGCTAGATGCTGGCACAGAGAAGCCACCCATGGACTCCATCTCAGGTGGCACACATGCCTGGGATGGGTGAGGCTCGTGTGCATCAGCTGCAGTTAACACAGTGAATTCTAATAATTATCTCCAAGGTCTCCCCAAAATTAGATCAAACCTGTCCAGCTCTTTTCAGGAATTCAGACATCAAGACGGTCAAGAACCCAGATCTCATCCACTATTGAGGGGGAACCTTCTCTCCAGCTGGGATGCAAGAGCTGCCACTGTGACCAAAATAGCACCACAGAGTTTCCTCCTTTCAGCCTTGATAAAACCTTTGTCTGAGCTGAAGAGATTTGTGAGTGACATGTGGCTGTCTTCCACCCTCCCAAAAGAGAAGCATCTCCGCCTCTCCCCTCTCCTACCTGCCACAGTTCGAAATGGGCTCCTGCAGCTGTTCTAAGCTTCCTCAAGGACCCAGGGCAGGACCCAGGGCTTGGTGCTGCACTGACAATTGGGCTGAGTGAAACCAGCCCTTCCAGACCCTTATAAAGCTCTCCAGACCTCAGAGGTTTCCCTTCTGCCTCTTTCAAAGGCTGTGCTTTCCCTTCCGTTGCCCCCAGTTTTGCAATGTCTTCAAATGATGCAATGGATTGTTCCGGGGACAATTCAAACCCACTGAATACAGGGAAAATCCTCCTCGTGACTTCAAAGGGCTTTTGATCCGATGCTTTTATGACTCCTTTTCTTTCCTGATTCACCCTCTTTGTCACAGCTCTTCCTCAGGTATTTCCCTCCTCCTTATCTCATCCTTTGCTTAATTTCTGCCCCCAGGATCCTCTTTAGATGATGGCAAGGGGCAGGGCTGCTCTCCAGCTGCAGACACCGGGGGTATTTGAGGACCAGATAATGAAAAGAAACTTGAGAGAAATGCTCCCCAAAATCACAGAGACATTGGACCTTCTCTCACTTCCTCCTCCAACTGAGCAGCCAAGAGAACAACATGGAGCCTGGGAACCCCCTGCACCCCAGATGTGGCCCTGCACGTGACAGATATTTGTGCTTTATACTCACACTATGACATGGAGGTGCTTTCACTTCCCCACGGAAGGCAAAAATATAATAAAGCACAAAGCTGAACCTTCTGCTGTGCCAGGAAAGCAGAGAGGGGGCAGGGGATCCTTTCAAAGGGCTGGAGCACCTGAGGCTGGAGAAAACAAACCCAGAGCTGCCCTGGAAAGGGGATGACTGTTAACCATCCTCTGAGAAGGTGGCAGGGATAATTCTTCACTCTTCTTTCCTCATTGCGAGGCTCAAGTCCAAGTCACCCAGGAACTGGAATTTGTTGTCCTGGTTTCAGTTAATTTTCTCCCTAGGAGCTGGTACAGTGCTGTGCTTTGGATTTAGGGTGAGAATAAAGCTGGTAACACAGGGATGTGTTAGATTTTGCTGAGCCGTGTTTACACCAAGTCAAGGCTTCTTCTGCTCCTCACCCCACCCCACCAGTGAGGAGGGGCACAAGAAGCTGGGAGGGGACACAGCTGGGACAGCTGACCCCAAGGGACCCATAGAATATTCATATGATGTCATGCTCAGTATAAAAAACTGGGAGAAAACTGCTCCTGGTCAGTGGGTGTGAGCAATTGCATTGTGCATCACTTGTTTTGTACAGTTTAATTATTTTACCATCATTATTATTATTATTATTATTTTCCTTCCCTCTTCTGTTCTGTTTAACTGCCTTTATTTCAATTCACAATTTTAATTTTTTTCCCTCCAATTCCCTCCACCATCCCACCGGGGGAGGATGGAATAAGCCAAGGGCTGTGTGGTGTTTTAGCTGTTTACTGGGTTAAACCTCAACAGAAGTGAGAAGAGCCCTTGAAATTTGCTAAAGGAAACAGATAAGCAGTTGATATGTTGGCAAGTGATGAAGTCAGGGAAGCTTGGAGTGTGCTGAAGATAAAATTACTATCCATAAGCCAGGAAACAGTTGCTGATCAGGGGTGCAAAGAGTGTCAGCTTTGACTGCTGGAGGCTTTAAGCCAACTGATGTGATGATGGAGAAACCAAATACCTCTTATTTCAGGAAATACACACATGCCATTAGCAGCATCCCAGCTAACAGCACCATGGGATGTGCTGACCCATCTACTGGCACTGTGGGACTGCACTGGCACACCTGCCATGCTCCCTGATGTCTGTTCAAACTGCAGAAAGCCCAAAGGCTGAGGAAATCAAGGGAAATCCAAACTGCTTTGAGGTACCACAGTGCTGCCTGGGCAGATCTGCAGCCACAGTGTGTGGGAGGAAATGTTGTCATGCCAGAAAAGGTGTGGAAACGCCAATCGGAGCCTACGCTGGGTCTGAAGGGGGTTTTGGAGGAGGAAGGGGAAGAGGTTACAGGGAAGGATATTGTTATTGTGGTGTAACATGGGCTGTGCCTCCAATCCAAGAGCAGCACCAACAGATGTATTTAATCCACCAGCTCAGATTAAAGTAACTCCAGCACTGTCAGACCAGCACTGGCTTGTTGGGAGAGAGCTGGAGCCAGGCTGGGCTGAGGTCCTGCTGACTTATTGCAAACAGGCTCAGTTAGGAGGGAGAAACCTTGATGCAGGCAGGCTGGCTGGTGGGAGTCTTGGGTAAGGGAGATCTGGAAGGCACCAGTGCAAGAGCAAGCACAGCAGTGTGGAGAGATGAGAAGGATCGACTGAAGCACCTGCTCCTGCTGCCTCTGCTGCCCACAGAGATTTGTAGCCAGGCAGTGCCTTTGACTTCTAGCCAAGCCTTCAGGCTGGGCTTGCAACATCTGAAAGTTAACACCCGAATTCTCTGAATGTTTCCTGGTATTGTTTCCTCCTTCCTGGCCCTATTTGGTCCTGCTGTTCACTGCAGCTACTGCTCTCCTGCTGCTCTGGGTGCTGAAGGTTACTCAGTGTAACAGGGATCACCAGGTTGCAAATAAAGGGATGCAAAATAAGACACTGTCCTCAGAGATTCAGCAAGAAGATACAGTTAAGATTTCCCACCACTGGTTCCCAGGCAGTCTGCTGTGGGAGTCAGCATGACAAAACCACTTGCTTCTCCAGAATTTCTAGATTCAGCAACACCAGTGAGACAGCAAAGCACAAGGCCAGCAAATGTGTCAACAGCTTGGAATCCAGAGCTGCTGCCACTTCAAACACTGCATGGCCAGGTTTGAGCTGAACATCATCTAAGCCACACACAGAGCACAAGTGGCAAAGCCTGTAAGAACTCACCCTCTCCACCTGATAACAGCCCTGTCTTCCTTCTTCTCCCTCTGCACACAACCAGCAAGCCACGTATCTCTGTATCATGGCATCTCTGTAGCCCTCTGGGCAACAGCCAACACTTCTCCTCCCAGGTCAGGGCCACAGCCAGCCCTGCCCCACACTAACACCAAGTGCTACCACGACACCCAAAGGTCCAACCCCCTTTCCAGGGCTCACCAACACTAATGACCACAGAGCAGTTTCTTCCCTTCCCTTCTTCTCAAGAAGAGGCCAAAAGCCAGAGTAGGTGTTTCTAAAGAAGGACCTTTAGGTGCACTGCACACATGTGGCTACACAGATCTGTGTTTTTGCTCCTGGCACCAAGCAGAGGAGATTCCCTTGCTCCCACTCAGGAAGAACACCCAGTGGTGGAACCACACTGGCTAAGAGGGCTGCCAAGACAAGTCATGATGGGCCCAGCAGAATGAGCAACAGGAGAGACCCTCCCCAACCTCTGCAGAGCTTTTGGGGATGCCTATGGACAAAGCTGAAAGATGTGAAGGAAGAGAGAAAAAAGGAAAAGCCCTGATGAGGTTATGGTCCCTCCTGATCCTTCAACTGTGGGTTGCTCCTTTGGGGAGATTTGGTACAGCACTAGATCCTTAATACTGTCAGTATCCTTCCCCAGCCCTCAGGACCACCATTCCCCACACCTTTACACAAAATCCTGCCCCCATAAGCTGTTTGCTTCATTTGTAGGCACAATCCAGACCAGCAGCCAAAGCCACATAAGCTCAGAGGGGCCAGCAGAGCTACAGCAGGGATTTGGCTGGCTGGGACACTAATTAATATTCCCTGAAAGATTGCTTCCTGCAGCTTTAGTTGCTTACATTACAAGCAGGGCACTCCTTATGGTGTTTCAGGAGTGCCCTACTCTGCAATCAGCCAGCACAGTGCAGGGAACAGGGCAGCTCTTGCCCCAGGGATGGATGCTTTCCCAGGCAGCATGGGCAGGATCCTGCCAGGAAGTGCCTGGGATGCTGGGGAGCTGACCCCTGCTTCCCAGACAGGATTAACAGTGCTGAGATAAGGGCAAAACCCTTGCCATGGCACACTCCATCTGCAGATTCCAGCGCTGTCTGCGAGACAGGCCAGACTCATTAACTCTGTTTAATACACGGGAGGAAACTAATGCAGCAAGCAGCAAAATAACTTGCCCACATGTATTTAACACATTAGCAACAGAGCCAAGGATATTAGCATCTAGTTAAGCCTTGGCACTCTTCTCTGGGTGTTCCCTCTTTGACCCTCTTGAGAGCAGGAGGAAATTAAACCTGCATTTTGCAGGGCCGGAGCTCCGCCTGCTCTCACAGAGCATCAGCCCTCCAGCAAGCAGGAAATACATTGAATAACCACCAGTGCCACAGGAGCCCAGGCATGCCCGTGCCAACAGCCCCTTCTGGGGGCTCTCCCTGCCTGCCTGCTAGAAATAACTGTTACAGCCACCCAGGGAGGCAGGCAGCTTTCCAGGATGAACTGCATCTCTTTCTCAGCCCTGCAGGACAGAGGTTTATTTCAGTGCTGCCATTTTTAGCTGTGTTTTCTAAAGAAACTGGGTGTACACAACTGCACTGTCTTTCAGTCTCTCTCAACCAGCTTTTGAGTTCTTCTGCCAGTTGAAGCTCAGCTCCAACAGGCAGTTGGGTCATTCCTGGAAGATTTGTGAAGACAAGCACTTTTGTAAAAGCAAGTAATCTGTCAGGGCTGCTTTGGAGCCAAAGGCTGTGGGTGAACACAACACAACCTTTATTAGACATCACAGGATGCCTGTGGCCCACTGCTCACTTCCCCCTGGCCTCTGACCACGGGCCAGCAGAGGAATTGCACATCACAGCTAAGGGGAGTGAGCAATGCTGCACACTGGACACAGACAGAAACACTTGGTGGGATAATTAGTGCAAGACAATTAGTCACAAAGGATGGACTATTGGGTGGTGCAGGACAGCAACTGTGAGGGAAGGGGAACTCACCACCATGCCATGTCCAGCCAAGGGGAAAAGACAAGGAATCCAGGGGATACAATAACCCAGGAATGTTCTGGGCTTAGGAATTAAATGAAACACATTGTTAAGAGTTTGCTACTCAGGTTTCCCCTAATTCACAGAAATTAAAGGATTTTCTGCTGAACGTGGGTTTCACAAGCCCAAGACTGTAACTCCAGCCAGGAGCAATTACAGCCACCCAGCGGCATTTCCGACTCAACCCCAGCTCAGGGGGGACAGGGAAACGCCATCCTGAGCTGTCAGCTGGGGATGAAAAAGTCCCTTTCACATACAGCACACCACTGGAAGATGGAGAGTGCCTCCCTGCGTGCACTTGTCTGTCTGTCAGGGACAAAGGAGAGTGTCCCTGGCAAAACTAATCCCAAAGGGCTGGAGATCACACCTCAAGGGGACAGCCAGGGGAGAGGGGCTCAGCTGGGGATGTGTGTTTTACAGAGGGTGCCTGTCACACAGGTTTGGTAGCACTCACATGCTCCCTTCCAGGTGACCAAAGAGCTGCCACCTGCCTGTGTGGCATGTCCTGCTGTCCCCAGCACAGATTTAACCCTTCACATCCCTCAGAAAGGCTGGCTTGGGCAGGGATGACTGCCAGGACACCAGACAACTCACCCCCCTGCACTCCACAAACGGCTGAACTGAAAAACAGATTAAAATGGCACAACCTCAACCAGCCATAGCATTGTTGGGCACCTCCAGGTCTCCTCCTGGCCATCCCTCTCCTCCTGGTTGGCACTGCCTGGACCATGGGATCAGTTCATGGTGAGGAGCCCACGCCATCCCCTCTCTGGGCATCTCTCCCCCATCCTCCCTCCTTCCAGGACAGCCTGTCCCCCCAGCAGTATCACACAACATACCCAGACCCTGATCTACTCCAGACAGGCTTGTGGGGCAACTCCTGCAGCATTTGGCTCCTTTTTAATCCTCCCACCCTGAGAATCACTTTGCAAATCACGCCGAGGCTCTGGGGAAGGATGGGAACTCCAGGCAGCTCAGCAGCCCCACGCACTGACCAGCGTCTCCTGACAGTGGGGAATTTGGCAGTTTCTACAGGAGACAGCAAGAGCCTTACTGGGAGCTCCTGCAGGCAGTGCTGAGGTCTGATTTTCAGCCCTACTCAAAGGTGACAGGAACAGAAAACCACTCTGGATCCTTAAAGCACCACAAAAAAATCACCAGGTGCAAAAAAAACCACCAAAAAAAAGACCATGAGAAAGAACAGGATGTGAAATCATTTCACTTGGATAACTTCAAAGAGGGAAAGTCCTGATATGACACTAAGAAAAATATCTCAAGATTCAGCCTCTTGCTTAAAACACAAATTAGATTCAAAATAAACCTCAAACCTCTGTGCCTTATGTAATTGCAGAATGTGCTTCCAACACTCTGCTATATTTCATCTCTTTACTTACTTGGGGTAGCTTGGACAGGTAAATCAGCCCTGGCAAGTTCCCCTGTAGTTTCTCAGGGGCTCACACAGTGGTTCAGCAGCTGGATTTTCCCCAGGGAAGTGAGTGTAAGGCTCTGCACACTTCCAGCCATTCACAAACAGAGGGAGCAGTCAGCCAGCCCTTGCTCGGCCAGATGCTCAGTGCCAGCACTGCCACAGACAGATCTCTCAGACCTCTGCTAGCGAGGGCTTTGTGTACAGGAAGAGCTGAGATCCTGAAAATGGGATAACTAAACATGGCTTGCCCCAGCAGCCCATGCCATGGAGAGAGGCTGAGCTGTCAGATCACAAGGCTCTGCTTTTGACTGAGTTGGCAGCAGCCAAAAGGCCTGAAGAGAGTGGAGCCCTTCCTCACACACCTTTTAAGGTGCAAATACAGCCCTCCCTCACCTCCAGCTGCTCACTGATGGGAGCTGAAGTCCTGGGCTGCAAGATGCACACCAGTTTCAGCCCTGTCAGAGAAGAGCCATGGTGAAAATGGATCCAGTGATATTTCTGCTCTGCATTAGTGTTTAGTCTGACAAATAGCCCAGACACTTGATTTTGGCAGAGAATTCATGAGGTCTCAGCCACACACAATGAATCTTGTGGTCCCTCCTTGAAGGGAAAGAGCTTTGAACACAGAGCAACTTCCACTCTGTTTACTGCCTAATTTGAATTCAATAAAGGTGTTTACAAGTCCCTTTTTCATTCACTTGGTCCTTCTCAAAGTTGTTTTTAAGCCTAACATGAAATCCTACTGATTACTACTACTTTTCTCCAACCTTCAGAATCTCAACCTGTCTGATTTCTTGAGTGGTTCAGAGAGACTGGTAGACAGGGACTATATTTCAAGTGGGGGCAAAAAAAGAAGCAGAAAGCAGAGAAGCCTTTTCATCCACTGCACTGGCAACACAAGCACAAAACCCTCTCTCTTGGGGAGAAAACTCTTGTGAAGTCCTCTGGGGCAGAGAGGCTCCTAGATAAGGCAGACCTGAGCACAAGAGATCTGTTGGACACATGAAGGTGAATTAGGGTCTGTACCTGACTCCGTTATACGCAGACAGTCCTGTGCTGGGGCCCCCAGCCTGACGCAAAGCCAAGGGGATCTGTGCACTGAGTCTTGGTGTTGACCTTGCTCCAGTCAATGTTGGTTTGTTATAGGGCACAAAGCCAACGTTGGAAGAACTTACTGACGCTATCCTACCGGAAACCTGATGTGCAGTGGAAGAGTTGGGAAAGTTTGTCATGGAGTGGCGGTAGCGTGTGGTGATGGGACCAGTCCCATTGTTGGGCCAGCACTGCTGGCAAGAACAACCCACCCCTGTGTGAAGGGGTGCTGGGGAGGTTGTCACTGGGTATGGGGCATCCAAGCGTCTCTGGACGCCGCGGCGGAACCTCGTGGTCTTGTTGGTCTGGACTTGAGCCACAAAGTCAACTTCATAGTTGTAGCCCAAGGGTCCGAGATCTACTCGCTGGTGGTTCGTGGCACGGGCTTGCTCCAGGAACACACAGACGTTCATCTCATATGGGGACCACCCTCCTTCGTCGTTCTGCCACTCCCAGATGATGCCCTGCCCGGCAGCGGAGTCCCCCGGGAAGACGTGCCTGCGGACAGCCCGCATCGTCCCTGTGTGGGAGAGGGGAAATAAGCACAGTCATTCTGAGAGCAGGGAATTAAGGAGGATGTTGTCTCTGGGATTCGTTTCTGCACAGATCCACAGTGCCTATATGAGGGTGGCCTTCCTCACCCCTCCCTCAACAGGGGACCTTCTCCTCCCAACAGGGCTGGGTTTGGTCATGAAGCTCAGAGAAACGCAATAACCCGAGATCCCTGTCCCTCTGCCAAATCTGACTGTGGGCTGGCAACAGGTTCAAAAGCTGCTGGGAGGAAGGGTGGGAAAGGAGGGAAGGAGAGAGGATGCAGACGCAGACACACCCGAGCACAAAGGCACAGTGATCACATATGCCTCCCTGACGTTAAAAGAAAAAAAAGTAAAAAGAAAAAAAATCAGGCTGAGGCACAGATCTGGTTAAAAAAAACCTCAACTCCCACAGCCTTGACAACAGAGTAACTATAGAGACATGACACCATCGGGAAGCGCTTTGCAGGAGTACTTTAAGGGCTGAACACCCACTTTGCTACACAAAGGTCCAGACAATTTTGGTCTTGGAGACGAGGGTGAAGTCCCACAGGGGCAAGGACCAGGACTCTGGAGAAAGGACAGACAGGGTTAGCTTCTCTATGCTCCTGACTGCTGGGAGATCGAGCAAAATTAGAGAGGAGAAGACAATGAAGTAACTCGAAGAAAGCAGCTGTTCAGACAAAGGGAGAGAAATGGAAGCAGACACACTACTCTTGCAAGGCTGCTTGACAGCAACAGCAGGAGCTTGAACTCCCTGGAAGTCTGGCTCTCCGGGATGACTTCACCCCTGGGTACTTTATCCCTTTCTTCAAAAAAGCAGCAGCCTAATGAGAGGGAGTGAAGCCACATAACAGGACAGAAGCTCCGTAACCTCTGTGAAAATGGGTTCCTGCAGTAGGGTCAAAACTGCTGCTGCTGTGAAAACCCTCAGCAGTATTCCTTATGGAGAAAGAGGAGCAGGAAACACCACGGGGCAAGCAGGTCTGGGGGTGCAGGAAGGAGGGGGTGAACAGGGGTGCAGTCGTTATGACACAGAAGGATTTCAAAGAACAGAACCAAGAGGAAAAAGCTTAAATAAATGAGAGTCATGGCACTATGCTCCAGGACCCCAGGTGAAAACAGGCACATGTACAAATATCCACACCTACAGACTAAGGAGAACAGCCCCAGGATATCACTGGTGACTCTGGGGTGCAATCCAGGCAAGCTCCACTCCCAACAAGCACATCCCAAGGAATAGGGAGGACAGCCCCGTGGGACTCCACACTGCCAAAACTCAACTGCTGCCTGTGTTCAGGCTCTGGCTGGCTGAATGCTGGATTGAGGATCTTTGCCTCACCCTGCTGTTATTTCTACCCAATAGTATTGAGATACTGTGGAAATTACTACAAGGTGACCTTCCCAGCCTGGAATCAATGTCTTAGTGGGAAGGCAGGTGAAACAGCCAAAAGCAAACTCTAGCAATGACTGCTCCTATCCAGCAAGTCCTGCAAAGTTTTAGAAACTCCAATCTATGGCCTCAAAAGGTGGGTAACTTCAGGGATGAACCCCTGAGCAGGAAGAGGACTGGTGATGAGACTGGGCTGGGGATGAGACGGTGAGACAAGCACTGCATTTAGAGATGAGTGCAGGGAACCTACTCCCAGAAAAAGGGATCTACCATGGGTAAAGTGAGATGTCAGAAATCCCATGGGACACATCTCAGAGATTATCAAGGCTGCCACTGCTCCACCAGCAGCTCAGAAGGTAAAAGCAGCACAGAGAGGATTCAAGGAGTTTGCAAGCAACCTGTGTTTGTAACATCCCCAGACAGCAGCAGGGACAGCTTTCAGGAGTCAACAAGACTAAAGCCCCGCACTTGGAAAACTGGAACACATCCGCCTTCCCCCAGGCTGGCAGGGAAACTGGCATTCCTCTCCAGGGTGGGCAAACAGCTGTGGTGAGAGGCCAACTCCTGCTGCTTCCTTGCACTGACTCCCAGCTAATGTGCCTCGACCAGCAGCTGAAACCCACAGCTAATCCTGCCCACAGCATCCCCCCGCACAGCTGTCATTCCCTGCTGGTGGGGACGCTGCTCCCCTTAACACTGGCTTCCTGTTATTCTCCCTGGCTTCCTTTGAAGAGCCTATTTATCTGTCTAATAGCTAATGAGCAGAATACAACAGCCTATTTTTTGCACTGTTTAAAGATTTCTCATGGGGATGTTTCCTGCAGAGATTCTTTTCTCCAGCCCGTGACAAAGTTCAGCTGGCAGCTCACTCAGAAAGGTTCACATTGAAGGCAGAGCCTTGCAGAGGGGAAAAGCTTTGGATAAAAGTGGGCCATGGAAAGGGATATGAGAGCATTTCCAATAGTCACGTTGCAGAGCTCACAGGTATGTATGGAGGGAGGCCTGGCCCCTTTGATCAGCATCCCTCTGGATCAGTGGGAAGCAGGAGAGCTGTGGAGCAGAATTGGCCTTTTTGTTGTTAACAATTCAAACTCAGATCTAGCCAAGGAAAGATGAGATCATATCGGCCAACATCATTTCCAAAATTGTACTGGACTGTCCCTCAGAGATGACCAACTCCAAACCACCCTGCAGTGGATAATATTCACTGGGTGTTTGAGCTCTTCCACAAGGCTACAGAGAGATACTCTAAGGAGGAATAGCTGCATTCATGGAAAAGAATGTCCCATTTACACTGGGAGGCATCTTTTACCCTCCTACAGGCTCTCTGCTCACCTTCACCAAAGAGTTTGGGACTGCTGCCCACATGTTGGAGCACTGGCTGAGAGGGTAAGAAGCTGAAAGGCTCCTTCACAAGTTTGGCAGGAAAAAACAGGAAAGAAACAGCCACTGATGCCAGCTCTGGTGGTTCATGCTGTGCTGCTCAAAGCCACAGCCTCAGCTGGGCTTCCAGGTGCTCAAACAGGCCATGCTGAGCACACGTGCCAAAGGCAACAGCTAAGAAAGCTCCTCCCCTCATCCAGGACACAGTTAGAAAAACTAAACCTCAGGTCACCAAGGCAGAATAAACCCAGAGATGCAGCTGTGCTGCTCACACTTGCTCCAACCACTTCCCTTTCCTGTCGGAATTGGCTGATCGTGCAGTTGATTCAAAGTATTGCTCACTTACTGCTTCAACTGGCAAGAAACCAGCATGGGGGGGATGCTCAACTGCAGCCTGGGGTGATGGGAGAGGTGTTGGCAAAGGAGAAACTGATGGATGGAGAATTTTCCAAAGCAGCCATTCATTCAGGGTGTGTAATTTGGGATCTCCCTGGATTTTCCAGGGATGAAGTGTATGCATTCCATCCCTGCCCCTTTTCTAAGCTCCAGCTGCTCAGCACATCTGGAGCAAAAGAGGGCAGGAGTGATCTCAGAAAATTCTGAGCTGTACCCCCAGCAAGCCCAGGAGAGAGGACAGTAAAAACCAGGTCCCAATCCTGCTATTAAGCCCATCCCTTCCTCCTTGGGAGGAAGCAAGCCAGGCTCACACAGCACAAGTACAGGGAATATTCTGCTGCAGCATTTCAGTGTTGTGTGGGGGCTGCAGGCTCTCAAGCAGCTTGTGTGGGGCAGCATGCCAAGGTAAAGCAGCTGGCACTCCAGTTCCAGAGGGAACAAGGGATTCAAGCAGGAGGGTTGGAATCGTAAAAAGGCCTTTTTTACGCAAGTGGCCTTGAATGGTTGTGGGTGGGGGGAGTTTCCAGCTCTGAGGCTCACAAGCTTTGAGCTCTGGGGGTCCCGTGATGATGTTCCTCAAGAGATCCCTGCTGCCTGCACCCAGCTCCACACATTTTCCCACACTGGGCAGCAGACAGTGTCAGGACAGCAGCAGATGTGCCACCCCTCAAAGAGCTGCCCAGTATGGCAGCAAACACCACAGCTTTGTAGGGCTGTCCCACACAGGAGGCCCCACTTACCCCAACCACACAAGCAAAACCCCCAGCAGGGGCAGGGAGGTTCCCTTACCTGTATCCTGCCGGAATTGCGTCAGGCTTGGAATGTCGATGACGTAGGGGGCCAGGGTGGGATCCGCACGTCCCAAAGGGATGCTGCTGACCAGCCCCGACCCCACACGTCGGCCCTTCTGCTGAGAGGCCTGAATAACCTGCTCGATGTAGCTGCAGACGTTGCCTCGGTATGGCCTCCACCTGCCAAACTCATCCTGCCATTCCCACACCGCCACTGCTGTGGAGTTGCTGCTGAGCCCCGGGGCTGAACCGGGGAGTCCGGATGGCCCGGCTGAGCTGCTTCCCTGAGCTGCTGCCATGTTCCTCCCTGAGGGCTGGGCACGACTCAAGTGGCAGCTGCACTGGCCTTACACCATTTTCTCCTGCAGCAAGAAACAAAGAGAGCACAAGGAGCTGAGAATGATGTCCCAAATCCCTCCATCCTCCATCCATACCACACCAGCCATTTGAGAGGGAAACAAGCTCTGACTTTCACAGAGGATGCTCACTATGCACTTGGGAAAACACAGAGCAGCAGAGTGGCCTCAAAACCCACTGGCTGAGGGTGAGTGAGATACCACCACTCACTCCCTGCCAATGCTGGCAACTTTTCTTCCTCATTGTATGGCACCAAACACCAGCTGAGTCGCCACAGATCTGTACCAAACCATCCTCAATCAACTGTTGATCCATGTCAGGCAGACCTGTAAGCCCTGACTGAGTTCAGACAGACACTCACAAGCCAGAGACGTGCCAAGGCAAGCAGCCACTCTGCCCCCTTCCCTATCCATGCTCAGCACCAATCCTGGCAGTGCTGTGCTCTGACCACCCCAATGTGAGCTGCCAAATGCTCCCCAGACACTTGTGCACAGGAATGACTTGGCTACACAAGTGGTTCTCAAACTCTTCTCACTGACCTGAGCTCCAGGGCTACATCATCAGCTCCATTCAGGGTTCTGACTGCTTAGCTCTGATCCAGGATCAGTCCTGTGACTCTCTGTGCAGCACTGTACATGCACACAAAGCCAGAAGACAATTCTTCATGCACAGTTTGCAAAGCACAGCACAGATACTTTTTTAGTTGGGTGTGATCCCAGCAAAAAATGGATGGGAAGGAGTACAGGAACACCAGGAGGAACACAGGGTGTAATAAACAGCCTGTGCTGAGGGCAGTGATGTAGTAGGATCTCAAGGTCAAAGCACCCCTAGCTGCAGCTTCTCAGGCTGGAAGAAAAAGAACTCTTGAAACAAGGGACAACCTGCAACAAAGACTCAAGCCAGAGACTCAAGCCCTTAAGAGATGATTTGGGGAAGAATAAACAATGGGGTAGGAGCCCTAAGACATCCAGATAAAGACAAAAAGGCCAGTGAATAAATTCCAGCAACAAGAGATCAGCACTCTCAGCCCTCAAGGGATATAAAAAAGCCATCATATGGTCACTAAGCTGCCTAAGAAACACCAGAGGTCTGATTTTGGCATTCCTTGTCTGTTGTGTCATTCCAGGGAATCCTGTCCAGACCATCTGGACACACATCTGTGTTCAAATGCTGGACAACCACTTGGAGGACCCCATGCTGGTGCTTGTGTGTAGGTGGGTATGGTTGTGAACGAGTGAAATCCATTTTGTTTTAAAATAAAGTCGCCTTCTCCCTCCCAAGGCCTCACATCATTGATTGCTCGCTTAACTCCCAGAGAGCTGTGAGCTTCCTTCCCATCCCATGGAAGAGTTCAGGTCTCCCAAGAGGCAGAGCAGCAGTGGGTGGCTTCCACTGGAGGATGCCATCTGCACAGAGAATGACATCCCTGCCAGATGGGGGAAGATCCCACGCTCTGTGGAGCGTCCCATCCGTCCTGCCCGTGTGGCTCGTTAGCTCAAAAAAGACAGAAGAGCGAGCGCAGAACAGACACACCCACACGTCTGCATTTCTAAGAGGAAGGCAACACTTTCTCCAGGAATTCAGTGTAAATTAGTTCATGAGCTGCTCAGAGATTTTTACACAACACCCCCAGCTCAACTGGTGTTGGTGACAAACCGCTGCACATCACCAAGACCCAAACCTGGTCTCTGCCACCAATCTTTTCCTTGTAATCCAGACCCCCCTGCAACACCAAGGACAGTTATTTTACTGCTCAAAACAGCAAATTAAGTCTTAAGGTATCAAACCCAACACCTGCCTCTGACAGTTCGTTTTATGGCAGGTTCCACACCAACACTTCTCCACCTCAGGGACCACCAGCATGTCTGTGCTCAGCTCAGAACAGAGTGAAGCAAAGTCAGGTTGCAGAATTTTCTGACCCACCCACCTGTAATAGGTGCTCTGAACCCCAAATACAGAACCAACACCTTTTTTTCTCCCCAAAGTTGTTCCCCAGTATTCACCAGCACACCCTGCAGCCACCAGCAGAGCAGAGGGAGGCTGTGAGGAGGGAGTCAGCGATTCATTTTCCTTCCTTTCTGAAACACAGCAGCAGGAAATGGAAACAAGAAGAGATCCCAGCAGAACCCCCACCTCCTCCACGTGCCACAGGGATAACAGCTGGGTGACAACAGCCTATTGCTCACCCCTGGGATGGCAGTGATGCTGGGAAGCCACACGTGGGGGTACCCTGGCTGGCTGCACGTGAGCGTCGCGTGCTCCGACATTCACTTCCCCATCAGAATGGAAAAATATTTCCTGTGCTGGGACTGCTGGTCCAGAGGAGGAGCAAGGGGTGTATTTCAGCCTCCTGCCAGTTCTCCCTGAGCTGCGTGAGCCAGCAGCTGTTTGCATGGATTGGGAAGAGAGGAATGCAGGGGAGCCTCAGTGAGCCAAAATTACACTGAGTTAAGGCAAACGAGAGAAAGAAAAGGCCTGAAGTTGCAGTTTGTGACTCCTCTTGAGAACTCAGGAGGACAGAAATATTAAAAGTTGATAAATTCACTACTGGAGCTGCTCATACAGCTTCCAGACCACCCCTCTGGGCTGCCCTGTGCATTACACCGTAACAGAAAGGGCTTGAGGCAGAGCAGGATGTGGTTTGGGATGTGTTACACATCCCACCTCACATCTTTGCTAAAATCCCAGCAACTTCACCTTGAGCTTTAAACATGCCTTGAAAAGCTGAAAGTCACACCAACCCTAAAAGCTGTTTATTCAGCAAACAGTCCTGGCTCCAGTCAGAAATCCTGTGGCCTACCTTGTCTCAAGTGAAAACAAAACCCTGTGCAAACTTAAATATTTCAGCCAGCTGCCCTTCACTTTGGAGGAAATTTGTAACGTAGGCTCAGAGCTTGAGTTTGGATTTGTCTGGCTGGAACTTTACACCCAGCACAACCTCTGAAACATTTGCCCACATGGCTTTAATTGGGAACTTGGACAGGAAAAGAATTGGGTGCATTTCAGCTGCATTTCCCAACAGCTTCACTCCCTGCTCCTCCAGCTCCAGCAAATGGTGGTGAGAAAGCAGAGAAAAGGGAATTAAAAGCCTTTGAAAGCTGTTTCATTCTGTTCTACTTCCAGAACGCAAAATTTTCTTTTGCTTTAAATGCAGGATTTTAAAATTCACGGGTATGAGAATGATTTCTAAAAATGCCAAGTCTCTTTTTAAGTTTCTGAAGTGAAATTGCCAGCGCTGATAAAAGTTTAAACAAAATGTGAGCTGGAAATGAAAAGGAGTCCTGGGAGCTCTTGAGCTGGGCTGAATTAAAAATAAAATTCACCAGATTGGTAGAACAGAGACTTTTCAGTAGGTTGCTCAGCAAGGAGGGTGCCCAGGAGGGATTTGTTAATAACACTTTGAGAGACAGGACTGGGAGGGCAACAAAGATCCCACGGGAAGAGATTACACAGGATTAGGAAAGCACATAAAGCACAGGGAGGCCACAGAGCTGCAATAAGATGTGACCCTGTGCAGGGTACACGACTGGAGCAGCTTTACAGATGCCCTGTGCCCCACTGACCCCAAACCACCAGCCAGAGTCCCCACAGCCCCTCACACCAGCTGGGCTGCACTTCTGGGTGAGCTGTGATGCAACAGGATGGGAAGTTCTTGCCAGGTAACTCAAACCTAAACAAACCTATCCCTACACAACCACCCAGCTCTGATCAACAGCAACCAAAGAGTAAGAACAGAGCACGGCAGCAGGGAGGGGATCACAGCCATAATTCCAAGCACAGCAGATTGATCAGTCCTGCCCTCTCCCAGTCTCTGCTGATGCCCATGGCACAAGCTGGCTGGGTTGACAACCAAAAGAACAGAAGAAATAAACCCGGCTGATCCAAACCTGGACTGCCTCCATTCAAAACAAGCTTCAAGAGAGTTCCCCTCGCAGGGGGAAAACAGAGACGGCAACTGAGGCAGAAACAAAGGGTTTGCTTGTCAGCTAAGCAGAGGGCTGATTTCGGGCACGGATGAATAGGAAAGCTGAGGCAGCGAGGGGAGGGAAGGTACACCTGGACACGGGATCACACCAAACTCTGTGTCCAGCCCACTCGCTTCAGGGTCCTTCTGGACACCGAGGCGGGTTATTTATTTGTGGGGAGTCCGTTGACTGGTGGGATGCGGAGCTGGCACGACCTGGAGGGCTCCTCCAGCTCCCCAAGGGCTTCGGCTCGCAGCAGGAGCTGCGGGGGCGCCGGGAAGGGCCGGGCCACGTCCTGCCTCGGGCAGTCGGTCACGGGGGGCCGGGCCGGCCCCGGGGAGCTCTCCCGGCAGGCCCCGCACACCCACCGCAACTGCCCCCCTGCTCCTCCCGGCCCCCCGCGCTGTCACGGGCCCGTCCCGGGCCACTCGGGGGCCGAGCGGCACCGCCCGCCCCGGGAGCGGCTGGTGCGAGGGAACCGCGCCCGTGCCCCGTAGGGAAGGCCCCATTCCCGGCCATGCCCGCTCCGAGAGGCCCAGGCAGGACAGGCCGGGCCCGCGGCGGTCACAACGGCCCGGGGAGGGCCCTCACGGGCGGAGCGGCGCAGGGAACGGGGTGCCCGCCCGGGGGTGTCTGTCCCACTCTGCCCAGCCCAACCCGCTGTCCAGCCGGGCCCAGCCCAGCCCAACCCGCTGCCCATCCCGGCCCTCTGCCCGGCCGCCCCCCGCGCCCTCAGCCCGCCCGTGCCCGTGCCCGTGCCCGTTCCCGCTGCCCTCACCCCGCCCGGGCCGGCGCCGCCGCTCCCGGCTCGCGCTCCGGCAGCTTCCGCGCGTGCGCCCGCGCGGCCGCCCGGGGGCGTGGGAGGGGCGGGGCCGGGGGCGGGGCCGCGGAGGGAGGGACGTGATTGGTGGAGGCGTGTGAGTGTGTGACAGTGAGTGTGTGTGTGTGTGTGTGTGTGTGTGTGTGTGTGTGTGTGTGTGTGTGTGTGTGTGTGTGAGTGTGTGTGTGTGTG
>JAWWEV010000049.1:6441194-6470755 GCA_035583235.1 Hafferia zeledoni | reverse complement strand
TGTGTGTGTGTGTGTGTGTGTGTGTGTGTGTGTGTGTGTGTGTGTGTGTGTGTGTGTGTGTGTGTGTGTGTGTGTGATAGTGAGTGTGTGTGTGTCAGTGTGTGTGTGTGTGTGTGATTGTGTGTGTGTGATTGTGTTTGTGTGTGTCATAGTGTGTGTGTGTGTGATAATGTGTGTGTGATTGTGTGTGATAGCGAGTATGTCATAGTGAGTGTGTGTGATTGTGTGTGCATGTGTGTGTGTGTGTGAGTGTGTCATAGTGTGTGATAGTGTGTAATAGTGAGTGTGAGTGTGCGATAGTGTGAGTGTGAATGTGTGTGAGTGGGTGTGAGTGATAGCAAGTGTGTGATAGTGTGTATGAGTGAGTGACAGAGTGGGAGTGATAATGAGTGTGAGTGTGAGACCATGAGAGTGGGGGTGTTAGTGTGTGATACTATGTGTGTGTGTGATAGTGTGTGTGAGTGAGTGGGGGAGAGTGAGTGATAGTGATAGTGATAGTGTGAGTGAGTGACAGTGAGAGTGAATGGGGGTGGAGTAGTGAGTGAGTCTGTGACAGTGTGAGTGCGTGTGATAACGTGACACTGAGTGATGGCCTGTGCTAATGTGTGAGTGTGTGATGGTGTGTGAGATGCCTGTTCCTTGTTTGAGCAGGGATGAGGGTGGTTAAACACAGCCCTGTGTGTGCAGATCTCTCCAACAACAGAGTGCTGCTTCCTCCCAGCTGCTGCATCTCCATCCCCCCCCCTTCCAAAATATGTGTGTTTATTTAGGGATTCCTTTAATCCTGGAGCACCTTGCAGAGAGCTGGATCACTTCTTCGTACTCTGTTAGAGATAGATCAGAGCCCACCTGGATTTTTCCCTTGGTGAGTGCAGAAGTCAAAGTCCCACTGAGACACTGGCAGCAATGATGATAGAACCACAGAATCATGTAGGTCATCATAAAACCCTGAGATCATCATCATTCCTTCAAAACCAGGAAGCATTCACCAATCCTTACCAAATTACTTTGAACCTCCCTGGACTTTACACCCAGCAACACTGATTCACCCATGACGTGATACACCTGCTCCCAAAGGCTTATAAAATAAAGGACATTATTCTTGGACTCAAGTTACAGCAAAAATAACCTACAGAACCACTTTATGCTGTAGGAATGGAGAGATATTCTAAAACTTTTCTTCCAGGGTTAAACACATGAGAATCATCTTTACAGAGCTTATATAAGGTTGGTTTTCTGCCCAAAAAGTACAGCACCAAGCACAAAACCATGACAGCTCCAGTGAAAACCCTCTGGAGCTCTCCCCCCACAGCTCAGCCTTGTATCCAAATGCCCATGGATTTCTCTGTTCCAGGATGGATGAGACTGTCACATACTTGAGTTCAAATTACTCACAAAGTACTAATAATTGCCAAAAGTGATTGATAGCCTGCTCATAACGTGTCTGCTTAAGCAATAAGTTTCACATTTACAACTCTGGTGCTCAGGATTCTTGTCTCCTACGGCTGTAATTAGGAACTGGAGAGCAATGCAAAGGGTTTTTTTCCCTGAAAAACAGATAGGAATGCTTTATAAAGGCTTGCTGGGAGCAGACTATGGGATCCATGTGGTTGTATGGGTGGACGGGTATTAAATATCCTCTGATCCTAAATTGGAAAAGGTTTCAGGGAGAATTGGCTGGTGAAGAAGGGATTCTCTCAAGTCTGGCAGAGCTGCATGGCGTGGCTGGGAGACAAAGGGGTGCTCCAAGTGAGGAGTCCTGGCTGGCAATGAAGGCTGGGTGAGGGCTCTGGGCGATGCTCCAGGGCTGAAGGGTGACACAGATAAGGGCCACAGGGTGGGGGAGAGCAGAGGTGCACTGGGTGCAGCTCCTGGGAAAAGGAAAGGGCTGTAACATGGGGATAAACCAGTCAGGTGGTTGGCTGAGCTGTGGGAAGAGTCTAGAAGTGCATTGGATTTATTTTAATTTTTACTTTTGAGCAGGGACTTGTGATCTGATCTTGCATCAGGGTCCCTGGAAGGCTGTGCCAAGCATAGTGGATGGCTGAGGTACCTCAACTCCACAGTACAAGCCCATTGCTGGTCCTCAGTCACCCTTTTCTCACACCTCCACCTCACTTGTCCTATATGCTATGACAGTCCAACAACCTGAAAGGGGTTAGCAGAGCCCAGGTACCACATGTAACATGAATGTGGGGTCTGGTGACCAGTTGAACATATCAGACCCCACTGCACAAATTCCCTCAACTGTTCTGTGTGAATAACACCTTCTGCAAAGATGCTCTCTGAGCTTGAGTGTGAAACTCTGTGTCCTGCTCTCCCTAAGGACCCTGTTTTTACAGGGATGCACACCTCGAAGTCTTCACTGCCTGCTAAAATATTGGATATTATATTTTACATAATTTTTCACCTTATCGATCCACAGATTTTAACACAGTCTCTTACGGGTTCTTTTCAGCTCTATCCCTTCCCATGTTCTTCTTTCCCACACCCTTCTCTGCATGCTCCCAAATCAGGATACAAAGCAGGGATTCCTCCAACATGGGATCAACTCCTGTCTGGTTCACCAACATGCTGGGGCAATCAGTCAAATATTTGCCTTCCCCCTTTCTTTTCTTGCAGCAGTGCCAGAAGGCTGTTGAATTAATTTCTTCACAGCTGCTCCATCTCACTGGTTTCGACTCAAAGTCCTACACTAATGTCTTTAAAACCTGATGCTGGAGGCTCTGTTAAATTGCCAGGCTTGGTTTGGTGCTCTGGGGAATAGCCTGGCCACTTAGGAAACTGCCTGTCCAAGCTCTGCTGGGATTGCTGCAGCACTTTGAATTCACAGCTCACTCGATTTCAGATTAATTTCCCTGAGCAGACAAACCCAAAGTGACAGGAATTAGGAAGAAATTCCTCTACAGGCAGAGGATAATAGGTGAAATTTCATTTCATTTTCCTCTGCAGCAGCTGCTTCTGGTTCTTGCTGGGGACTGATTAGACAAAGCAGGAATGGATCTGGTGTGGGCATCCTGCCCTTACTCAGTGACCTTGCTCTCTGTCACCTGGGATTTACCTGTTGATGTTCCTCATCCCTGCTGGTAGTGGGATTTACCTCATGAGCTCAGCTAAACTGTCTGTGCCCCACTGTCTGCCTTCTCCTGGGAAATCATAGAATCATGAGTGGTTTGGGTTGGAAGGGAACTTAATGCTCAGGTTTTTTCACCCCCTGCCACAGGCAGGGACACCATCCACCAGACCAGGTTGCTCCAAGCCCCACCCAATCTGGACTTGAACACTTCCAGGGGTGGGGCAGCTGCAGCTTCTCTGGGCAACCCGTGCCAGGGGGTCACCACCCTCACCATAAAACATTCCTTCCTGATGTCACCTAAATTTGCCCTCTCTCAGTTTAAATCCCTTCCCCTGTTACATGACCTTGTTTAAAAGTCTCTCTCCATCCCCACCTTTGCTAAATCCAGCCAGGAAACTCTGGAGCCCTGTCCTCTGGGTTGAGTGCCTGTGTCCCTGCTCTGGCCAGCCTCACCTCGCCATTAGTGTTCCTTGTGGACAGGACTGGTCCTGCTTTGCCTTCTGCCTGCTGTGCCCACGGCGCTGGCAGGACCCTGGGGGTTCCTGGGGCAGCTTTGCTCTCCCTGCCCAAACCCAACATCTCTCCCCGCTGCCGCAGCGCCTCTCCCTGAAGCTGGTTGCCACCTAGTGCCGACAAGGCGATCCGTTCCTGCGGAGGTTTCCTGGAGCTCTATGGACCCTTAAAAGGTCCCTCCCAGCCCAAGCTATTCCATGGAGTGCCAGCCTCGGACTCGGCATCTCCATCCCACACAGGTTGCTGCCCCAGCAGGCAGCGAAGTCCACCCCGTCTGTCTTGTCAGCCTGTGTGTCCCCACACAGGTCACCACGTCCCCATCGCACACCTGGGCGTGGTTTGGGCTCTCTGGAGTGCATTTCAAAGCACTGAGGCTGCAGCATTTCCATTTCACCCCAGCAATGCTGCAGCAGAATTGGGATGCCTGGATTCCCCAGGGCTGGCAGAGGCGCCAGCAAGTGCTGGTCCCAATGGATGCCTCGTATACATAAATAAATATATACATACATTTATAAACACACACACATATATAAGTGGCTGTTGTCCCATTGGATCCCATTACCAGGAGCCTGGCACAGGGTCAGGTTTCACCCCACGAAGATGATGGCACACAGAAAAGGCAAGGAGTTAGAGACATACCCTAAAGCTCATGCCCACCATGAGTGCCCTTGCTGAGACCAATGAGGGGACCCAGCTCCCTGTTTCCCAGCCCCTCTTTCCACTGTGATCCCTGCCTGCTCCTCTGCAGGTCTGGATACCAGCTGGAGCCCATGGCATAGGTCGGCTGCCCTCCGGAGAGCCTCCTGTCAGCACTGAGTCCTTGGGCTGCTCTTTCTCACCTGGCTGAGGTGGTTTCTGCAGCACGTTGGGCAGGAAGCGGATTACCGGGAGGAACAAAGGGCATTTTGTCTGGGGAGGGGATGGGTTCCTCTCCCAGAGCTCCGGCTTGCTGCAGCTGAGTGCAATGCTGGGGGCTGCCACTGCCCTTTCCTCAGCCCTGCCCCTCCTTCAGTACTTAAAAACTACCAGAAAACACCTTAAAATTAGCACAGAGGTGTGTTGGGAACACAGCTCTAGTTGCACCAAGGCAGAGCTCAAAGTCAGGACAGGAAACCAAAATGCTCTTGTGCTGCATTTATATCTTTCCCTTCTCCTAAGGCTGCTGGACACAGTTTGGTTTGGGGGTGAGAGCTCCTCTCCTGGGACCCCACACCACAGGATCCCATCTGCTGTTCATGCCCCAGAGCAGCAGGAGAAATGGGGAAAGGAGGGGTGGCTCATCCCATTGCAGGTGCAGCATCCTTTGTGTTGGTGCTCCCCAAACCTCAGGCAGCACCACAAAATGCCTAAATATGTGGTGATTTAGCTCAGCAATCAGCAGAAGAATCCTGTCATTCATTATGAGCCAACTAATGCCTCACAGCAGCAACTGGTGTCCTAAGGATCAGCTCAGCCTCATCCTTCCCTCCTTCCCAAAAGATGCATTTTGTTTCAGCTTGTGGCTGTTTTATATGGCACCAGGTCCTTCTTTACATCTCCAAAACATTTCCTGGCCCTGGCATAGCACGTACAAACGAGTTTATCTCTCTTCTCTGTATTTTCCCAGCTAATTGAAAAGGAAAATCTGTTTTTATTATTATATTTTTGGAGGCTCTGTGTTCTCTGCAGATTTGTGAGCCCCTTGTTTTCCCCAGCTTCCACCCATGACTGAGCTGCTGCCAGAAAACAGATCTGCTGGAAATGCCACCCACTGCCATAGGAAGCTGTGGTAGATGCTGCTCGTGGCACATGACAGATGCTGAGTGGATGTGGGGATGGTCCAGACCAGAAGCAGCTCTCCTGTGAGCATCACGGATGTCCCTGAGTGTCCCTGAGTGTCCCTGAGTGTCCCTGCCTGACCAGGCAGCAGGACCATCACGAAGCACAAAAAGAGCTTTTTTTTTTTTCCCCTGGCACACAAGAGAACAGCCTTGCTGTCCTGTGGAATTTTATAATTAGCCTTTCTTATGTTGTGGCTGCTCCTTGAATAAGGCTGGCTGTGTTTTCTTCTCCTCAGAGCAGCGTAATCCCAGAGCCTGATACTGCCAAGCCACTCAAAGCACATGCAGGGATGATGTAGACCTGGAAAAAGCCTGAGATGGTGCTCCAGTTGCCAGAGAAATCCTGGACAGGATGGAAAGCACCTTCAGGCTGCTGATCTTATCCCTGCATGTGTCCATTAGGGCAGGTTATGCTCCTGCTCTCCAGAGCTGGATTGATGCTGGAGTTGATGCTGGAGCTGATGATTCCCAGTCTGTGGGCTGTGGCAGACAGCCAGGACAGCAGGGAGTTTGTCAAAGTTTAGGCAAAACAGACTTAAAAGGCACCTTTGAAACTTGCACTCATGATCTGGTTAATTAGAGCTTTGCTGCTACTGGGGAATAAAAATGCCTAATTGCTAATTACTGAATCCCTACAAGAAGGTAATGGCAGAAGCAGTTGGTGACAGTCGTAGCCCAAGCTGGCTTTGTGAGGAGTTAAAACATGAAACACAGGCATTTTAGGGTGTTTGAGAGTCTGGGCTTTGTGCAGAAGTGAGTAAACAATCCAGCAGCAAGAGCCACGAGGCAAATGCTCCCTCCTCTGAGAGAAAGAGATGGAATCCTGTGGCTCATAAGATCAACTTGTTCAAAGCCAAAAGCATACCAGGCTCCTAAAATTGCTGAGGAGCTGAAGATGTCATAGACTGAGAAACCCAGTATGTTTGGAGCTTCCTTCTCCATGGTCTTCAAGGCTGCTGAGACCCAAGAGTCTCACATTAGCTGGCTTTTACTTGCAGTGATTGTTAAAATGGTTAAAAGGGTGTAACAGTTAAAAAATATTAAGTACACACAATTCTTTTTAAAATAAAAAGATGTCCCAGTTGGGTGCTTAAGGAGACAAGATCAATGTGTAGAGCAGAAGGTGGTGGAGGTGGATGGGAAAGGTTTCCAGGGCAGGACAACCCTCAGTGTAGGCTAAGAGGACAAGGATGTGGCACATCCCTCTAATGTCAGCAGAGCTGCCTTGGAAGGCCAGGCAGGAAAAATCCTGGAAAAAAAGGACCTCTAAAGGCAACTTCTTTGCAAGGAGCAGGCAGGGGGGACCATGGTTTGTCTTAGGAGCAGGTTCACAAATCCCCCAGAAGAGGCAGGAGGTTGGGACCATCCCCTCCCACTGCATCCCAGTGCTGGCTCAGACAGTGACAGAAATATTTCCAGCCAGATGGTTATTGCTCACTTCCTCCCCAGGTGGGCACTCAGACAGCTGAGGAGGGAGGTGGGAAGGAGCTGAAAAGCCCAAATCCTCTGAAAAAGCTTCTCCCTTCCCCTGAGGCGTAACCCAGGCTCTGCCAGCACCCAATTTAAGGATGTGTCCCTGCCTGCCTCCCTGAAACCCGAGCCATTCCCTCCCCGCCATGTCTCCTTAGCGGTCTGCCCTCTCTTCCCCTCTCTGTCCTTCTTCTTCCTCTTCTTCTTTCCCCTCCTCCTCCCTCTCTGTCTCCTTTGCTTTTGGACTGATTTGCCCCAGGGTGGGATGCAGGGCTGCCATCCTGCTGTAACCCAGCAGCAACAGCCCCAAAGGTGCAAAGAGATGACGGGCTGGACCTGTTCTGTTGATGGATGAGATCCTTTGTCTTCTCTCTTCTTGACTTTTTAAAATTTTCTGAACAAGATCTCACCCAAAGAAAAAAAATTCCTTCTTTATCTGCATCACATCTTACCAGGAATACTAACTTTAATAATTACTTTTTTAATTCTTTATAACTAAATAGCCAGCTCTTTCCTTTATTTCAAAAGAGAATAGATATTTTTGGGATTCGATAAACCCACCTTTATACGGGAGAGAAATTATCAAACAGGTATGTGGATTTATGATGCTTTTTTTTAAGTCAGGGTGGTAATTACAAATAATGATCTGGCAGGGTGGTGGTGGCTGAAAGACTGTGATTTCTCCTGAAGTGATTTGAATAGCTAAAGAGTGGAAGAAGTGACAAATAGAGAGCAGGGGTTCACTCCAGCTGTGGTCAAAGGGTGCAAAGGAGACCAAAGGGGACCCAGGGGGTCTCATGTCCAGGTGGGAGGAGGGAGTTTTCACCATGGGCAAAGAGCTGGTGGGACACACTATTGCCTGCTGTGGTGTGTTATTTGGGGTGAAAGAAGGGACTTTCTGTGCCCCACATAACAGCCCTGGACCTTCCCCATGAGTCTTGCAGCAGTCTCAGTAATTGGCACTTGTGCAGGATGGGGGTGATGTGGGATTTGCTGCTCTTTCCATGGGGGGTGGGTTTACAGGACACCTGACAGCTTGAAGGACCTCAGTTTGGAGGGACTTCCAGAAACTCACGTTCTCAGCCCTTTAAATCATAGAATTATCACAGAATCAACAGAGGGGTTTGGGTTGGAAAGGACCTTAAAGCTCATCTCGTTCCACCCCCTGCCATGAGTAGGGACATCTTCCACTATCCCAGGTTGCTCTAAGCCCAGTCCAACCTGGCCTTGGACACTTCCAGGGATGGGGCAGCCACAGCTTCTCTGAATAATGTTAAAGGGATGTTTTGCTTTGCTGCTGTACCACAATGACAAATGATGGCTTAAAAGTAGTTTCTAATCTCTGGACATTCTGAAAGTGGCCAAACACACCTGGATGCAAGAAAGGGCGTTCATTTTGTAGCTGAACCCTGAACATTGGGGTGAGGATGGAGAAGCAGGTGGAAGAGGGCGGATTGAGAAGGATAATCAAGTTTTCCCTCCTTGGGGTCGGCCGTGGCACAGCACCGCAGTGGTTAATGCCCGCTGCCACCCTCACAGGGAGCAGGAACGCGCTGGCTCTGGCACAAAAGCGGCCGGCGATGACAACGTCCCTGCGAGCAGGACGCGATGCCGGGGTTTGGCCGGGGCGGGGCGGCGGAGGGGCCGTCTGTCAGTCCTGCCCCTCCGGACAGCGGGGAGGGCCGCTGGGACAAAAGGACACTTTATTCGGCGCTGCAGGAGGGATGAATGGAGTATTGAAAGCCACCACCTCAGCGAGTAGATTGGTTTTCATTCCCCATCACCGAGCCGTCTGTCTGCTGGCTGGTCTCCTCCAGAGGCTTGGGCAGCAGGAGCTGAGCAGAGAGATCAGGGAGGAGTAACGGGGCCGTGTCCCACCCGTGGAGGTTCCTCCCCCCACCTCCATCACCTCTTGCTGATGCCCATAAAATCTCTTGGTCCACCGTGATCTCTCTGTGGTGCAGGCACCAAAATCAAAGCCTTGATCTGGGTGATCTGGAGCCCACTCAACCCACGGCCTTGAGGGACCTCGGCTGGGTGTACACCAGCACACGATGCCACCTGGGAGCACTTACCCTGTGTTTCTGCATGGAAAAACCAGGAGCAGGAAAAGGCTGGATGAGGCGTTTCCATAGGAGGGAGGGTTTGGTCACTGATACAGCAGATTTCAAGGTCCCTTCTCAAGTTTGTGACCAGCAGTAGATGATGTAGTTGGTGTGCATCCCTTAAGGAGATGCTGTGCCTCAGGCAGGTTGGAGTGACTCATTTTAGGTCTGCTGAGCTGCGCCTGAGAGCCTGGCTTTGCGTGTGAGAGCATCCTCACGATGGCACTGCTCCACCAGCACACGCTGCCGCCAGCCCGACTGCCGGCACCGCTGCGATGTGGGGCTGGGCCCCCAGAGGTGTCACGGCCAGCAGGACCGGCCCGCAGCCCCCTCCCGAACAGCCTGTGATTGAAACAGGGCTAGAAATCCATCCCTTCGGCAGCGATTCCTGCAGGGAGCAGTAAATGAAGGGAAAATGGAATCTTACAATATCTAATCTCTTCCTCATTTTCTGCTGACATTCCTGTTTGCTTTCCATCTCATCCCCGTGGAGTTTGCATCTCCATCCCCCACCTGAATGAGGTGGTCCTGTAGATTCCAGAAATTTCTGTCTTGCCACAGAAATGCCTTTCAGTGGTTTTTTCCCCACAGGATGACAAAGAGCAGAAAAAACAGAGACCTCTGGCTTCCAGTTTCTGCTTGTGGGTGGGATGTGGCCCTTCATCTTTGGCTTGCCACTCAAAAATATATCTCTTGCTCTCAATTAATCCAATCAGAATTACTTTTCACATGTTTTCTGGTCACTGCTTCTGGGAATAGTGAGGAGGGACATGTTCAGAGGTCCTGCGTGGTCCTGATGGCTCTCCTGGCCATCACCACTAACAGCTCTTTGCATGTTTCAGAGACAACCTCCTCTGGGGACCTGTCTGCGGGAGGACCATCGTGCAGCAATGACACTCAGTCCTTGTCCGGCCACCTGGCACGGCATGGGGAGGCTGGACATCGGAATGCTGCCTCTTTCCTTGATGCCAGCCATGTTCCTTCTCTTCCTCCTCCTCAGCCCCGCTGGTGAGCTCCACATTGGGCAGTGGGAGGGATTTGAGGCACCCACCATCTCCTTCTGGCTCTCAGATTTGTGGGCAGATTTTCCCCATGAGATTTTACCGTGGTGTCCCCAAAGCACTGAGCATGTACAGGGATGGAGGGAGCAAGTTCAGCTCTTACCTCCCACCATGACCGATGTGTGATGGAAAGATCAGCACCCAGGGCAGCAGGGGAATGGGGAAAGCAGCTGCCAGCACAGAACCCCGGAGTGGACAGCACCAATGGAAAGATGCTGATGGCCAAAGGACACTCTTAGGCTGCTCTCCAGGACCTGTGGGACTGATCCCACTGAAGGGAAGGGTGGAATGAACACCCATCCCCTTAGAAAAACGGTTCCTGCTCAATCCTGGCAGGTATTGTTCAGACAGGCTGGAAAGCATTTTAATGGAACAGGAAAAAGCCCTGCCCGCTCTGGAATGAGAGTCTGCACGAGTGCTGAGGCAGCGCAGTTACCCGGTGTGCCTGTATTCGGTAATTACAGCCAATTACAGGCGGTGGGAAACACATTCCTGCCTCGACAAACCAGCACCAGACAGAAAACTGGGAATTCAGGTGTAGTCAGACACCCTAATTGAGTTAAATCAGGTTTTGCCTTCCCACTCCCTCAGCTGGAGACTCCCATCGCCCCGGAGCTGCTGTGGCAGCCCCTGTGCCCACACTCGAGGTGTGGAGACCCTGGGGGGACCCCGCTGGCTCTGCCGTTCTCTGTCGCTGTCCCCGACACCTCCAGGCTCTCCTGGTTCTCTTTATTAATGGGGACAGATTAGTCGCTAACGAAGAGCGATTTGTCCTCCCATTTGGTGTTTGGGGTTTTTTTCAGCACCGGTGTTTACTCGAGCAGTTTCCCTTTTTCTTTTGGCTTTGTGAAGCTGGATCAGAGAAACACGGAGGGCTCTCTCTCTTCTCAAAAAAATACAGTTTTCCCCTCGTTCCTCATTATGGTAGCCATAACAGGCATATTTTTTTCAGATCTCTCCTGACTTTGCTGGAGGATGCTCTTAAATGAATATTTCAGAGCTTTGATTTTGACTTAAAGGGAGATGAATATTTATCAATGTCTTTTTATCCACTGCTTTTTCGGCACTGGAGTGGACTAGGTGCTAAAAATCAATACAAACCAGGATGAAACACTCTCCCTAGAAACCCTCACATCTCCACATTTTTGGTGGGGAGGTGAGCTGAGTAACCTCTCCTGTTTTCCAGCCCACAGGGCTGCCATGTCCTTCCCTGTTCTCTCCTTCAGAGCCTCTCTGCTCCCTTGGTCTTGCCTGTGTAATCCCCACTTCTTGCTGGCATTGTGGCATCCCTTTCCAGCCTGCCTGGTCCAGCTGGGAAGGGCAGGAATGCCCAGCCATGGCTGGAGCTCCCCGGTTGCTGATGTTCCTCCCAGCTGCAGGCAGCATCCCTGCTAACTCACGGATACATCTAGACAGCTGCCTTATTCTCCTTTCTCTTGGGGCTTCTAGGTCTTTCTTTGACAGCCTTGTTTTCTAGCTGACTTAATGGTCTCCCAGGCAACGTCCTAGCAAGGAAAAGGGAGGTGGGTTCATCTGCTTGACTGTCCCCCCAGGCTCACTCTGCCTCTCACGGTGGTGACATCCGCCTCCGGAGCAGCTGGGGTTGACCTTCACGTCATTGCTCGTAGGCTGAGCATGAAGCAGAACAGGGCTGGTCCAAGGCAGGGTGAGGAAAAGAGGCCATGGAGCCACCACAGGCGTTGATCAGCCTTTGGGTGCTGGAATTAGCATGAAGGCACCATAAAATTGTGGAATGGTTTGGGTTGGATGTGATCTTAAAGCTCACCTCATTCCAGACTGCCTGCCAGGGACAGGGACACCTCCCACTGGATTTGGAAGGATTTTGGAAGGTGTCACCCATGGGAGAGGGCTGTGCAGTCCCAGCCTCACACCCAAGGTGCCTTGGGTGCCCAAGAAATCTGTGCTGGGCTCTGGCATCTGCCAAAAGTTTGTGAACTTCTAGGGCACCCACAGGGGCAGCAGCTGGGATGTCCATGAGGTCCAGACACCCATCCCTGTCCACTGTCCCCTGGATCATAATGCTGTGACCTCTTGGACAGTCTGGAGCCCTCAGTGTCCTGTGTTGGCAGCACCCCAGGGGGGACTCCAGATTGCTCAGCACTGGGGCCAAGAGAGTGTTTGTTCCCAAATAACACCCAAACTGGAAGGGAGGCCCAGCCTGGTGTGGGGAACAGGCTGCCAGGAGGAGTTTTGGCTTTCCTTTGGCCCCTCCCTGAGCATCCAGGGGTGTGGGGCTGCTAGCAGGGCACTTCCAGAGCCCTCACTCAAACCCAGCTGTCTGGGATGAGGATGCATCCTGCAAGCATTCAGCTCTCTCTGCATGCTGCTTGTTCATCCCCTAAGGGGGCTGCACCCCATCAGGGGGTGTGTTGGGACTTGCATGAATTATGGAGCTTGCAGAAAGAAGACTTTGTTTTTGGAAAAGAAAAAGATCAATTAAAATGCACATGGGGTGCAGCACCTTCCATCAGGAGATCTCCAGTGTGTTTCTCAAGCCAGGCAGGATGGATTTTCCTTGTTCCCATCTCACAACCCAAGTTTCTGTGGTGTGAGGGGGCACAGGGCAGGAGGATGCAGGAGCTGTCCAGGGCCTGCAGCAACTCAGCAACAGAGCCAGGGGTTGACACGAAGATTCCCAAGACCTGACCTGAGGCAGGACCCACCTGGGGTGGCTGCTGCTGGTCACTGGGCTGGTTACACATGTGTCATCTGGTGCTGCAAGCACAGTTCCATCACAGAGCCACAGTCACCCACATACTGCCTCAGTTTCCCCACTGTGAACCAGATGAAGTGATGCCCATGAGGGGAAACGTGTTTAATTTTTCTGCTGCAAACCTGAGGTCTTTGCAGGAAAGGGAAGGGTCCAGGTCCTGCCAGGTCCCTGCCATGTCCACCTCATCCCTACTGCCATCACCCTCCGAGCTGCATCCCTCCTCTGCTTGCTGAGGAGAGCAGAACTGATGCCTTCTCTTCTCCCTTGCAGGCACCACCTCTGAGCCCGAGCTGTTGCCATTCCCAGGTGAGATTTTTCTCTTAAAGTTGCTTTTCTCCAGGAAGTTTTGTAGTTGAAAAATGCATTTTTTGCAATACAGAGAAGGGTCACCAGTTTATTTAAGGAGCAGAGGTCTGTGACAGTTTTGCTCCCTGTGACTCCCACGGAGGGTTGTCACCTCCTGGCCTGTTGCCTGCTGAGGGCCCTCTCTCTGCCCATCCTCCCAGAGATACGACTCTCCAACGGGCCCAGCCGGTGCCAGGGGCGTGTGGAAATCCTCTACAACGGCTCCTGGGGGACGGTCTGCGATGACGACTGGGACATTGTGGATGCCAACGTGGTGTGTCGCCAGCTGGGCTGTGGCCACGCCATCACCCTCCCAGCTGCCATGACCTTTGGCCAGGGGAGTGGGCCCATCTTCCTGGACAACGTGGACTGCAAGGGCTGGGAGGCAGCGCTGAGCGAGTGCTGGAGTCACGGCTGGGGCATCCACAACTGCTACCACTACGAGGACGTGGCTGTCGTGTGCAATGGTAGTGAGGTTGGGTTCCTTTGGGGCATGGAGAGCGAGGGGTTCCTGCAGGGCTGCAAAGCCTTGGGGGCTGCAGATGTCTTGGTGGAGCCCAAGAGTCGTGTCTCAGATTCTGTGCTTCTGATCCCGGGTCAGCCAAACCTCCTCCGCATCCTCCCTCCGCCCTTCTCCTCAATCCAGGTCACCTCCCAGCTCCACATGCTGGTGCTCCATAAGGTGACCAGGCTGTTTTGTGTTCCTTGTCACTGCCAGCTCAGGAACTTTGTGAACTCTGCTGCACGATCACTGGGGACAGAGCACATGCTCACCCACATTCCTGCCTCTGAGTCAGTTGCTGCCCCACTGCTCTTTCCCCTTCTGACTTGTCTTTCTTTAAATTGTTGAGCTTTTCAGTAGGAAATGTTCCTAAAGGTGAGAAGAACAGTGAAAAATGTTTGAACTTGGCAAGTGAAAGTGGAGCAGCTCCATGTTGACCCCTATGTACCCCCCACACGTTCCTCCTGTGTAGCTACTCAGGGTTTGCTCATCAGCCAGGCATTAATGAGCAGTGAACGTGAGGCTGTGCAGACCCAGAGCAGCTGCTCAGTGAATCCCTGTGTCCTCCAGAAGTGGGGCTTGGAAAAGGAGGGGTGGAACGGCCGGGATGCTGGGTTGGATGGTAGGTTGGACCAGCAGCAACCAGAAAACACAGGAAAAGGAATCATAGTGCTGCTGGAGAGAAGAGGTGGAAGGGGTGAAAAAGGAGGTAGGGGAGATGGGTCTGAGGGCAGAGGAGTGACTTGAGCCATTGGCAGATTCCTCTTGGCAGGGCAGTGCAGCTGCAAACTCCTCTTTCTTTCCCTGTTGGGGGTAGTTTGGTGCAAACCCTCCTGGAGCAGTGGGGTGGGAGCTTTGGGGAGGAGCAGCAGTAAGTGCCACCTCTCTGCTTCCCTTTGCAGAGTTCTCACCCACTCAAGCCAGTGAAGGACCGACCACCAGGACACTCACAGCCTCGGTACAGGATGGGGAAAGTAAGCTGCTCAACAGTTGCTTGTAGGGGGGACATCCTGGCTGAGGGCAATGTCCCCCACTGTCGCCTGCTGCCCCCCTGTGAAGCCCAAGCTCTGAGGGGGACACCCCCAGGGACCCCATCCTCATGCTGGCCATGGCCAAACCCTATCCCAGAGCTCTCCAAGACTCCCAAGCTGTGTTGCCCTAAAGCATCACCCTTTTCCCACTCTTTCTCACTTGGTTTCTTTGCCATCACGGGCACTGCTGGGGTCAGGCTCAGTGGCATCCTTGTGCCACGTGCAGGGACACAACATCCCTCTCACCACGTGCTGCCACCCTCCAGGTGACGGCAGGATCCGCCTGGTGAGCGGGCCCGACACCTGCCAGGGCAGGGTGGAGATCTTCTACCGTGGGAACTGGGGCACCGTCTGCGACGACGACTGGGGACTGAGCGATGCCAGCGTGGTCTGCAAGCAGCTGGGCTGTGGGCAAGCCCTGGATTACAAGAGCAATGCCTACTTTGGCTATGGAACAGGACGCATCCTCCTGGACAACGTCAACTGCGACGGCAGCGAGCCCTTCCTCTCTGCCTGCTACAGCCTCGGCTGGGGCATCCACAACTGTGGCCACCATGAGGATGCTGGGGTCATCTGTGCAGGTACCAGGGCAAGGAGAAACCCAGGGACATCCTGGTCTCCAAGGAGAAATGGCCTTGGAGAGATGATGGGGTGCTCAGGGTTGGCCAGGAACTGGGCTTTGTGCTGTAAGAGCATCCTTGTTCCTTATCTGCCGTCACCCAAGTGCTCTGGAGCAGAGTGCAGCACTGCACAGAGAGACTGGGACACAGCTGGGTGGTGATTTGCAGGGGAAATGCATCTGCCATCCTGCCATTTCCCTCTGCCATTTCCCTGCTCTGCTGGCTGGAAAACAAGCTGACCACGTCCGGAAGGAGCAAGTGGCTGCCAGGGGCTGGGCACGAGGCCAGGCCCAGCCTGCCTCCCCTTCCCCTCCTGAAGTGATGTATTTCTGCTATTCTCTGCTGATTACTGTTTATAATGTTAATAATCCCCCTGAATTCCCTCATTATCACGGTTAATGATGGGAGCAGAAAGTGTCAGTGCTTTCCCTTTCCCACTCTTAATGGGCAAAGGGGCTGATGCAGGAGAAAAGGGACAATTTTCTCAGGCTGGTCCTTTCCTCCTTAAACATCCCCATCCCCTCTGGCACCTCCCTTGGGTGTGGACCTGATGGCACTGCCATGCACAGCCCTTACTCAGTGGGGCAGGAGATAATAAAGCATAAAAGGTAATGAATCCTGATGATAAACCTCCCAGGTACACAGAGAAATCCCATCTGGGACTCCAGAGCTTGGGTTGGGATGGAGAAGCACTTGAGCAGCACAGATGTGTTGGTGGACATGGCCTACCCCATCCCCATTGCCCTGGAACATTCCAACCACAGAATCACAGAATCAGCTGGGCTGGAAAAGACCTCTGAGATCATCGAGTCCAACCACCCTGGGTTTGTTCATGGCTGTGCAGCTTTTTCCTACATGTCACCTCTGTCCCTCTGTGTCACTGCAGGGTTGGACACATCCACCATCACATCATTCACCACCTCGGTGGCCCTGGACTCTGAGGAGACAATCACAGCCACGGCCACAGGTAGGTCAGCAGTTACTCATTTGGGGTTTTTCTCAGGGGAGGACCAAGCCCTCTGTGTCCTGCTGTGACCCAGCACAGTCACCTGGGCTCCTGCCATGTGTGGGTGACACTCGGGAGGTGACATTGCCCATGGCAGGATCTTGCCATGGGGCAGCTGTAGTGCTGGTGGCTGCTGGCACCAACTGGAGCAGGGGCAGAAGGTGCTGGATGTGGACCCCCCAATGCCTGTGTGTCCCCACACTTGTCCCAGCAGTGACAGATGGCAGGGACCAGCCATCCCAGGCCACCGAGGTGGTCACCACCATGCTCCTGACTGTCGAGCAGGAAAGTAAGTGTGCAGCTGATGTTTGTCCTGCATGGGGCTCCCCATCCCTGGGGGGGGATCACCCCATATCCCCAGGGCTCACCCCACATCCTCAGGACTTACCCTGTGTCCCCAGGGGCTCAGCCAACATCCCCACATTTCACCCTGTGCTTCCAAGAGCTCACCCCATGCCCCCCACTGGATGCTCCCAGGTTTCCAGGTGTTATCCCATAATCCAAGGGTTCACCCCATGCCCACAGGGTTTTGTCCCCCATGCCCACAGGGTTTTGTCCCCCATCCCCAGGGTCTTGCACCCATATCCCCATGCCTTAACCCATAACCCACAGGTTCACCCCATGCTTCATGGTCTTGCTCTACAATCCCAGGAAGTTGCTCCCATGTCCCCATGTGTTACCCCATTACTCAGGGGCTCACCCCATGCCCACAGGGTTTCGCCCCACCTCCCCAGGGGGTTTCACCCACTTCCCCAGGGGGTTGCACCCACCTCCCCAGGGAGCTGCACCCACATCCCCAGGGGTTACCCCATAACCCAGGGGCCCACCTCATGCTTCCTGAGGGCTCACCCCATACCCCTGGAGGGCCAGCAGGGGACACTGGCCGTCCCTGTGGAGCCCTGGTCCCCCCTGGCGTCGTGCCTGTGCCGGGTCCCCCTCGCAGGTGGCGGCTTGCGGCTGGCGAACGGGAACGGGACGTGCCGCGGGCGGGTGGAGGTGCGGCACGGCGGCACCTGGGGCACCGTCTGCGACGACGACTGGGACTTCCCCGACGCCCAGGTGGTGTGTCGGCAGCTGGGCTGCGGGGCCGCCCTCGCCGCCACCGTCCTCGGCTCCTTCGGCTACGGCAGCGGCCCCGTCCTGCTGGATAACGTGGGCTGCGGTGGTGGCGAGGCTCGCCTGGCCGACTGCTTCCACCTGGGCTGGGGGCAGCACAACTGCGGTCACCACGAGGATGCCGGGGTCATCTGCCGAGGTGAGAGTGGGGGAGAGTCTGGTGGGCCACCAGCTGGTGGCCAGGTGGGAGAGGGAGGGTCTCCAGTGAAGCAGAATGGAAAACTAATGAGATAATGGGTGTGGGGAGGATTTTGGTCGTGCTCAGTCTGGCTGTGAGAAATGGGGTCTCTAAAATGGGGTGGTGGGTGATTATGAGCTCCCAGACCCTGGGGTTCCTCCTGCCTGTGGAGGAATAGCAGCAGCAGTGATCGTGCCGTGGTGCAGGTGATGATTGGAATGTGAGTACCATCTCTGCTCTCCATTTGTGCACATCCCTGAAAGTTCAGTGGCTGCACATCCCAACCCACATAATTCTGCATCTTTCCCCAGCCATCCCACACCACTGCTGGGGTCCCTGACCTGACCCATGGGGACACAGGTGTCCCCTGAGTCACTTTTCCCACCCCTTCCCCACTGCACCAGGTGCTGAGGATGCTGGAGACCATTTCCAAGAAGCCACTGCTACAACCACCGCATTAGTCCCAACTCGTCCCACAGAGGGTGAGTACTGAGGGTGTCACCTGAGGACCCTGAGGATGCTCCACAGTGGCACGGGGTGGCCCAAGCTTTGGCAGTGCCAGAAGCATCTACCTGGAGCAGCTTACAGGAGGGGGAAAATCGGGTGGCACCATTAAGTCCTGGCCTCTCCTGGTGCCCTCAAGGCTGGCTCAGGCACAGGTGACAAACCTCAGGTGATGAACCTTGGGGCTGAGCCAGGAACAGAAATCATTGTCTTTTGCTTCAACCTGAACATCCACCATGATGCTCTGGGGGTCACCCCCAGCTCTGATGGTGGCAAATTGTCACCTCCCTGTGCTTCTGGCTGTGCAGAGACAGTGGGGGAACTGTGGGCAGCAGCAAACATCTGCTGAGCCTTGGAGAGACGAGGTTCCAGGGCAGTGGAGAGGAGGGCACAGCACTGGGGTGGGCACAGGCAGGGGCTGCCTCTCCCCGTGCCCTCCGCAGGGTCCCTGCGCCTGGTGAACGGCAGCCACCGGTGCGAGGGGCGCGTGGAGATGTTCTACCTGTCCCAGTGGGGGACGGTGTGTGACGACGCCTGGGACCTGCGGGATGCCAAGGTGGTGTGCAGGCAGGTGGGCTGTGGACACGCCATGGCAGCCTGGGGGGAGGCCCGGTACGGCCAGGGAACGGGCTACATCTTCCTCGACAACCTCAAGTGCAAGGGCCACGAGCCCTCATTGCTGCGCTGCTCCCACATCCGCTGGGACGTCCACAACTGCGACCACTCCGAGGATGCCGGTGCTGTCTGTGACATCCTATGACTGCCTGCCAGGACTCTCCTGCAGGTAAGGGGGGACAGGGATACTGGAGGGAGCCTGTGGTGGTGCCCACAGAGAAGGCTGAGCCCTGACTGCTGCTCAGGGTGGGTCTCACTCTGCCTCAGTTTCCCCACTGGGCACGAGGGCACTGGTTCAGCCCCCTGTTTGGGCTCTGAGGATGGGTGAGGACCGGGCTCTCCTCAGCTCCTAAAATACTGGCTGAAGCTTTTCCCCCTCAAAATGCCTCCTGGAAAAACAAAACTCCTTCAGATGTGAAATCTGGTTGGTTTCAGCCTTTTCTTTTAAGAGAGGGGCAGAGGAAAATGGACTTTCTGCTGTGAAAATGATGTTAAATTATACTCAGAAAATGTAAAAAGGGGGCTGAAATCTCACCAGAATGTTCCAGTTGCTCTGCAGTGAGTTGCTGCTGTTCTACAATTTGCTTTGCAAACCCCCCAGAAATCCCAATACCAGATTTTTCTTCCCATTTTTGCATCAGAAATACCAATTCCTCCATTTCCATGCAGCAGAAATGCAGGCATTGGATCTCACACCACCTGCAATCCTTGTGCCCATATTCTTCTGCAAACTCTGTGGGGTTCTAGGGGAGCTCAAATGAGATTTCCTTTCCTGAGGGGCTTCAGCACAACCAGTCCCTGCCCAAAAAATCTCCTTGTAGCCTCCCCATCCTTCTCCATCCTGTGCTATCCGGACCTGCTGGGTTTGACTGATATCCCATAAGCTCCATAATGCTCATGCTCCGAGGTGACCAGGGCAGGCAGGGAGCTGGCAAACAGGGCACAAGCAGATGGAAAACCATAGGGAAGACCCCAAATCCCTACTCAGAGCAAGGAAAAGGACCCAGGAGCCCAGTGGCATAAAGGCTGTTTCCCTCCCAGCTCAGGTGGAAGGACCCAGCCTGCAGCACCAGTCGCCTTCACCACCAAGTGTTTGATTCCTAATGGGACATCAGGAAAACGATCTCTATGTTGTCATGGATGGGGTGTAAGGGAGGGGGAGGGCTTGTGCAGTGGCACAGAGCAGGTCCCAGCTGCTCCCTCTGCTGCACTCACTCCTCTGTTTGTGCAATTCTTTTGTTCATAATAGACTGTGCATATTCCTGGGTTGGGTTTTTTGGTTTCCCTATTTTTTCTTATATATGTTTGGGTTTGTTTTGTGAATAAATAAAAGCCCTTCGGAAGCGCTCTGGGACCTGACTTGTTTCCCTGTCACCCATCAAAGACCTGGGTGCTGGGGATGCCCCAAACCTGGAGGAGAAGGCTCACTTCTTGCTGCCAAAAATTGGTGCAAATTCCTTGCTGACCTCCAGGCAGTCTTGACTTCCCACGGGCAGAGATTTTCCAGCACTTTGCTCCCAGTCCAGATTTCCATCACTGAGGGGATGGAGGGGAAACTGAGGCACAGAATCATCTTCCAGGCAGGCTGTGGGAGGTATGGAGAGGGCTGGTAGCCACAAGCTACTCTGGAGGCTGCTGCCTCTTGGGGTGTCTCAGGGAGGAAGGTAAGGCTGGATGGGTTTTCCCTGTTTTTCTTGGGGACTGTGCCTTGAGCTGGCAAATCCAGGCTGGTTTTTGGTGTTGCACAACACCCTGCTCCTCTTGGCTTTGGGCTTTGGGCTGGGAAAAGCAGGTCCTGTTCTCCTGGAGCTTCTCCCTTGCACAACCTGCAATCCAGCAAGCAAAGGGTTTCCAGCTGGGAGACACAACAGCCGCCTCCCTTGTCTTCCAGCCTTTTCTCTTGCAGCCAGCTTGGAATGGGCTGGGATCCACAGGGATCCCCCCAGACAATCCACAGCCAAGCTGGACATCATCTCCATGAGAACAGGGAGTGACAAGCAGGGTGGGAGCAGGGAACCAGCACAGGGGATGCTGTGGAGCAGGAAACCAGCACAGGGGATGCTCTGGAGTAGGGAACCAGCACAGGGAATGCTCTGGAGTAGGGAACCAGCATGGGGGATGCCCTGGAGCAGGGAACCAGCACAAGGAGTGCTCTGGAGCAGGGAACCAGCACAGAGAATGCCCTGGAGCAGGGAACCAGCACAGAGAATGCCCTGGAGCAGGGAACCAGCACAGGCGATACCCTGGAACAGGGAACCAGCACAGGGAATGCTCTGGAGCAGGGAACCAGCACAGGGAATGTCCTGGAGCAGGGAACCAGCACAGGGAGTACTCTGGAGCAGGGAACCAGCACAGGGGATGCTCTGGAGCAGGGAACCAGCACAGGGGATGCCAGTGGTGCGGGATCATCCTGCCATGGGACCACAGCCATGCTGCAGTGGTTCTGGGAGCTGGGATAAGCCGAGGTTCCAGCCCAGCTCTTACCCTCTTGCCGACGTCAGCTGTTTCCCGGTGCCCAGAGCAGCTGCAGCTCCACATGGGTCGATGCCATCGATTAGTTCCTCTCCCCATCCCTGGAGAGGGGATGGTGTGGGGGGTAGCAGGGAGGAGAGAATAAATATTTCAGCAGGTCCAGGCAAAAGCTGGGGTTATTTTGGGGCTGGGATTTATGGACTATTAGGAATAAGGAATGAGTCTGTGCTGAGGAGAAGAGACCCATTAATCCAGGCTGAAGGAGCACAAATGAGCATGGGGAAATGGAGGAGGCTTTAATTACTTCGCCACATTCTAGAATAATAAGCCAGCCTCTGGCTGAGCCCTGGTGTGGGGCTCAGGAGTTCTGCTCCCCACAAACTGGGATGGGTGAGGGAACACTTGTGGTTAAATCCCACCCCAGCTGTGCTGGGAGGGATGGGGATCCCATTCTGTGACCAGTGTGAGACCAGTACAAGCCAGTGGCTCCAGCTGGGATGTGGTATGGAAGGTGCCCTGCTTGGAGAGGGTGCAGCATGCAGAGATGGCTGGAGGGGCCCATGGATGGGTGCCTGATCCCAGGGATGTCCTGCCAGCCCTGGCACCCACTGTGCCCTGTTAAGGCAATCCCATCTGTGCCTGTAACCGGAGGAGCTGGGCACCACTCAGCACAGGGTGAGTCAGTGCCCGAGGCAGCCCTGGCCCGGGGGCTCTGCTGGGTCCAGCACCACCTGGGTGACCTTGGGCTCTGCTCTATTCCCTGGCTCACTGTGCCCCTCTGCTCTCCCTGCTGCCTTTGCATCCCCTCGCGTGCCTCAGTTTCCCTGAGGGGCACCAGGAGAGTGGCTCTGACTCAGCCTTTGGCACCCTTATGGAGCTGCAGGGACCCAGCAGCCCTGGGGGGGGGAAGGGAGGGCATTCCTTACCCTGGGAGCGGGGGGCATCGAGGGGCAGATCTGCCCCATCCCCTGTGGCCAGAGGTCCTGAAGATGTGGGCACCCACGTAGCAGGGATGCAGGGCAGGGATGCAGGGCAGAGGCAGCCTTGGACCATCTCCTCCTCCCATGGAGTGCATGAGGACCTGCATCCCTGCAGCATCCCTGCAGCACTGCAAGTCCTGCTCCCTTGGGATCACGGCCCACGGTGCCAAGGTCACCCAGCGGGACCACGGTGGGTGCAGGAGCTGCTCGCCACACCCCACGCCCGACGGCGTCCTCCTTCCCCGCTCCTGCCGGGCCTGCCGCGGCTCCCGCTGACGTCACCCGCCGGAGCCAGCAGCTATTTTGGGAACTGCAAAGTCACTAGCGCAATTAGTCGGCTGGCAAAGGCAGCGGGGGGACCGCGGGGACGGCTGCTCCCCTCGCCGTGCCGTGCCGTGCCGTGCCGTGCCGTGCCGTGCCGTGCCGTGCCGTGCCGTGCCGGGGGCTGCGTGCCCATGGCCCGCGGGCACCGGCGGGTTCCTGCAGACTCCAGGGCTCCCTCCGCCAGGACAAACGGCCACGGCTGCAAATCCCCCCCTCCATCATCTCCTCCTCTCTGCTTTTTTTTTTTTTTTTTTTTTTTAATATTTAATTTTACTTCTCTCCCCTGGCAGGAGCCACCCCACGTGGGCTGCTGAAAATGCTGCCGAAAGCCAACTCGCTGCCGCCTCGCTGCCGTCGCTCCCGTTTGGAAAGAGGCAGGAGAGCGATGTGCTGGCAGCGGTGCTTCCCATGGCAATGCTTGCGGGTGAGGGGCTGCCCGGCCATGCCCCGAGTGCTCTGTGCCAGCTGGGCCCTTGGTTTAATCCAGGCTCCATCCTCCTGGTGCAGCCACCGGCGTGCAGGGTGGGTGCATCGGCTACACAGTCCCAAATTCCCTGTTGTCTGCCATCCCAGGGATGGAGATGTGGGTGGGCTGTTGTTTACAGTGGAGGGGCACCTGTCCCCAGGACACAGCACAGACAGTGGGGTCCTGCCCTGCAAGTGACCTTGAGCCTGGAGGTGTTAGAGGGGGCAAATGGGGTGCTCAGCCACCCTTTCCAGTGTTTCTTTGTCTTGTCTCCCTCCTTGTCTCCCAGTAACCTCCAGAGCATGGCCAGGGAGGATGTGCACTGAAATGCTGGGAGAAGCTGATCCTGGCAGGCTCTAAACACCCCAAAAGTGGGGCTCAAAATATCGTTTTAAAAATCCCCAGACTTTTTCATTCGAATGCATCTCTTTCATTCCCATCCCCCAGGAAAAAAACACCCCAAATCTTTTCTCCCAGTGCCTGGGAGAGGTGCCATGGCAGGAATTGGTGCTCAGCTCCCAAGCTGGGGCTTTGGGGAGACCCCCAGGGCCAGAGCAGCTGGATCTATGGCCGTGGTGGAGGTGATGGGTGCTGGCAGGCTGACACTCATCCCCTCCACATCCCTTGGAGCCCCATCTTGCCCCTGGAGGGGGCTCCTTGCCCATGCTGGGGCTGGGGGAGGCACCAGAGGTCCTGGGGTGAGAACAGACAGGGATGAGTTGGGACTGTGGTGAAGCTCTGGGGATGACAGGGGCTGTGGGAGGGCAGTGGCAAGGTGGGAAGCATGTCCCCTCCTCGGGCTGGAGGAAGAGGCCGTGGTGGTGGGGCTGGGAGCTGCGAGGCTGTGCTGAGTCACGCTGCAGAGCTGCGAGCAGGACTGCAGCAAGCGCCTCGGTGTGACAGCGCTGTCCCTCCCGCCTCCAGCTCCTCACCTGCTCCTGTGGGGACAGGATGCTGATGTGGGAGTGATGACCAGGGTGGGGGGTCCCACTGCACCCCAGGTCATGGCTGTGTCAGTGGTCCCTGCCCTTCTTGCACCTCCTCAACCCTCTGCTCTTCAAGAGAGATGGGACAGCTCTGGGTGGGGATCCCTGTATCCGTGGGAAGGGACAGGGCTGTCCTTGGGGGATGAGTGTCCCTAACCCCAGTCTGTCCCCAGGTAGCTGTGACATGGGGGACAGCAAGACCGGGAGCTCACTGAATGTCAGCACAAACACAGAAAGGCACTTTGCAACCACTGGGTGACTTTCCTGTGGCACCAGGGAGGTGGGGGTGGGTTGTCAGAGACCCCCCCAACTCCCACAAGACCCCCATCAACTCCCACCCGGTGCCACCAACCCAGGACACAGGGCTGAGCATCCAGCCCTGCCCTGTATCCCCTGTCACCACAGAGGAGAAATGTTGAGACAGGTCCTCACTGCAGGGGGAAACTGAGGCACGGGCGGTGCCCACGGGATTGGCCCCAGATGTTGCCACCTCTCAGACTCAGAGCCTGGGGCAGCCCCGTCCCCACAGGGGGCTGGTGACCACCCTGCCCAGTGCTGCCCACTGGCCCTGCAGAGCTCAGAGCTGCTTCTGGAGGGACTGAGACAGCCAGGGCTTTTTTTAGGTGCTCCATAAGTGCCGTCTGGGCTGTATTTATATCGGCTCCTTAAATAAGAGCTGCCATCTGAGCACAACGCGCCTGCTTAATTATTAATGCCCCGCAGGGAAGCAGCCTGCCTGCCTGGTCCCAGCCCACCTTCCCACTGGGATCCTGCATCCTGGGTCCCCCCAGCTCCCCACCAGCACCCAGGGTGGGCTATCACAACCCAGCCACCCCAGGGCACCCTGGCTTCCCATGGGAACATGTCCTGTGTGGGAGCATCTTCTCAGGGGCTGGGAGGAAGGCTGGGGGGAGATTTTCCAAGTGGAGGATGGTGTGGCATGAGCATTGCTGCAGTTCTCAGTGGGTATTAGGGATAAGGGGGGAGTGGGATGGGAGCTTTCCTATCTCATCTCTGGCTTGAGGTTGTTTCAGGGAAAACCATCCCTGGAAGCCCCAAGGGAGAGGGGCAGCCCCGCTGTATGGCAGGGCTTATGCTAAACAGCAAGGGAGGGCAGCTGCTGCAGCAGAATTAATTTAGGCTCAGAAAGTGCTTTGAAAGGCTGAGATGAAAGGCCAGGACTGGGTACAAAGCGTCGTGGCTCCACAGACAGGGGGAAGGAGCTCCCAGTAAAGCACCCTCAGTCTACCATCAGCCCCACCAGCCACAGGCCCTCCATCGCCTCCTGCCCCAGGTGAGGCAGCATCCTGGCTCTGGGGGGTTTGGGGAAGGGTTGGTCAACCCCTGAGCTCACCTGGCTGTTGGTTGTGGGGTCCTTCCTTGGGTTTGGTGTGACCCCCCCTGCTCTGGTGTGTGGCAGGGTGGAAGGTGGTGGGCTGGGACCGAGCTGGGAGGTTGGGGAGGGCTGCTGGTGGGTGCAAGGGGAGAAGGGACATCCTTGGCCTCTTCTTGGGATGTCTCCCTTGCTGTGTCACACAGCCAGGCTCAGGGCAACAAGGTGGAAAAAGGGTCAGGGGGCCACAGTGTTGGGGTGCTGGGATGCTGGGGACAGGCATGAGGGCACCGCTGTCCTGCAACCTCAGGGAAAGGGACACCAAAGACAGAGGTCTCCTCAGCTTGTTTCTCACCAGCATAACTGCAAGAGTCGCAAAACTGCTTCCCTGGGCAGCCAGCACCTTCCTCAGTGTAGCTTAAGCAGCAGCCACCCAGGCAGCAGGACTTGGGGTGAGCACCCAGGCAGGGACCCGGGGGCTGTGCAGGAGCCTGGGCAGCATCCTAGGGATGGAACCCACCCCAGCCCCATGTACTGGCCCAGGGAAATCCACCCTGTGTCCTCTGTTCTGCACAGCTTTGCCACTCACTGGCTGAAGACACACAGGACTTCAAGCACTGGGTCATTGTTGGTGTAAGGTGTGTCAGTGCCCTTGTGGTGACAACCCTGGGTGTGGGGACAGGCTGGGACACCTGCACCATGCACCCTCCATGGCATCCTCCTCACTCCAAGCAAGCAGATGTGGAGGAAAAGAGCACATGGGAAGGGACACACAACCCTTGCACTCCCACAGCAAGAGAGGGGTGAGGATTTCTGGATCCATTTTCAGAGTAGGCAGCAGCTAAACCCAAGCAAACCTCCAAGTCACAGAGAATTTCCTGCCTTCCCTCATGGTGTCATAAGGCATTGACAAGACGTAACGGGTAAAGGAAGAAAATGTAAAGAGAAAACTCATCTTCCAGGCCACAGGAATTAACAAAGTGGCACATTTGAATGCACCAAAGTATTTTTAATCCTGTAGGCAGAATCGAGGTTATTAGGTTTTTCTGGGACATCTGCAGAACAGACCCATATCCTTTGGGTCGTTGTGATTTCCCAACCCAGCACCTGCCCCAGACTCTCACTGAGGGGTTTCTGTAGGCACCAGAAAGAGGTGAGAGAATGGAATTTAGTGATGTCCAGCCAGGTGACACCTCCAGCTGCCCACCAGAAGCTTCTAACTCAGCCCATTCACCATCCAACCTTCACCCTGCTGCTGCCCAGGGTGTAAAACAGAGGAATTAGTTGTTGTCAGGGGTGTTGATTTATGCATGGGAGCCCCAAAAAGGGGCTGGATCTGCTGCAGATAAATATTACAGCCAGACTGCTATTCTGAAGAATTTACAGCGTTATGAATATCCTGTTCTGACCTGTGATGGGGAAGAAAATCATCTGCGTTAGGAAATGTATTTATGGCTCTGGTGCTTTGACAGGAATAAATCGCTGTTGGCTCGTTTTGGGGCAAAAACAGGGTCACTGTAAATCAGCAGAGCTGGGCTGGCTGAGAACCTGCTGGGTTTATGGAAAATACTAGATAAGAATCATAAGGTTGGTATGGAAAGGCAACAGTTTTTATTAGGACTGTTGATATATTTGGAGAAATCAGAGGATCTTCCAGGTGCACAAGTACCTCCTCAGGTCCAGGCTTGTGTTCAATATTGCCCATAAGAATCCAGGAATTGTACCCAAGGGATAATATTACTTATTTTCCAAGATAAAAGGCTGCATAAATCCAACCCAAATGTAGCAGCATCACTCCAAAGGGGATGAGCAGGGAATCTGCTCTGATCTGTACACAGAAATCTGATAGTCCTGCTTGGCTAGGGTGATGCCTCAGGGCATTTCTATGTACTTTAAAACTGTTGATAAGAAATTATAGCAATAGCTGAAAAAAAAAATAATTTGGGAACCAAACTCCTTTAATATTCTCCATTTTTTTTACTCAAATTCTCTCCCAAAGCTGACGTCAGAGAGAAAACAACACAACCCCTCTGCAGAGCTCTCCAGAGATGACGACGAGCCCCCTCAGGAGAATGAATGAGCCTTTATCAGAGAAGAGGAATAAACTGCCCTTGTCTGTGGGAGCTCTCCTTGGGATGGCTGGGGCAGTAAACAAAAGCCAGGCACAAAGGCTGTTCTCACTCCAGAGCCACGTGCACTGCGGGGTGTGAGGCTGGGGATGTGAGCAAGGGAGACAGTGTCTGATTTTGTACAGGAAATTGAGAAGATCCGGGCGTATTTCTGGTTTTATTTATCAGAGGGGGGATTTCTTCTGCTCTCGGGAGCTGTAAACAAAGGAGGATTTGGTGTTAGAACAAATCCAGGCAACAAAATTCTCTGTATTTTGTGCTAAACTCACAATAAAGATGGAGATCTCACCCCAGAAGGGTGTTGCTTGCTGTCACAAAGCACCACCAGCAGCATTCCCAAAGCAGTTTGTCCCCTCCCATGTGGGTGAGGCTGTGGCCATGGCTTTGAACAGCCACAGCAGGCTGTGGCCACAGCATTGCCCTGTGGACACTGGTGCCACCAAAGGTTCCTGTGAGGTTTCAAAAGGAAACCTCAGGGCACAGGGATGGACAAGTGGGATGGCTGAGTCCTCTGAGATCATCCTCACACCTCCTAAAGCATCTGCATAGGGGCAGTGGCACTGGGAAGGGCCAGGGACACCGGGCATGTGAAGGAGGATGGTGTTGGCCCATGCAGAGCTGTGCATGAGCACTGCCTGGCTCTCTCCAGCCAAGATAAAGTGCTTCCACTGGGATCAGTGCAGTTCCTGCATTAGACCCCTTTCCTTTCTCCCAGCACTGCAGCATCCTCTCAGTGTTGCTCTATCCACAGGCATTTTAGGAAAACAGGGTCCATTAAACCCCTTTCCTTCCTCCCAGTGCCCCAGCCTTCTCTCAGCATCATTTTATCCATAGGTTTTTCAGGAAAGTGGAATATCTTATGGCTCCAAATGGTGTTCCTCATGCAGCAGGAGCCCTGCATGGCCCGAGCAGACACGTGCTTTTATCCCATGGGTTATTGATGAGCGAGTGCACTGCGTGCCCAAGCTGGCTGTCATCAATTATCCAGCGTGGCTCTCCAGTGGGAATGCTCTTCTCCATGTGTCAGGAGCCCAGCCCCTGGCAGGGGAAACAGGGGGGCAGGGGTTTGCCCCGAGGTGTGTCACAGACCCCAGGCACAGCACCAGCAGCGGGGTCTCCACGGAGGGGTGGGCTGGGAGTGGGACCAGGGTGTGAGGGTGTCTGGGTGGTGTGTGGATCAGGGTTTTGAGTGGGATCGGGGTGTGTGAGGACCTGCCTGGGTGGGTCGTGAGCAGGTCCAAGCTGTGAGTAACTCTGGGCTGTGGGTGGATCTGGGCTGTGAATGAGACCAGCCTGTGAGTGGGATCAGGATGTGAGTGGGTCCAGGATGTGCGTGGATGTGGGCTGTGAGTGGATCAGGGTTTTGAGTGGGATCTGGCTGTGAGTGGGTTTGGACTGTGAGTGGGTCCAGGCTGTGTGACCAGGGTGTGAGTGGGTCAGGGCTGTGAGCAGGTCCGGGCCACGAGTGGGACCATGCTGAGTGGGCCTGGGTAAGGAGCGGGCACGGGCTGTGTGTGGTGTGAGTGGCCTGTGAGTGTGTCCAGTCTGTGAGCCCAGTCTGAGCAGGCCAGGGCGGTGATGGGATCATGCTGGGAGTGGCCCTGGGTCATGAGTGGGCGCAGTGGGCACGGGCCGTGTGTGGTGTGAGTGGCCTGTGGGTGTGTGCAGTGTGTGAGCAGGCCAGGGCTGTGATGTGACCATGCTGTGAGCGTGCCTGGGCTATGAGCGCGCACGGTGGGCGCGGGCTGTGTGTGGGTCCGGGCTGTGTGTGAGCCCACACTGCTGGCCCGAGGGCGCACCCACGCCCCGAGTGTGCCCAGGCCGCACTGCCCCGTCCCGCGGTGCCCCCTGGCCCCCCGCTCCCCCCGGCACCGGCCGCGCCCTCCGCGGCCCACCCGGGCCGGGCCCCGGTGAATCAGCACAGGCGGGGCCCAACGGGGCGAGGGGGCGGGGCGGTGCCGCGGGGCACCACGGGAGTTGTAGTCCTTAGCAGGGGGGGCTCCGTTGTGATCCCAAGTCACCGACGCGGCCTCCTGGACTCCATGTCCCGTCGTGCCCCGCGCGCGGCGGGGTGGGCGGGGCGCGCGGGCGGGGCGGGGCGGGGCGGGGCGCGCGCAGGGGGGTTGTGGTGGCCCGCGGCGCGCGCACAGCACCGGGCGCAGCCGCCGCCGCCGC
>JAWWEV010000049.1:6409160-6441094 GCA_035583235.1 Hafferia zeledoni | reverse complement strand
GCACAGCACCGGGCGCAGCCGCCGCCGCCGCCTCAGCCGCAGCAGCGCCCAGAACGCCTCGTCCTCCTCTTCCTTCTCCTCCTCCTCCTCCTCCTCTTTCCTTCCTTCCTTCCTCCTTTCCTCCTCTTCCTCCCGGAGCCCACAGCCTCCTCGCCCCTTCTTCCCTGCCCCGGACCCCGCGAAGATGGTGGACCGCGAGCAGCTGGTGCAGAAGGCCCGGCTGGCCGAGCAAGCCGAGCGATACGACGACATGGCGGCCGCCATGAAGAACGTGAGTCCCGTCCCGCGGCCGCCGGGCTCCCCGCGCGCGCACACGCGCGGACACACGCGCGCTCACTCGGCTTCTCCTCCTCCTCCTCCTCCTCCTCCTCCTCCTCGTGCCCCGGCGGGGCCGCACTCGCCGCGCCCTCCCCGCGTGGCCCCCGCGGTGGGTGGGGGGCTCGGGCGGGGGGAGTGTGTGGGCCCCGGCCCCTCGCCCTCCCGACACCCCCACCTGCCTCCTGTTCCCGTTGTGTTTCCCCGCGCGGGGATACCCGGCTTTCTTCCGATCCCCCGCCCTAGAGCCTCCCCACGCAGCCTTTCCCCTCCACTAGAGCCCCCCCATCCAGCCCCCCCGCATCCTGCTCCCCTGTTCTGGAGATCCCCCTCGGAGCCCCTCGCATCCTGCTCCCCTTGTCCTAGAGCCCCCCCAGCATCCTCACCCCTATTCTTGAGCCCCCACCCAGCCCTACACATCTGCCTCTCTCTGCCCTAGAGCCCTCCCTTCATCCTCTCCCCTATTGTAGGGCCCCCACACATCCCCTGTCTCTGCTTTAGAGCCCTCCCTTCATCCTTCCCCTCTTTTAGGGTCCCCGCTCAGCCTCACACATCCCCTTTCTCTGCCTTGCAGCCCCGCCTTCATCCTCTCCCCTATTCTGGGGCCCCCACCCAGCCCCACACATTCCCCCCTCTCTGCTCTAGAGCCGCCTCTCCATCCTCCCCCTTCCCTAAACCCCCATGAATTGCCTCCCCTGTCCCTCTCCCCTGTCCAGCTGCCCCGCCCGCCCAGCCCCACACATCCCCTCTCCCCTGCCCTAGAGCACCCCCACATCCTCTCCCCTGCCTTAGAACTCCCCCACATTGTCTCCCCTGCTCTGCAGCCCCACCAAGGCACCTCCCAGCCTCACCCGCTTTCTCCCTCCACATCAGCCCCCCCCGCCTGCCCCACACATTCTCTCCTGAGCCCCCCACCCTTCCCTGCCCCAGCACGGGGGAGCAGAGGAGCCGGCCCGGAGGTGCAGTGCTCCCTGGGGGGGTCACCTGGCTCGGGATGCAGCGGGGGGAGGCAGTGGGGGACCCGGCAGGGGTTTGGGGGGGTTGTGTGCACACCTCTGCCCGCTGCCCAAATACCTCCCTGTGCATCCCTTCCCACGCGTGGTCACCGAGGCTGGTGCGTGCCCCTGACCCCAAAGATCAGGAGCCCTTTCACTGTCAAAGCTCTTATTTTTACTGCCTTTGGTTGGAGGTTTATGAATTGAGTCATGTTGTATTCATTTCACGCTCTTAAAATAAAGACTCTGCATATAGCAGGCTGATCTGATTTGTGACACTGAACGCTCCCCTTCAATACTGACATTTTGACAATGTAAGAAGGGAAAAAAAAACATATCTCTGATCTGATCTTGCAAACAAAGCAATCGTGGGAGGCAGGATCAAGTCATTCCAGAAGATTCTGCATTTGTCATATTGCAGAGAGGCTAGACTGGGTGGAGGGAGGGAGGGGGTGCTTTAAAGGGGAAAACTGTTCTTTATGTTTGTCGTCTTAGTCAGGTCTGAACCTTTGCTGGGAGCTGGGGTGTCCTCCCCAGCTGATGAAAAGTGAATGCTGATCTGGGAATGTCGCAGTCTGCCGTGGGTGCAGCTCTGTTTGCCCATATTGCACCATTTTGTCAATAACCTTGCATTTATCAAACAGACAAAACTGTCACAGCCCGAGCCCGGGGAGGGAGGAGATGTCTTATCAAGGAATGAAATACGGATAATCGGAACGAGATATTATCACATTAAACCAGCCAGACTGTCCTTCTGCTGCACTGTGGCTTTTATACCATTTTCTGATAGCAGCATCTATTCATTTTAAAGCAAAGCCTGCTGTGTGAGCAGATCCTACAGCTCATTTCCTACGGATAATACAGTTGCTGTGACAAGGCCAGCAGGGATATGCCTGGGACACACAGCCGTGTTGCAGTGTGAATTTCCCTAACCTGCTTCCCCGGGCTGGGCGTTTGAACCCAAGGCGTTGCTACAGATCATATATATGATTTTTCCTGCTAGTCCTTACAGGCCCTAGTGAAGCAGTACCCTGGGCTAACGCTGCTTATCAGCTCCCGTGTAGTTTGGCTGTAAGGAAACGATTCCCAGCAGGAGCGCTGACGCCTCCCGACACCAGCAAACAAAAGGCAGAGCTTTGTTCTCCATTCCTGCACCACGCTGTCCAAAGCCTGGCATCGCGGGGCCGCCGGCGATGGGCATGTCCCAGCCGGTTATCCCCGTGCCACCAGCCCCCAGCCCCGGTTGTGCGGGAGGCCGATGACCTCGCACTCATTTCCGTAGCAACGCCTAGTGATGTCATATGCCATGGTCCAAGCTGCAATGCACCCAGGCGGTAGCAGAGAGCATGCGGGCTGCGTCTAGAGAAGGTGATGCAGAGCCATCCTGCCCTCCAAACCTAGCCCTCTGCTCGCTTCCCCAGCACCCTGCTGAGAAATGAAGGATGGCTCTCCTTTAAAATCTGGTGTGGGAATGGTGGGCATAAAAGAGGGTGGTTTTCCTGCAGCTTGATCTCAGGGGTAGTGATGAGGCAGCTGGGTGGGTTGTTCAGCCTCAGCCGTGCCTGCTTGAAAGCCTATTTTAATGGTTTAACATGGATTTGGTGTGCTGGGGCTCTTGCTGTCTGCTGATTCATTCAGTGATGTCCTGGATCACAATATTTTCTCTCCAGTAATATTTATATATGATAAGTTGTAGCTCTTTCCTTCCTTCAAGTGCCAGCTGCCAGTGCCCCTGATTGCCACCTGCAGCTGTGTCACTGCTGTGGGAGCAGGACTGCTCCTTCTGCCCCCAAAAGGGTCAGGTTTACAGTGGCGTCTCAGTAACACACAGCAGATGGTCCCCTTGCCTCCCAGAGGGAGCAGAAGGTGATGCCACACCCAGGAAGGGTGTGGGGCCAGGCCCATTGATCCAGGGTGTGGCTGCATGACCTTGGTCATGTCCCTTGCCACCTCAGCACTGTCGAGGGGTACTGTCATCCCTGTAAGGTGTTGGGGGCCTGGAAAGCTCCCTGCTCGTCCCCAGGGTGGTGACTGTGCCCACTGGTCAGTGGGCAGGCCTTGGCCTTGCTCACCAGGGTTTCACTGCTGGCAGTGCCAGTGGTTAAAGCAAGATGCACTTTTGTCTGGTTCAGCTTCAGGAAGAGCTTTACTGTCTGACCCTGTGCCAGGGCTGGGGATCAATATCCATTAGCTGGGGAGACTGGTGCTGCTGGAGGCTTTCCGGAGGTGGAGCCCTGCCAAGCCCCTGGCTGGTGCTGCCCAGGGAACAGAACATGTGCTTCCCCATGGACCTTTATGGTGGGGAGGATGTACAAGAGAACCAACAAGATGATTGCAATAACTTCTGCAGGAAATCAGTCACCTTTAAAAAGGGGTGGGGGAAGGTTTATTACATATGATGTAGGTGTGGGACCATGTGGCAGAGTCCTGGAGGTCCCCCTGTGAGGGGAACACCTGGCTTGGCTTTGGGGACCCAACCTCTGCAGGGGGCTGTGGCTGTGCTGTATATGAGGACCATCAGCTGTGGTGGATGTGGAGAGGGAAACTTTGGAGATGCCCAAAAGCAGATGGCTGCTCCCAGCTTTAGACACCACAACTTGGTGGTGCAGTAAATGGCAGTTGTGGGTGGAGGATGGGGAATTGCAGGGCCTTCCCTGGCATGGGGCACGTGGGCTTCTGCCATGTTGATCACCAGCCAGGCAGGTTATCACCCCCCACATCCAGTGCCCATGGTAGTGCAGATAGTGGGGCTTCACACAGGCAGCAGGTTTGCCCTTGGAATAAGGGGTAGTGACACAAATCCATCCTATCTGGAGAGCCCCTGGGGAGCAGAGCAGGGATGATTGGCTGCTTCTGCTTCACAGCATAGACAGACAAAAGAGTGAGGTGGAAAGGCTTCTCCAGGAGGAGTGCTGGGCAGGCCATCTGTGATGGTGGGAGGGGAGCAAGGAGCTGGAGCTGCTGTAGTAGCACTTCCCAGGGGGGCCGGAGAAGGCTTTGGAGAAACCATTTTCTGTGCCAAAGTGGATGTTGCAGTCATTAGATGTTGGCATCCAGTGACTGCATGGATGCTCTTGCCGCCGCCCCTTGTGCAGACATCTTGGATGCTGCTCAGCCTGTGGTGCCTCCTGCATCACTGGGGGGTTGCAGTGGTGGTCGGGATTTGAGACAGTGTGACTCAGGAGCAGGGCTGCCTTCCTGGAGGTCTGCAGAGTCAGGACAGCATGGTAACTGTTGGAGCTCCAGTCCTTCCAACCTAGTAATGGTTCTTGGCTTGGATTGTCCCTGCCTAAATCAGCCTGGGGACCTTTTGGCAATAGCCCAGGTCACACATCTGCACCTAAAGGTTGGACAGGACTGCAGTGGGCAGTGCACACATTACCTGTATTAACTGGCCACTCTTCAGCAGCTCAAACTCACAGAAATTACTCTTTGAACTCCTGTTAAGTCCTTATCTGTGAGCTCTGGGAAGAGTCACTGACTTAAGAGATCATGCTGACTTTCTCTCTGTTGGCCAAGTGTAACAACCAGGTGTGGATTTGATTAAAAGTATCTCTTCTTGGACTAAACAAAAGTAATATTGAGAGTGTAATGGAGAATATAGCTGTTGTTTCCTTTGTTTCACAGTAAAGATCTTGGGAAAGGGTGCCAGTAGATCTGTTGGATGATGTCTTGCCATGAAAGTGCAAAAAGGTTGGTGGGAGTTGTCTTGATTTTTTAAAAATTATTTTTAACCTTCTTTATTGCACTGCTTCTCAGGAGCAAAGACGGCTGGCTCACAGGAGACTCCATTTTTGGTACACCAAATAACCTTCATAATGTCCATGGATAAGCCCTGTCTTCCCAACCTGTGTTCACCAGCTGATCCCAAAATTGCTCTATGGAACAGACTGTGTGGACACTGATGATGTGAACTTGGGTTTGGTAGAAGCTTCAGGAACAGCAGTTTAGGGGCAACCACAGAACTTCAGCTCTAGAAGTGTTTTCTGGATTGAAAACTTACCTGAACTGGATGATGTCTTTGTCATCTTCTTAGCAGATCTCATGTATGTGCTGGATGGTGCTTGCAGAAGCAGCAAGGGCTGTCCAAAAAACTGTGGTGTATCTGCTGGGATTGGTTTGTGATCAGGTGAGATGAGGAACGGGATTGTTCATTGCCTTTTGTGGCTGACAGAATCGAGATCTTCCTTAATTTGAGGATCCCCACTGAATGTTTTCCTCAGCACCATCCCTTCTTCACTTTGTGTTACTGAACCACTTCATTCTAAGCTGTTCTCTTGTGCCTGGGCCAACAGCATGAGAGCTGGTCAGTCTGTGCTCAGCTTGGCTTTCCAGATAGGAATAAGACATCTCAGCCTTGCAGAGCTGCAGATCAGGGAGGTGGAGCAAGAGCAACATGATGGTCCCCGTTAGCCTATGGGAAGGCCTAGGCTGAGCTAGGGCTTTGTTCCCAGGCTGGTGAGTGACCCCAAGGTGACAATCCTAAGGAAAATGATTTTCAGAGCCTGATATTTCTACTATCTCTGCAGAGCCTGAGCTGTGACTCTTGAGGGTACAAGGAGAAAGATGGCTCGGGGTGCGGCTGATGGAGCAGTGACTGGGGAGGAGAGTGGTATCCATGACTTGATGATGTCTGGAGAAACCTCCATGGATGGTGACACATCTGGCAGGGTCTAAGACACCAGCTCTGTGACTGAACTCTTCAGCTTCTGTTTGGAGTAGCTTCACACCAAGTAAACCACATACAAACAAATGTGCAGAAGCTTTATGTATATATTTAGGAAAAATAAAGAATCCAAGCTTTGTGTGTCCAACTGCCAGTGCTTTAGTAACTAGCTGCTTCTTGGGAGGTGGCTTTTTCTAAGCTCAGACACATCCTTGGACTTGTTGGTGCTGCTCCCCTTCCTTGGCAGTGGTGACTTGGGAGCTCAATTCCAGTCTGGCAGGGAAGAGCAAAGAGGACTGTCAGACTAGTTCAGACTAGAGCTGGCTGCTCAGTGTGTCCCAGCCAGACTCCAGGCTGTTCAGAGACAGGTATGGAGGCAGAGGCCTTGGAAAATGCCCACAGTCTGACCTGAGGGAGCCTTCCCTCAGGTGGGTCATTTAGGACTCTGCTTTCTGCTTCTCTGCCCTGTTCTATGTCCTGAGCTGTGACTGGCAACAAAATGTGAATACATATTGGAGTAACTGCAGTACAAAGCACAGTGGAACAGGATTTGTCTGGCTTCCCAAGCATTTCTGCATGATAGCATACAGGCATCACCTTCCACCTCACTGTGACAGAGCTATGATGCAGGGCTGAGGAAGCTGTTGCACCCCTGATGCTTCCAGGCATTCTACACTTCAGTGCTCTGCAGCTCAAGACAGCTTTTTCCAAAGCTAATGCTGTTACAAGTATTTTTGTGCTAAGTGGTTTGGAGCCAGCTTAGACCTTCCTTCCTTCCTTCACTGGCCAGGCCTTTGTCAATTCTTTCTGGAAGGCTGAAAGCCTTCAACAACCTCTGCTCTTCATGGGAAAGGTAACTAACCTAACTAGTCCTTGGCTGAAGTCTCACTCCTCCTGTTAGATTCACATGACTGCAGAGAAATGGCAACTTCCTTGTCTGTAAAGCCAAAATTGAGTGAAAAGAGTAGTATTTGCTCCATTCTGTTAGTGATGGTCCCCACTGGAAAGTGATAGCCTGGAAACCAGCAGAAACAAAGCACAGTAGCTGTTGATTTGTCACTGCTGGTGAAGGTACAGTGGCTTTGTCTTTCAGCCTCTGAAACATTGACTTGAGAAGCTGTTCAGATAAATGGCTATGGCTGGTTTCATGCTGGTGGTATTGAGATACAACGTGCTGCCAGACCTGCCTGCCCTCCTGCCATGCAGCTTTTGTCACTGCAGGTGGGGGGACTCTTCTTTCTCATTGGAGACAAAATGGCTTTGTGGGAATGCAGCCCATGGCTTACAGTGCTGTCTGAAGGCACCAGCATTTCCTCACAGGGAGTGGAGGACCCGTGAGGGATGTGGGCTGTGCACTGGCACTGCTGAGGTCCCGCCTGGTCTCTCCTGTCATCTCCCACCTCCCCATGTCCCTTTGAGCAGCTATGGAGGACCTTGGTCTGGAGCAAGCGGGAAAGGGGAAGGATATGGACCCACAACCAGATGGCTGTGGGGTTTGTGTGACTGGGTGGTGTGTCACCTCGGCCAGTCCCAGACAGTGCTACCACAGCCAGCTTTGTCTTGTTCCTTCCCCTGGCTGCTTGATCTAAGGAACAAAGTCCTTCCTCCCACCCTAAAATGAAGGAAAATGGAGGCAAAATTACTTTCATTCTGCTTGTTACACCTGACTGGTTGCTCCAGAGTCCAGATGTCAAGATGCTGAATTCCCACCCTGGCTCTGGGTGGGGAGTGTCCCTGTGGAGGGAGCTCAGCAGTGGGATGGCTTTGTCCTGTTTCTCTGAGTGTACAATGACAGCCAGCCCAGGCTGCTGCATCTCTGCAGCCCCTCCAGTGGGCTGAGCCCTGGTAGATGCTGGTGAACTGCAAGGCTTGATCTTCATGCTGGTTGCAGTGCTGGTTTGCTTGGTGGGGTCTGAAAATGCTCAGAAGTGGTAAATTCTGGAAAATGGAGCTGAAATGATGAGGCAGCAGTTCTTGGGCTGCAGGAAACACTGGCAAGACTGTCTCTCAAAAGCAAAGCCTTCGTGTAGCTGGTGAAACAAAAGCCTTTGTATGCCTATTTAAGGGCAAACTTCACCAGTCTCAGAGTTTTCTCTGCTAACCCAGGTTTAGTCACATCTTGGGCATGACCCAGCACATGCTCAATTAGGTATTAAACAAACCTGATTTTTGGCCCCAGTCTGGTGACCAAGGGCAGTGCATTAGTTAATAGCAGTAGGAGAGTAACTAGAGAACATGTCACTGATGGTGGCGTGAGATGCCCTTAAAGTGATCCCCAGATTAGGGATTAAAGTACTTAATGTTTTTCTTCTATAAAAGAGATGTTGGAATTGAGTCCGTCTATGGGTGTTTGAGGCAGCTGCACTTGGACGAGCAGGACTCTGAAGGAACTCCAAGTACAAACCATTCCTTAATTGTTTGCAAATTCCCTCTGATCTCCCTGGATGGGTTGGCTTGCTTGAGATGTATCTTTGCTTACGTACCAGGCAAAGCTGCTTGGCATGGCAGAGTGTGCTTCTGATTCCTCTCTGAGAGGCTGAGCCTGGTTTCAGCAAGGCTCTCTAAAAACATCAGTGAGAAGACTCGGCTTCAGCGCTAATGAGGCTGCTGATGGACATGTTGTTTGGACAGTTGTGCTCAGGAGCATAAAGTTTATTAATAGTAGGTGGGGAAGCTGTTGCTGTGCTATGTGCTAACAGACATGCCCGGCAATTGCTGTAGGAGATCTCTGCTTGTAAAAGACTAATGCTTAGTATTCAGCAGTGAATGAGAACTTGGGGAAGATTAACAGCCTTTGATTTACACCCAGCTGGGGCAGGCATTGGAGCTTTGCCTGTTTATGCTGTTGGGCTTTGTTACGTGGGATGAATATTTCATTACCTTGAAGTTGGGAGCTTGGCTTCTTGCATTTGGTGATGTCAAGATGTCGGCGCCCGAGGGGTTCTGTCACCTGTGATGAACTGAGATCAAATCTGGGATGGTAGTCCCTTGGGCTTCAAAAGAGGGCTGGGAGGAGATGGCTGGAGCCAGGCAAGGGTAGTTAAACCCACAGTTGCATCTAGGATAGTAAAGTGACCCTCCTTGTAATTTAAATTGGCTGCAGCACTCCAGAAAGTTGCCAAAGCAAAAACTTGACTTTCTTCTGTTCTGCAAGTCCATTTAAGAAATGAAATAAAATTGGGTTTGGTAGGGGTGTGTAAGATCAAGCCTGAAATCCCTGAAGCTGTGGGAGGGTAAAGTACATCTGGAGGGATAAACACCTTACTCATGGATGCAGAAATTCAATCTATCATGGAGCTGCCATGCTGGAGTCCACCTGGGTGTTCTGGGAAATCTCTTGCTTCATCTGGTAAAGCACATTTGAGACATCAAGGAACTTCTGGTTCTGCAGACCAAGAGACCTAAAGCAAAACTCTTGTGAGGGTTTTTTTTAATATTTCCACAACCCTACCCTGATGTGCAACAAGCAGATGTTCACAAAGTGTTTGGGGCTGTGACAGAATGGTTAAAATCAGACGTGGTCACTGCAGGGAGCTTTGCATGGCTGCAGCTTCTCCCATTTCACCCTCTGGAGCAGCAGCTTGATCTGCCATGCCAGCAGTGGCTCTGCCATGCCAGCAGCCAGGAATTGCCCAGTTCATCCTGCTGCAGCAGACCTTGGGAGCAGACTCTCCCAGCAGCCAGAACTTGTCTCTCAAGCTTTCCTGGGGTGTCTCTTGCCTGTGTCATCTCTCCTTTCTCTACGTGGCCCAGCTGCACAGAGGTCATGGGCACAACATAATGCTGTCATTTTTTGAGCCCCTGATTAAGGACAAGCCTTGGCACTTGACTCTGCCGGGAGGATTTGATGATCTGGTGGCAGGATTCTTTCTGCCTGGTGGTGGGGCTGGAGGTGAGTGGGAAAGCACTAAGATCTGAGCCAGATTAGTACTCTGAGAAGCTGTGAGGTAAATCTTTAAGCAGCTAATGCTTCCAGCAGCAGTAAATACCCTCCCCACATGAAACTTGGTGCCTTTATCTGGTGTGTCCCTGCATATGTGCTGGAGTCCCTGGCATCTGTCTAGCTTGGGTTTGTTTTGCCATAAACTGGAGGGGAAAAAAAAGTCTTCCTCTGTATTGACCAAGTCTTAAGACTCTAGAAATGACCAGTGGCCATCAGCTCAAAAGCCTGTGAGTAGATGAATTCTTCTGAGGAACAATGCTTCAATGGGAGTTTTAAAAAGATCAAATCTTTAGAAGTTGTACAGAGATGCTTCTGAGGAAAGAGCTAGAGTTACTCTTGAAGAGCCCTTCAGCTCACACCTGGAGAAGCTTGATGCAGCCCAGAAGAGCCCAGAGCAACCATGAAATGTCATTCTCCTTCCAAAGGGATCAGTGGATCATCTCTGAGCTTCTAAAACTTGGATGTGCTTCAGGGGCACATCGAAGCTTTCAAGCCAGTGGTGTGCAAAGCCAGACCATGCAAAGCACTGGGCTTCTACGTGCCTTGCAGAAAGCTTGGAGAAAAGACCTATCAGCAGGGAACAGAGTGGATAATCCAAGGCAGGAGAGCTCCCCAGGCTGCTGGGTGATGGAGAAGGGTGGTGGTGATCTTGGACTGCTGCTGAGGCGCTTGCAGAAACACAGCAGTGGGCAGATGACACTTGCCAGCCTGCCATATCCTGGGGAAGGAATAGCTTGGCATCCCTTCTGTTGCTTTGTAGTTCGCAGGCAAAGGTGCTGGTATCCCATCTGCTGGAGACCATGTGATGAGCCCTGAGTGACAATCCTCTGAAATGCTGGGGCTGATGTGGTTGGACTTGCTGCTCTCTCCATCTGGTGGCTGGAAGGCACTAGGCCAACAGAGGTCGATTATTTTTCCTGAGAGTTTTTTCTAAGTACAAGGCAGGTAGTGGCAGCAAGATGGTGAAATGAGTTGTCCTACGGCCAGTTTTCATCTTGTTTAATAGCCTGTCAATAAGACTAATGAGAATCAGAGTGTTAATAAGGAAGACAAGAAAACTTGGGCGTAATTCCTTCCTGGCTCAGAAAGCACTTGCTGGGTAGAGGAGCAGCTCCCATGCAGTGCTAACTCAGAAATGGTTTGTAGCTGCACACTTTACATGGCCCTGGGAGGCCAGGGTTGTTCCTTCCAGTTTGTTACTGGGATGTTCTGGGCTGCTGTCAACAATAGCCATGGCAGATTGCAGGGTCTAGGAATGTGCCTGGAAGGCAGGCGGGTGCTCCCTCGTGATTGCCTTATCTCAGGAGCTGCAGATGAAGTTGGTGAGGCAAATCAATGGCACTCAGGTGTTCTGCAGCAGGAGAAACCAGAGCCGTTAGACCCAAGGCTGGGACTGCAGCACTGCAGATAAGGGCTGGTACATGAAATGCTGCTGCCAAACACAATGGAGCAGCTCCGAGCTCTGCTGCTCTCACTGGTTGTCTCACCTTGACTCCCTTCAACCTTTTATGTGCAGGAATAACCCAAGTAGTCAAAATTTGCTTTTTCTTTATCTGAAATCCATTATAGCCACACTGAAACTGGAGTAGAAGGTCTGCAGGCTCCAAGATCTGATCAAACCTGAGTGCAGTGCAATGACACTCACCTTGGCTTAAGTAGTTGTTAAGCCAGTGAAATAAATGATCTCTTGGTTTTCATGTCTCCCAGTCTGAAGACTTTGTCTTGGGTGGTTCAAAGTCACCTTAAGTTATAAAGGCTGCAGTGTGGGATGAAAGCTCCTGTTCACTGTAGGAAGATGCAGAATTCCTAATCAGTGTCTGGGGTGCCTGAGTAGCCTCTGAGATCCAGCCTGCAAGCAGCAAACAGTCTCTGCAGATGCTGGTCCTTGATGCAGTGAGAGCAATTTGAAACGTGGCAGAACCATCCCATGTGCTGTCCTGTGATGGGAGCTGGCCCTGCCAGCTTAGAGAAGGGGAACTAACAGGTGATTATTCATAGTGAAACAGTCAAAGGAGAAGGCAGTGGGGAACTTGTGTCTGCCCACAGTCTGTGTGTGCTTGTCTGGGATGTGAGGAAGGGGTCAACCTACAGCCCCAAATCCCCCTGAAACAGGAGCAGGGAGGACAGTGGAAGGGGCCAGCAAGGAGAGAAGCAGTTATGGTGTGACTTTCACTTATGAAGTACAACATGGGGGCGAAGGCTGGGCCAGGGGAAAAGAACCCAAACCAATCTGGCAAGATTTTAGATTTAGGTCTAGTTTAACACACGCCTACTTTGCCAAAGTAGGACAGTGCTCAAGAAAAGCATCTTTCCAAGTGCTGTGATGGTGTCATAGGACAGCTCGCTCTGGAACACGCAGGGGGAGGCTGTTCTTGACAAGGTTGTGCAACATTGAGTCGTGACTGTCATCAAGACACAGGGTAATGGTGTCAATTTGATGTGCTTGAGGGCAGCCATTTCTTCAGAAATTACAGTGAGCTGGGGACAGGAAGACCAGGTGGTCTCTCTGGCATGTCCTTCCAAAATGATAGCACTCAGGTGGGCTTGTCACAGGACCATGGAATCATTAAGGATGGAAAATGCCTTCAAGATCACAGTCCAACCATTTAACCAATCACCACCCTGTCAACTAGACCAGAGCACTAAGTGCCACATCCAGATGTTTCTTGAACACCTCCAGGAATGGTGATTCCACCACCTCCCCTGGCAGCCCATTTCAAGTCCTGACAACCCTTTCAATGAAGAAATTCTTTCTGATGTCCAGCCTGAACCTTCCCTGGCACAGCCTGAGCCTTACATCCTCCTGTCCTTGCAGGTGGGTGTTGGGGTCCCTCTGTGAGACAGCAGCAGGGGACAGGGGGAAGGTGGGGTGGCTGCAGGTATCATGGGTATTTATCTGCTCCTTGAGCCTGAAGGGCTTGTGTGCTGATTGCTCCCATTGCCAGTGGCTTCAGATAAAATAGGACTTTCAGTTGTGGGACCTGACCAGAACATTGTTTCAAAAGTACACTTGTGGTTTAAAAATGGAACAGAAAGGGGACCTTCAGGCCTGACACCAGAGTGACTAACGAGCTGCATGTGAAGGAAAACAAGGCACTTGCTGGGGTTTGTGTGGAGAGATAACAGACTTAATTACACGGTGCAGGAGCTGTAGATACAAGAGAGGAAACGGGTACTGGGAAGTACCCCTGTACTGTTGTGTATCCTGGTGGGAGAGGAGCTCCAGTGATCTTTAAAAGCTGTTCTGAGTGAACAGCTTGAGCTTTTCATGGTAGTCTCTCTCTCTCCAGGAAAGCTTGGCTCCTTTGTAGGTGTGTGATGTCTTCAGGGCCTTGGGATCAGAAAAGCAAGTGTTGATGATTATAACTTGGGTTACACTGTCAGATGTTTGTGGTGTTCCCCAAGGAAGCATCTCTGGGTCTGCTCAGCTTGCTGTGCTGTTTGCTTTAAGATAAGACATCAAAGCTAGGCAGGAGCCATAAATGGGTGGGCACTTAATTATCAAACTGAGTGAAAAGTGTGTAAGGATAAACAGGTAGAACTCAGCTCTGTGATGGATCTCCATGGCAGCTGCTGAAGGGTCCTCAAAAATGATCATTTCATGATGTACTCAGACCTATTGATGCAGGGTGAGGAGTGGAGGATGGGAGTCCTGGAATAGGCCCTGTAAGCAAACTAACCTGCTGCTGTCTGGGAGCAAGCCCTCCCCGTGGGTCTCACAAAAGCCTGCTAATTAAGATGCTTCTGGAAAGCAGGTGCAGTAGCACCAGCCCTTGGGCTTTTGGAGTGCACATACCTTGGCGTTGGGGCAGGTGAAGCTGTTCTTGCTCCCTGGGTTTTCTGTATGAGACTGAGCCTTCCCTGGCTGCAACGTGATCTGGGTGTGCCGGGAGCCTGCCAGGGTTTGGGCAGAGTGCTGAGTCAGAGCTCCAGCTGTCGTGGAGAAATCGGGAAAGCCTCCTCCGAGATGGTGCCGCCTCTGCAGTGCTTTGTTGCAAATGAGAGGGCTCGGATTTGTACAAACCTCTGGGCTCCCAAGCAGCAGAAATGCTAAACTACCAGTAGTTTTTGTCCAACAGGAGCTGTTGGCATTTCCCTGTGACTTTAGGGCACTTGAGTCTTGGTGGTGCAGACTCTGTGCCATCAAAGGCTGCGGGAACTGGTGGGACTGGAACTGGCAGTGTCCTCAGGTTTGGTGGTGGAATGTGCCTCCCAGCCAAAGCAGGCAGTGTGGACTCACATCCCATGCCAGGCTCCCTGGGCTCCCTGGCCAGGTGTCCTTGTGCAGTGTGTGTGAAAGGTCAGCCTCCTGGCACGTGTGTTTTCCTTTTTTTTTTTTTTTTTCTTTCCAGAATAGCTAAAAGACTTTATCAAGTTTCCAGCATGTGGATTAGCTCTTTGTGCTTGGCTGTTTATGCCACATCCAGGGCTTGACTCCATTTCAGCCACGTGTATCTCCTGCCCTCCCTCCCCAGTTTCCAGGGGCACCAGGGGTGAGATGAGGCTGGACAGTTACTGGGATATGGGGAGCAGGTAGACCTCCAGCCAGGGGCTGATGGCTTTGTGTTCCTGCCAAGCCCTGCTAATGCCAAATTGAGATTTTCCTTTGGCTATTTGAAGTCTCTGACTCCATGTAACAGTGCTGGGAATAGCATCATGGGACCTGATCAGGGTACTGCCCTTCTTGAGGGAGGTGAGACCTCTCCAGGGGCTGATTTAAAAAGGGGGAAGGTTCTGCCCTCCAAAAGGGCAGAATGTGACTGCTGCAGTGTGATCCAGGCCTGATGCAGGATATTGCCTTATTGATTTACATCAGAGGTGTTCAGTGCAATGCTATAAATTCAGTATATCGGAGCCTCCTGTTTAGCCTTTGGCTTGATTGAATTCACTTTGTGTTGGTCTCCTGCAGTGTAAGAAGTAAAATCATCTGGAAGGCAGCAGAAGCTCCAAGCAGATCGAGGGCAGGGATGTCCTCAAAGGCAGCTGAACCTGGGATGCATCTTTCCTACCTTGCACTGACTCTGATAAGGCAGCTGAGTGTACCCTGCTGTCCAGTACCTCTTGTCATGGGCATCTTGCATTTTCTCCCTGCTGGGAATGCAAGTGCCAGATGGTTTTCTGTTCTTCCTCCCTCGGCTCAGTTGCAAACTGAAACGTGTGGGACTTGCAGCCTCTTCCCTTCCCTCTCCTAGTGCTGAGGGATGTGGTCCCTGTCCCCACCTGTGTTAGCCCTTGGCCACCTCTCTGCAGTGCTCCTTCCTGGGATCCTGGGTACCACCAGGAAGCAGGGACATGGTTAACAAGGCTCCCTTTCTGCTTTTACAAGTTCCCTGTGAGCTCCCTGGGGGAATCTGCTGTCTCCACAGGTGTACCTCCCATCTGTCAGCCAGTTTGTTGAAAGGATTTTGACAGCCAACTTTCCTCCATAATCCTTAATAGCTTCGAATTTAAAATGTTTATGGCAAAGCTAATCCCACGAAACTCCCTGTAGCTTTAATAAATCTGTCCTCCAGCAGGGCTCTTCTGGTGAGAGGAGGTAAATCTGCTTCTTCCTGCAGTGATATATATCTGCAGACGTGGCTGTGGGGCAGCTTTGAATCACCTGCTTGGTCCTCTCTTAAAAACTGGTATCTCTGCTCAGGGAGAACTTTGCTAAAAGCAAGATCTCACATGATTATCAACATCCACAAGTCCACAAAACTGTTGGAATCAGTAAATCTCTTGTATGGTTTTTGGTGCTGGACACTCCATTTACAACTGGAAAGCAAGAGGACAACTCAGGCTGGGGTTTCTGGATGTTTCTAGTCCCACATTCCTCACTCAAAGCCGGGCAACTTAGGTGGGGAAAAGACTCTTGAGTAACCCCATCAAGCTTTGACACCTTCATTGTGCTCCAGTGTCTTCCAAAGATGGCTTTAACCTCACAGAATCTTTAATGTGTGTTTGTGCAGGTGTAACTCAGGGGGAAGAATGAGGGGAGTCATTCTGTAGAAATGCAGATCTCGAGACCTCTGCCCTTGGAGCACCAGGCAGGCTGGAGGCAGCGTTTGAGTGACTTGCCATGGGTGCTTCAGCATATGTTGTGGTCGGGCCCCACTGTGAAAAGCAGCATATCCCAGGGATCCCAGGATTGTGGTTAAACAGCTGTTTAATGTAGCCTGGGTAGGAAAGGGGGAGTGAGGGTTAGTCTGGCACCGGGAGCTGCCGGATGGCCCGGGCATCGCTGCCCTGCTTACCTTGGGCAGGAACACTGGGAACTGCCTTGGCACCCTGCCCTGTGCTCCTTGTCCTGTGCCACTGGAGATGGCTGATAGCCACAGGAGATCCTGCCCTTGTTAACATGACACCCATTTCCCCTGTCCCTCGGCCACCTTCTGCCCCTGAGCAGCAGCAGTTGTGCTGGTTGCACAGTAAGACCCTCTTCCATGGAGGAGAGGGCTGTTTGCTGTTCCCCTGCCAGGCTGTGGAGCATCCTGTGGGGCAGCACAGGTCCACACAACAGCAGGGGTGGGAGTGGAGGCTCTTCTTGCTGCCTCTGCCTTGAGGAAAGGAGTAGAAGGGGTCCAGATCAGAGACCAGAGGCTATCCTTGCTGTGAGGAAAATTGATGCTTAGGTGTAGCCTGGTTTGTAGGAGGAGTGGATGTTGGTGGAATGAGCAGGTCAATAGTGAGCAAGTGTGAGTCACTCCAGGCCATTCAAGAGAAGTCCTGGGCTGGGCCATCCTCCACCTTCCAGCAGGAGCCCTTGGCCTGCTGATCCCCACCATAAACATGGTTATCTGGGTCCAGAGCAAACCTTGTCCTTACAACCCCTTGTGAGAGTGACTCAGTGTTTGCAGAAGCCTTTCACAGCCAAACCATTACCTAATCCATGAGTGCCCTGAGGACGCTCCCAGGTTCCTGCTCTGCTGGCTGACTTCCCAGGTGGCCGTGCCCAGGGTGTGGGTGTGGTGGGGTGGGGTGCTCCCAGGGGATGGGGACAACAGCCATACCCAGGCTAAAAGTGCCGCTTGGCAGCTGTAACCAGCCCCGTGGAGCACCCATGTGGAGCTGCCATGGTGTTCTGTCTGCTCCAGGGGTGCAGAGACCCACACATGGGGCTCAGAATGGAGTCAGGAGGGATGGGAGCCCTTCCTGCCTGTGAAGCAGGGCCATGAGGCACTTGGCTAGAGGTGCTGCCCAGGTGGCTCCACTCCAGTGGAGCTGGAATGGGATTATTGCAATACCAAGTGTGATGCTTCTCAGGTAACTGAGATCATTCTGTGCTCATTGTCTCCATAATCCCTCTGTTGCTGCAGCATGTGAGGCAGGTGACGCTGTGCATTGACACTGTTAACCTCAGTGAGGAAAATCCATGTGGGAAGAACATACCCTTGCCATGTGAGCTCTTAAGTCCTTATCTGTGCAGATGCCTGAGGCAGCTCTAATTGTGCCATCTATACATTCTTTGGGCATCTCAGAAACATGGCCTGTGCTCATGGGAAGGGGGAAAGATGAACACCTCATAGCTCTGGTGATGTTAATCCATGTGGCTAGCTCGTAACCCTGGACCGTCTTCCCCCTCTTCCTTGGCCTGTTCCTCTCACCACATCACAAAGCCTGACTCATCCCACAGATGAAAGGCATCTCTTTCCTAGGAGATTTTTCTCATTCTGGAAAATGCTGATGGACAATACCTCACAATAAACCCACTCCCCTTTTTTGTGGGGAACTGAACCACGGTGTGATTTCCCAGCTGGCTCTCACTGGGGTGGGAGCAGGTGCTGGATGACAGAGCAGGACTTTGCAAGCCAACTGCCTTTTCCTGCAGAGGTGCATGGGAACACCCAAACATGTGATGGGAGTATCAGGTGACTGGGGCTTAACCCAAGTGTCCCTCTTGTCTCTCCCTCTCTCCATGCAGGTGACGGAGCTGAATGAGCCTCTGTCCAACGAAGAGAGGAACCTGTTGTCCGTGGCCTACAAGAACGTGGTGGGGGCACGGCGCTCCTCCTGGCGAGTAATTAGCAGCATCGAGCAGAAGACCTCTGCCGATGGGAACGAGAAGAAGATCGAGATGGTCCGTGCCTACCGCGAGAAGATCGAGAAGGAGTTGGAAGCTGTGTGCCAGGATGTGCTGAGCCTGCTGGACAACTACCTGATCAAGAACTGCAGCGAGACGCAGTACGAGAGCAAAGTCTTCTACCTGAAGATGAAAGGGGACTATTACCGCTACCTGGCCGAGGTGGCCACCGGCGAGAAGAGGGCGACCGTGGTGGAGTCCTCGGAGAAGGCCTATAGCGAAGCCCATGAGATCAGCAAGGAGCACATGCAGCCCACCCACCCCATCCGGCTCGGGCTGGCGCTTAACTACTCGGTTTTCTACTACGAGATCCAGAACGCGCCGGAGCAGGCCTGTCACCTGGCCAAGACGGCCTTCGACGACGCCATTGCCGAGCTGGACACCCTCAACGAGGACTCCTACAAGGACTCAACGCTCATCATGCAGCTCCTCCGCGACAACCTAACGCTCTGGACGAGCGATCAGCAAGACGACGACGGCGGAGAAGGCAACAACTAGACCCCCCGATGGACTGGCAGCCGCACGCTGATGCTAACTACTGCAGTCTTTATTTTTTTCCCACAAGTGGGGGGGGGTCAGGGGTGGGGGAGGGAAAGGGAGGGGACACCTTCCCAGGGAGGCCCCCCACAACCTGTCTTTGATTGCCTCGTTGACATTTTTGCCAAAACACCACTAGTGGAAGTCAGGCTGGCTGTGCTGGTATGGAATAGCAGCCTCACTGGCATATGGACTGTTCTGTAGATTATTAATACAAGTGGAGCTGTCTTTAATTTAACTTTATTGCTAGAAATAAAAGGGTTTTAAGACGAATTTGCGTGGATGGAATGGCCCTCGTTTTTAAGGAAAGCAACGCAAAAACAGAAAAAAAACCAACAAAAAAAAGCACCAAACTAAAAAAAAAAAAAAAAGGGAGTTCTGTGGTTCCAGTAAGGCTTCGTGCGTTTGTTTCTGCAGTCCAGGTGCCGTGTGTCCGCACCACCTCACGGGGCGTCTCTCTGCAGCGCTCTGCCTGCCAGGGCACAGCTGCAAATCCCCAAATTCAGAAGGAATTAGAAATAAAACCAACAAAACTAAAGAATTCGGGGCTCACAAAGCCCTGGGATTTAGGCCATCCAATCTTTTTCCTTTTTCTTTTTTTCTTTTTGTTCGGATATTTATTAGGGTAGCTTGCAGTATTAACACTAAATTGCAGTTTACAGTATTTCTACATTACAGCCATATGACATCAAGCCTTTTGATTGTCTGTTTTTCTTTCTTTTGCTAGTTCTTTTGGCTTGCCTTCCTGAGCAGTCCTCGCCTGTGGACTGGCTTTAGCTATTCTGTGTCGCCCAAGGCAAGAAGATCGCCCGCCGGAGGAACATCAAAGCTGCTCTAGTTTTTTGGTCAACAGCTTAACAGGTGCTTGGCTAGCGGCTGTTTCAACTATTTTAAGTCCACAGCAAAAGGTTTAAGAACTTAATTAGGCAAGGGGGAAGTGTTTAAACTTAAAAAAAAAAATGCCACTTAAATAAAAAATAATAAAAAAAAAATTTAAAAAAAAGAGCATTCAGGTCTGTATGTCATGTACTGTGTTTGGTATTTCAAAAGACCATCCTGATTTAAGGTGCCACAGCTGCTTCCTCAGGGATTGCACTGCCATTTCACTCTGCCTGACTTTCTCCCACTGTACCATGAGGTTTGTCAGCAGATCTCCAGCACCCAGGCTCCCTTGTTTGTCACCAGGGAAGCCAGGTGCGTTTTCCTTTCTCCTGGGGAAGCTTGTGGTGTAATGAGTGAACTTCAGGAGCTTAGAAGCTAATTTGGTAGAGAAATTCCTCAAGGGAAGAGCTACAATCATAGACATTTCTATCCACCATCAGGAGCCCAGGAACTTAGTTCTCTTAGCAAAATCTTTTCCGAGTCTGTTTGATCCGGCTGGGGGTGGGAGACGGGGCATCTGAGTTGCTTAGCAGGTAATATTTACCCCATTTTGAGTAAGTTTAGCTTTAATTTTGATTTTCCCGTGGTTGTTGGAGGTTCACTGCTGTTCTCTGGCTCGCAGAGCGCTGTGCCCTGCAGCGAGGAGAGTCCGCGCTCGTGCTTTTATCCCTTACTACTGCTGTGATTTTGGAAACAGGCTTTCATTGCCCCCATCGAGAGTCAGCCCGACACGGCGTCGTGGTGTGGCACACACGGCACAGCCGCTCCTGCTGCCGGGGCGGGCGGGGGGCGCGGCTCAGCCCCCTCCCCGCCGTCCCAAAGCCGCTGCCCGGCTCTCTGCGCAGCCAGCGGGGCCAGGGCCGTGCTGGGCCCTCAGACACTGCCCCAGTGGTGCTGGAATAGCTTTTTCTGGCCGGGATTCACCCACCCAAAGTCAGGCCCAGGCGCACTGCAGGAATTTGGGGTGCAGCGTCCCGCGGCGAGGGGCCCGCGGTGCCGATGCGTGCCAGGACCGGGAGATGCTTTAGGCTTCTTACCTCCTTCTCATCGCCCCCCGTGTCTCGTGAGCAGTGTTGTCCCAGCTGTACAATTTGGAAGTGATTTACTGGAATTACAAAACCTATCTTTTTTTTTTTTTTTAATTACTACTCTTTTTGGCTTTTGCTCTGGCTGCTTTAGGAAACTTATGCAGGAGAGATGGCACAAGAGGGCTAAAAACGGAGTGGGGGTCAGGGACTTGATTTTTAAGCAGCTTGAATGGTTTCTTTAATTTTTTAAGAGATGCACTTGCCTATGATACTGTCTCTCCAGTGAAATGATTACTGCTCCATTACTCTATTGATACAATATTGTGCATGCTAGTGTTGTATTTCTATACAGTAGCTTGAAATTTATTAACTTATACTGTAGATGTTATGTATTCCTATGACAAAATAGTCTTCAAAAATTTTCTAAAGTTTTTTAATTTATTTTTCTTTCCTTTTTTTTTTCGGGGGTAAAGTTTGCTCTACCAAATAGTGATCGTAACAAACTGATCTGTTATGGATGTTGCTATAGTGACATGCAATTATATATGATTTTGTTTTTAAAAAGGAAAAAAAAAAAAGCAAAAGAAAACACCAGTGTTAGCTTAATCTTAATGTCTGGTGTTCGTCATGGTGAAATTATAACTATTACAGTGTAGGAGAACAATGACTGTGTTCTTTGAATGAGCCTTTGTTTGTGCTTTTTGTCATGTTATGCAGTGAACTATTTTTAAGGTCTAATCAGTGATTATTTTTCCAACTCCGTGTTTCTGTAAGGAATTATTTCACACACGGACCATTCTTAGCAGTTTTTCCTCAGTGATGGAATATCATGAATGTGAGTCATTATGTAGCCGTCGTACATTGAGCAAATAAACTTACAGATCTGACGTCAGCGCTGCTTAATTGTTATCACCTGTGTCGAGTTTCTGGGGGGCTCTGTGGGATGGGGGGCTCGGGAGCAGCCTGGGGTCTGATCCCAGGGGCCACCTCCCTTCCACTGGCTTGGATGATTCCAACAGATTCAGGGTTCACCAGGCTCCTTCCTGGAGCAGAGGTGAGGGCCCTTCCTGGCGGTGGGAGCCATATGGGGCGTTCCTGGATGCTCCCGTGGGCTCAGGGGAGGGTGTGTGGGTGCCTCCCCACCTCCCTCCCTCCCTTCCCTGATGGTTTTCTGCCCGGAGCCACACGCACAGTGACTCACGCTGTAAAAATACTCCCCTCCCCGGGAAACTATAAACAGAAAATGCGCCCTGACTCACCCGCCCTGTGAGTGAGTCCAGGGGTGTCCATCCTGGGAAGGGGCTGGGAACAACCCCTGGGGGTGGCAAAGTGGGGCTGGGGGCTTGCTGAGCATCCCGACACAGAGGGGCATTCCAGGCCCCACCCTGGCGCTCCAACAGCCTCTCCACAGCTGGGGTGGCTTTTTGGGAAGTGAGAGCCCTCGTGGCATGGCCATGGGAGAGGGGAGGGCACTGGGGATGCTGCTCAGGGGGCTTCTGCCCCTGGAGACACAGTTGGGCTGGAAAAGCCTCACACCCCCAGACACAAACACGTATAGGGGCCCCCCAAAACATACAGGTAACCCCACAGCAGGAACTGTGTCCTGGTACTGGGCCTTGGGCTGCCAAACTGGTCACACCTGAGACTGCCAAACTGGTCACACCTGAGACTGCTGGGGCAGAGGGGATGAGGGGAAGGGGCTTAGGGGGCATGTGGAGCCCCCGAGCTCAGAGAGGGGCCTCGCGGCCACGGGATTCCTCCCAGGTCACTGTCTGCCTCCGGGATGACTCAGGGGGGATTAGTGGGATTTGTCAGAGTGGGAACATCGAAGCCCTGGGCCTGACCTCAGCCATGTAGGGCCAGGCCTGCCCAGAGGCACAGGGGGCACAGGGGGCACGGGGCCATGTGGGGTCAAACAACACCACGACCACGAGCGCCCCCAGTCCAGCCCCACAGTGTGGCTGTGACCCCAGAGCTGAAACCCCCAGCTGGCCCCTCACCACAATGGGATGGAATGAACGGGGTGCACTGGGTGGCAGGGCTGGGGCTCAATGAACTGCATTGCTGGGGTGGGGGGTCCCCACCAGAGCTTCTGCCCATGAAGTCCCTGTTTGCTCTCTGGCCCCCTGTGACCCAGAGGGAGGGGGTTTGTGCTTGTTTTTCAGGGATGCAGCTCCCCAGGAAGGTGACACTGGGGTGTGGAGACCCAAAGTACTCTGATATGTCATGCTGAGAGCTAGAGTGCTGGAGACCAGGGAGGGCGAGACCCAGGGTGCTGAGATGTGGCATTTGAGTGACCTGGCATGTAGGAGACCCAGGTTGTGGAAAACTGGGATGCTGAGCATGGAATGTTGGAGACCTGGCATGTGGAGACCAGAAATTTTTGAGACCCAGGATGTAAAATCCTGGAATGCTGGAGGCTGGGATGGGAAGAGCTGAGATGCAGGAGACCCAGATGTGGGATATCCAGGATAGGGAGACTCAGGATTTGAAGACCCCAAGTGCTGAGCAGGGCTTGGTGACCCCACCCCCACCCCCAAGGCAGCCCCATCCCAGTGCTGTGGTCCCAGTGCCTGCAGTGCAGCTCCCTCCTGGCACAGCTGTGGTGCCAGGGGACAGACACAGGGAGAGGTTTCTTTCACCAGTTTTTATTCTGGCTGATTCCATCTGTTCCTTCACATTTATTCAAGGCACTCGGTGACAGGGTGAGTACAAAATCAACAGTAAAAAGGGGGCGGGTGCAAGGGGGCAGCAGGGGGTTGGGGACAGCAGTGGCTTCTCCTCCTCTTCCTCCTTCTCCTCCTCATCGGTGCCACCTACTTCTTGGCTGGTTCCTTGGCTTGGCTCTCAACAGTGACAGGGATGGTGATTTCAGCCGACTGGATGGCAGGTTTGGGCAGAGGGGCCTCCACCGTGAGCATTCCATCAGGGGACAGCGAGGATCGCACGGCCGTGGCTTCAACACCGGGGGGGAGGCTGTGGGGGGACAGGGGGTCAGGGCTGCAGCACCCCCTGCCCCAACTACATCCCCCAGGAATGCAACAGCCCCAGATTGCTGCTTTCCCCCACTCCAAGTTGGGGCGAGTGGCATTCCCAGTTTGGCCAGTGAGCACTGAAGGGTGTGGGTGGGTGGACAAAGGTCCCCAAAGACTTTAAGGGGCTGGCAGGATCCCATCTCTCCTCCTTCCTGGTACTTACGTGTATTTGCGGGTGAAGCACCGGGAGATGAAGCCGTGCTCATCCTGCTTCTCCTCGTGCTTGCCTGGAAGGAAACAAAGCCCCGGGATGGTTGGAAAGGAAACACCCAGCTGGGCAGGCAGCCTTCCTGCTCCATGCCAACATTGCCCAGCACCAGGGAGGATCTGATTCTGCCCATTGCAAGTTTTCTTGCCATAAAATCAACCTGGAGCAACTGTGGGGAACCAGAGGGAGTGGGGACCCTCCAGGAGCACCCCCCAAATTCAGGCGGAGCAAAGTGCAGTGCCAGGAGCTGACAGTGGCCAAAGGGACCCAACAGCAGCCACACAGCCCAACAAGGCTGGAGACTGAGCACCCCCCTCTTCCTGGGGCTCCACCTTGAATCCCTATGGCTGGGAAACGGCCCCCATTCCATGCAGACTGTCCTTGCCCAGCAGGAAGCACATCCTGGCCTTGTGCCACATGTCTGGGCTTTGTCACGGCATCCCTGGCTGAGCTGCCCAAGGCTCTGTGGGGGAGTGCAGGGGCTGTGGGGCTTGTGGCATGTCACCCCCCCAAGTCCCTCTATGGCTCATAGCCAGGGGTGCCTCTGTGGGACTGGCTGGGACAGCAGTGAGGGGTCAACATATGGAGCTGGGGGGGGTTCTGTACCCTGTGCTGTACAAACACACCCTAATTCTGAGCCGTAGTGCTGAGCCTTCCTCTGCACAGTGATTTTCCCTTTCCCTTTCTCATTCCCTTTTTCCTCTCCTCTCCTCTCCTCACCTCACACCTGTTCCCTTCATCTCCTCTTTTTGCTTTTCCTTCCCTCCCTTCCCTGCTTATTCCACCTTGCTTTGCCTTTCCACCCTTTTTCCCCCAAGCAAGCTCTGGGGCAGCCACCTCATCCTGGCACCCTTGTGACACCCCACAGACCCCCCATCCCAGCACCCACCGGTTATCTCCACGATGTTATCCTTGGTCTTGACCACCAGCTCCTCGGGTGCAAAGTGGTTGACATCCAAGGTGACCTTCCAGCTGTCGGCGGTCTGGCGGATCTCGGAGATGCCACTGCTGAGCTGACGGGTCAGTGCGGTCCCGAAGGGCGAGCCGGGGGCCGGCATCAACGCGCTCTCCCGGGGCAGCAGGCGGAAATATCCCGGCCAGGCGCTGCCACTTGGCCACTTGTACCAATCCTCGGGGATATGGGGCATCCCAAAGGACTGGTCGAAGAGGCGGCTGCCATGGTACCAGTCACGGAAGGGGTCCCAGCTGGGGCTGCGCAGGAAGGTGAAGGGGACGCGGCGCTCGGCCATGGTGTGTGGGGCTGCCAGGGGGGCGGCCGCCGGTGGCTTATGAAGAGGCCTGGGGGTTATTTTTAGCTGGGAGGCTCAGCTGGCTATTAATGGAAATCGCAGCAGCCTCAGGGAAGGGACGAGAAACTTTGCTGGGGTTGGGGCGGCCACACGCAGCCGCAGTACACGGGGAGTGGGCTGGCAGCCTCCAGGGCCCCCCCTGCCAAGGAGGTGTCCACCCGCCTTTCATCACGAGAGGCTTGGCTGGTTGGGAGTGATGGATGGCCCTTGGAGCTGCTCCCGGCCTCTTCCCGCCTGCCTGCCCGTAAAACAATCCCCGGGATGTGCCGTCCCTGTGGCAGTGTGGGGAGGGAGCTGGGGCTGAGCCAGCGCCTCGGGAATGGTGGGATGAGTCAGTGGAGGAGGTCGTAGGTGGCCCTGAGCTGCGTCACCCACCAACCAGAAGGTTCTGGAGCTGCCAGCCACTGGTCACTCATCAGGCAGAAGGTTCTGGAGCCCCCCAGTCCCTGGTCACTCAGAAAGTTCTGGAGCCCACCAGTCCCTGGGCACTCAGAAGGTTCTGGAGCCCCAAGCCCCTGGTCAACCACCAATAAGAAAGTCCTGAAGCCCCTCAGCCCCCCAGTGGCCCCAGGGCTTGGCATCCCCAGCACCAAGTTGGGGTGAGGCTGCTCCAGCCCCCCAGCGTGGGGTTCCCTGAGGGTCCCAGGGCAGATGAGACTTATGGGGGCAAGTGGGACCAGTAGGAGTTGGTGGGGGCTTACAGGACCTGATGGGCCAGTGGGGAGCAGGGGGGCTGATAGTGATGAGGGGGCTGGAGGGGTGGCTGGAGGTGGGCTGGAGGACTGGAGGGGACCAGGGTGGCTGGAGGGGTCAGCACCCTCTCAGTTTGAGAGAGGGTAATTCCCTCCATAAGTCATTTGTCCTCAGGTCCAAATGAGTCTCTCCACACACCTGGCATCCAGGTAGGGGTTTCAATCTGGAGCCAGACCCCAAGCTCCCATCCCAGGGAAGGGTTCCTTTCCAGCCCAGTGAGCCTAGCAGCTCTGGGACCCCACCACCTCTGCCCCATCCTCCTGTGCCCCCCAACTTTGCTTTGGAGAAGCCAGGAGACTGGGGAGCAGCTGAGCTCTGATGCTCAGTGCAGGGATGTGAGACCCCAGGGAGTCAGGAATGTTGGGGGGGATATTGCAGAGGGGAATTGGAAATGTCCTTTGTCTGGGGCAGTGCCCATCCCATCCCACTGGAATGGCAGCGAGTGGGAAGGGACTGCGGGAGCTGAGCCGTGTGGGGCTGGGAGGTGCATCCTGCGGGGTCTGGGATTGGCTGGGGAGGACGCCAGGGAAGGAGGGGGGCACTGCGGAGGGGAGGGATGCAGGGAAATGGGAGGGATGCAGGGAAATGGAGGGGATGCAAGGAGGGATGCAGAGGAAGATGCAGGGAGGGATGCTGGGAAATGGGAGGGAGGGATTGCAGGAAGGGATGCAGGGAGGGGTGCAGGGAGGGATGCAGATGGCATAGATGGGAGGTTGCAGGCAAATGGGAGGGATGCAGGGAAGGATGCAGGGAGGCAGGAGGACTGCAGGGAGACGGGAAGGATGCAAGGGAAGAGGTTCCCAGAGGGTTTCCTCTCCCCACGGCAGGATGGTCAGGTGGATCAGACAAACTGGTGCCCAGTGCTGCTCCACATGGAGCCAGAATAGCGAGCCAAGGGTGGCTGGAGACAGCAGGAAAGGGGAGAGGAGGAGAATGGGTCTGTAGGGAGATGGGCAGATAAATCCTGCATGGAGGGAGCGGGATAACCCCACTGTGCTCCCCCCGGGAAGAAACCTCTCGGTGCCCAGCAGTCTCATTTACAATATATACTGTATATTTATTATAATTGCACCAGCTCACGGCATCTACAGCTGTACTCACAACCCAGAGAGAGAGCGCACACGCGACAGGAAAATACTGAAGTATTTCTACAGAGTATTTGTTCCAGTTGGCTCCCTCCGCGGCAGGAGACAGAGACTGTAAAAGAGGAAGACTGGAAATTTTCCCTGATGTGCTGGCTTGTCCGCGGCGCCGCTGCAGTCGGGTCTCGGGTTTTCGGGATCCGCCGCCCCGGGGGCTGCAGGGCTGGGGATGCGGCCACTGGTAAAACAACCCCCCACCGGTAGCTTGGATTTGGATGTTCTCAGGGGACACGCCCCATATCCCAGTCGGAGCTTCCCCGCAGGGTGGAGGTGGGGACAGGGCTGTGGGGGGCCCGGGGGCTGCTGCGGCAGCGGATGGAGATGGGTGGGATGGTTTTCTGAGCACGTGGCTTGGGAGTTCGCAGGGATGCTGAGGGAACTCCTGTCCTCCAATCTGCCCAGGCCCAGGGGGAGCAGGACCCTTTGTCTCCTCCTTCTGCCACGGTCACATCCAGAGCTGTGGCCCTGCCCGGGACTGGCACTTGGGGACAAGTCCTCTCCTTACCTGTTCACCCCATTTCTAACAGCTCTGCTTGTCTGGGCACCATAGAAGGTGGCTGGTGGCTTTGCTACCTGGTGGGTGGGATACCCAAGGGCTCCTGGGATCTTTCTCAGCCTGCAGCTGAGCCTGGTTCCTCGACGTGCCAGTTTTGGGAGATGACCCCACAGTGCCCCTCCACTCCCAGCTCTGCCCTCCTGGGACCTCCAGTTCATCAGGTCATGGCTAACAAGGCTGTCACCACAGCTGAGCCGGAGTCCAAAGGATGCCCTGGTCCTGTCTGGGAGCAAACCAGCGCCAAGTGGGACGGCCAAAGCCTGGCTTTTCATCCGGGGGCAGCAGGTTAATCCAGGCAGCTGCTCTCCCACCCAGGGAGGCTCAACCCCATTGTCCAGCTCCAGCCGTCCGGAAAACACAGGGCCATGAGGATTAAACATCCACCACCCCGGGGGGCCAGGACTGCCCTTGGCGCCCGGGAAGGCTGGTTTTTTTGGGGGAATCAGCAAAGTCCTGCAAAAGTGGGGCTGTGGGCCAGGCCCAGGACCCTTCTGCCTCTCTCCTTCCATAATTCAGTTTAAAAAGCAGCCACTCAGCCCCAGAGCAGGAGGGGACTGGGGGCTGCGAGTCCAGAGGTGGGGTCCACCCTGCCAAAGCCAGAGGATGGCTGGATGCACCTTCAGGGGTGGAAAATCCCCTGCCCAGCCCTAGGCCTTATAGCTCCCTCCTCCTGGGGGTGACAACTTGGACCCTCAGGAAAACTGGGTGGGATGGATGGGTGCCAGGGCCGGCCTCTGAGCTGGGATGAGCAGCATTAACACACAGGGGTGGCCTCCCCCAGACCTCTCCACTTGGAAGGAGACTTGTGGGTGCTGCTGGCTTTGTTCATCCATGGCTCGGCATGTGCTCAGGTCTGGGGGAACCTCAATATATTTCCTGGTGCCCCCAACCCCCAGGACACTGTGGGAACACAGTGGGGAAAGCAGAGGCTCACCTCTGGCTGGAATCGCACCTTCCAGCTGAGCCTGCCAACCCATCTCCCCCTCCCCGGGATATTCTTGTGCTAAAAAACAGTCAAACCAACCCAAAAAACACAGGGAGGGGTCCCGGGGGGCCCCCAGCCACCCCCACCCACTCCTCCCAAGGTCTCTGCTGAGCATTTGTTCCCTCGCTCTGTGCTCGCCCGCCCCACCCCAGCCCACCCCGGCACTCGCAGAAATAAGAAGATATCCTCCCCTTCCCCATCCCGACCCCCAAAACACCCCAGAGCAGGGAGGAAACGCCCCTTCCAAGGGGCAAGGACCCCTTTGAGTTTCCGTCCGTGCTTTCCCCTGCCGCCAGGTCCATCCTGAGCATCCCCCGGCTCTTTTCCACCTCCCCGGTGGTCCCGTCCGTTCCGGGGGCGCAGGAGGCACGGAGGGGGCCGAGCTGGGGTGTCGGGGGGCTGCGGGCGGGTGCCGGGGGGGCTCAGAAGCCGGCGCTCTCCGAGCTGCTGCGGCTGTTGTAGCTGGGGCTGCGGCTGGGGCTGCGGGAGCGGCTGGGGGGGCTGCGAGTCCGGCTGCGGCTGCGGCTGGAGCTGTAGCTGTCGTAGCTGCGGCTGCGGCTCCGGCTGTACGAGTAGGTGCTCAGCGAGCTGGAGGACGAGGGGCTGGGCCGGTAGTAGGGGATGGGACGCTTGCGAGCACTGGAAATGGAAAAAGGGAAACTGAGTGAGGGCCCCGGCGGCAGCTCGGGGAGAGGGTCCAGCACTGGACCCCCGGCACGGCCAAGCATCCAACCAGGGAAGCCAAGCACACTCAGATCGGCTGCGGGGTGTCAGGATGCGGCCACCCGGCATCACCTCCCCCTCCATCCATCCATCCCCTTCCTCCTCCCCAGGCCCTCCCCCCCGGGGTGTTAGTCCTGGATTAGGCAGCGTCGAGGGCGGAAAGTGAGCAGGTTAATGTGGCTTTTGTGTTTCCCAGACACCAAAGATTGAAAGCTGCTGAAAAAGAGACGATCAGGATTAGCGGGAGGCGAGTTGGGGCCCGCCGGCGCCGGAGAGCGAGGAGGGACACGGGAAGCACGGGGGCAGTGGGGATGGGGGACACAGGGGACAGCGACACCAGGAGTCAGCCCCTTGCCCCCATCTCCCGGCCTGGTGTTAGTGGGACCAGAGAGCCACAGGCACGGCCCGAAGGCAGCTGGGTGCCAAGGGCATCCTAAGGTGTGAGGAGACACAGAGGGGTCCAGGAGGAAGAGGAGGAGGAAGAGGAAGGGGGGAGGTTACCCTGGGAGCCAGGCTGGCGTCGATGCTCTCCGAGAGGGACCTTGGGATGAAATGGAAAAGGAGAGGTTGGCATCACTGAGGTAGGACCATGTGGTGATGGTGGGGGGGGTAGGGTTGATGGGAACTGGGGGCAGGGCAGGAGGGCAAGGAAAAGCCCTGGGGCTTCTGTCTGGGCTATGGGACAGGATGCTGGGGGTGTTCCCCCTCCCCACAGCATCCTCTAGGCCTCATAGAAATGGCTCTGCTCCTCCTGAACCCCAAGCAGATTTGGATCTGTCATCTCCATCCATCTCGGGGATGGTGACAGGGATGGTGGGGACAGTCCTCATTGGATTGCTGGCTGTGTCCTCCAGCTGAGCCCTGTCATCTCCCTGGGGACATCCTGGTTTTGCCAGAAGGGATGGAAAACCAGACAGTGATACCCAGGCTGAGAAACCTTCCTCTGGGCTGGGAGCAGCTTTCCCAGCCCTTGTTCTTCCCAGAGCATCCACTGGGGAGAGTTGCAGTGAGCCCTAACCCATGGGCTCTGCAGTATTCCTCATGTCCTTCCTCCTGTCCTCCCTCCTCACAACTCCAGTCCAGCCTAGGCCAAACAAAACCCCTCCCACAGCGAGGCAGAGCTGATTTCTGAAAATCCAGCCCCCTGATCTCCCAGCTGATAGCAGGAGAGACAAATAGGTCAGGAAGGAGGTAATCTCAGCTCGGCACGGCCCCACTGCCAGTGCTGCATGTTAACAAGGTGCTACATATGCACACAGTGTTTCGTCTGGCACAAAATATTGCCTGTCTTACAGCTCAGGATCCTGAGGCAATAGGATCCCAAGGAGGAGAAACCAGCTTTTGGAGGGCAGGGAAGAGACATGACTGCAGACATGCGTCTTGCTGGAATATGCACAGGCGGATTAAAATTAATTCCTGTTTTCATGCCTCGAAATAGGAAGAGATCAGAAGGTCATAGTATTGGAGGCAGTCTGGCTATCCAGCTGTCTGGGCCAGCTGATTCACCCGGTCACCACCAGGGTTATCTATCCATCCGCAGAGCTGCTCATCCTCTTGTCCATCTGTCTGCCCATCCATCCATCTGTATGTCTGTCCGTCCATCCACCTATCCACGCACCCACCCATTCACTCACCCATTCATCCATCTGTCCATCCACTTGTACATCTGTCCATCTGCCCGCCCATCCATCCATCCATCCATCCATTCCCCCTCCAATGTACACTTCAGGGCTGGCTGATGGCAGAGCTCATCCCCCTGATGTGCCAATGGACATGGCAGAGCCTTTGCCACATGCCAGGACCCACCTTGTGATCCTCCTGGGCTCCATGAAGCTGGGGGAGTCACGTCTCCTCTTCCTGATGGGGGAGTAGCTCCTGGAGCGGCGCCGGGCACGGGCGGGATCGGGATCACCGTGACGTGTTCGGGGCTCATTGTCCTTCTCTCTACAGCCCGAGGAGGAGGAGGAGAGTCAGGGAGCAGGCTGGAGTCCCAGGTGGGATCCAGGGACACCCTGCAACAGCAGCTCCCTCTGGGGCCTGACACTCCCACCTGGGCTGATGATTCCAGTGCCACCAGCAATGACCTGTGATTCCTCCCCAAACTCCAGGAGAGCCAGGACCACCCTGAGCCCACTGATGGCCCCCGTGGGGTCCCCTGTGCTGAGGTGCCCCCCGAGCCTGACCTGCTGGCGGGTTTTTTCGGCGAGGGTGACCGGGAGCGGCTGCGTCCTGTTCTCTTCTCCCGGGAGCGGGAGCGGGACTTGGAGAGGGAGCCGCTGGAGCTCCAGGAGCTGCTGCGCTGGCCGGGGCTGGGCGATGGGCTCTTCCTCCGCTCCGAGGCATGCCGGGAGTGCTTGGCCGATGACTCCGAGCTGCTGTTGAGCCGGCCCCGGTGGTGCCTTTCCTTCACCCTGTGAAGGCAGATCCCAGAGCCACCTCACATCTCAGACCCTTGTAGGGATGATCCTTCCCACAGAGAGCTACGTATTGACCCACTGTGGCTCTTCCCCATCTCTATTTCTGTCTCCATCCCCAACCCCATCATTATCCTATGTCTATCCCCATTCCTGTCCCCACCCCATCCCGGTTCCCATCCCCAATAGCCATCCTTGTGTCTGTCCCTATTCCCACCGTCATCCCTCTCCACATCCCCATCCCCACTCACATCCACATCCCCCATCCCTCGAGGATTCCAACCCAGCCCTGGTCCCCAGTGCAGCCCCCAGAGCTTTGCCTGGATGGACTCAAGGTGCCCACATGGGGCTGCACCCCAAATATCCCAGACCAGCTCCCC
>JAWWEV010000049.1:6389026-6402609 GCA_035583235.1 Hafferia zeledoni | reverse complement strand
GGACACCTCTGCCACCCACCTCTGCCCTCCATCCCTTCAAAGGGTCCTCTCCTTTGGACACCTCTGCCACCCACCTCTGCCCTCCATCCCTTCAAAGGGTCCTCTCCTTTGGACACCTCTGCCACCCACCTCCTGCCCTCCAGCACACCAGGGTGCCCATCACACAGCCATCTCTGTCCATGCCCTCCAGCCCACATGGAGAAGGCTGAGGGTGTTGCTCGTGGGCTGTCCCAGCCGTCCCTACCTGCCGGGGGATTTGGAGCCACTGTCGTCAGAGGAGAGTGAGGCGCTGTGGGAGCTGCAGGAGCTGCGCCGGTGCGAGCGCCAGGCCGGGGATTCGCTGCGGGACCTGCGGAGAGGGCGGCGGGGGCCGAGGGCTGAGCCGCGGTGGGGGGCACGCAGGGGGGCACAGCACCCCGCTCCCTCCGCCATCCCGGCCCCTCACCTCTTGCGATCTTTGTTTTTCTCTTTCCTTTTGTTCTTAGGGCTTCGGGACCTGCGGGAAGAGGGGAAAGCTGTAGATGTGGGAGCAGGGGAAGCACCTTATGGTGGCTTTCCCAGGCCCTCCAGAGGAGAGGAAGGTCCTGCCTGATCTGGGGTGGGATCTATTGAGATTCAAAGCGCATTTGGGATCCCAGATGGCTTTAGGTGGACTGCGGGGTCAGGTGCCAGTCTGTGAGGCCAGGAAGGAGAGGGTGGCAGTGGGAAGGGAAGGACTGACTCTGCTCAGTATCCTCAGGACTTGGGCCTGTTGTCACCTCTACACTTGCCTTGTCTTACATCAGTCCTCTCTGAGACCTTCTGCCCTCCCAGGCACCCTTTATCTGTTTTTCACTTCTTTCTCCCTAGAACAGCAGTGCTGGCAGAAGACATCTGCAGAGCAGGGCAACAGCCAGGGTTTGTCCTGGCCATGGCTGCTTGGAATCCCCCTTTGTCCTCTGAGAGACATTCGGGGCCATTATGGGACCCCACAGTCACCCAGAGTGTCCCTATGCCACACCCACGGGTGAGGACACCCAGCAGTGTCCAGCGTGGACAGAGGAGAGAGGGACAGCAGGAAAGCAGGGAACAGGGAGTCTCTGACAGGGGAAGCTGATAGCCAGTGCTGGTGGCAGTAGTGTGGCTCCCAGCAGCCATCATTCTTACCTGTGTCTTCTCTTCTTCCGTGACCCTGACTCAGACCTGAAGGATGAAGAGAAGGCAGAGATAAAGGAGACATACTGAGCTGGTCAGTGGAGAGGAAAGGCTGGGCAGCCCCAGGGGATGGGGACAAGGACAGAAGTGTGGCCCCAAGATGGGCTGCTCGATGGGGCAGGTGACAGTGGCTGTGAGGAGGTGATGGCCCCATGAAGACTCATCAGCATCTATCCCCATACATGCCTCAGTCCCACCTCAGCCCAAGGGCCCAGGCAGTCACCAAACAGCCCCAGTGTCCCCAGCCATCCTACCTGTCACGTCTGTGTTTCTTTCCAGTCTTCTTTTTCTTTTCCTTGCGGATGGGTGAAGAGCTGTCACAGCTGGGGGGGAAGTGTGTGCCCTTGGTGGGGGGAGCAAGGGACTCCCCAGCCCCACCCCCATGGCCCAGGGAAGTCCCACCCCTACCATCCACTTCCCCTGGACCACCCCACAAGATGCATGGATGTCACAAGGAAGTTATTTCCTGGGGGATTTGGGGTGGGTGGCAGAAAGGGACTTTTGGCAGAAGGGCTCTGGCTTCCTTTAATGTCAGATTGCCCAAATCCTGCTGTGTCTCATTGCCACCTCGTGGGCTCCACAGCCTCCAGCAAGAGACAAGGTGACCAATTCCCACTAAGATTTCAGAGGGACACAGTGGGTTGTGGAGGCCAGCCCATGCCTAGTGGGTTTACAAACCCAGTGGGGACCCCACAGCCCACCCAGCCCAGTGAACACTCACCTACGCTCTGAGCCAGGTTTCCTCTTTTTGCTGCCATGGGAAAGGCAGAGAAAAAAGGAACATTAGGGACAGCATTTGCCCAAGGCAGCCAGTGCTAAACGGGGTGGGGACCAGCGGGAAGATGGAGCCAGACCCTTCACAGAGCCAAATCCTGCCCAGTGCTGTGCCCTGCAGCAGCCAGTTCCTTCCCCACACAGACCAGGCAAGGTCCAACCACTGCATGCAGTGAGTATGTGCACACGTGGTCGTGTTGCAGTATCAGCACATGCAGATGCATGTTTGGAGGTGGACTGACCACCAAAGTGGGGAGACTTGCCCCATGAAAGCCTGGGGAAAGGCTGAACTGGGAGGAGAGCTGCCCCCCTGGGAGAGGGGACAGCGCAGGGACAGCCGGGGGACTCACCGGCTCCGCCGGTGACCCGATTTCTTCTTCTTTTTCTTCTTGGGTGGAGGAGAGGTAGAGCTGCTCGAGCGTCTTTTCAGCCTGTGGGAGACAGCAGACAGAGCTGGGGGCAGAAGGCACAGCTCCCTGGCCTCTGTGTCCCTGGCCGGGGAGCCGGTGCACGCCCAACCCCAAAGCCCCGCGGACCTGTACTCGCGGTGGGCGCTGTCCTCGCGGTAGCACTCGGCCGAGCAGTCGCACTGCAGCAGGCAGCCCTCGCCGTAGTCGGGATACTCCACCGCGTACTCCTCCCCATCCGCCCCGTGGTGGTTTTCTATCACGCTGCCAAAGGAGGAGGTGCAGGATTAACTCGGGAATCCCTATTCCCTGTTTTACACCGGCTGAGGAAAACCTGGGGCAGCCCCAGTGCAGCTACAGCGGCTGAGGGACATCCCCTCCACCACAGTGTCCCCAGGGGACCTTAGTCCTGTCCCTTGAGGTCCACACACAGCAAAGCCCCGTGGTGGGGGTCCTCTTGGGGTCTTCCTAGGGCTCCAGTCCCTGCAGAGTTCCCCACCGGGACAGCACAGGGACACTGCAAGGCTCAGGCCATCTCACTGCCAGGGTCCAGTGTCAGCATCATTTGGAGCCCCTTTATCATTTGGAGCCCAAGTGGCTGAGTGGGAGGCTGGATCAGCCCAAGTGGGTGGTGGGGCTGGATAAGGGTAAGAGGAGCTGGCAGGAGACTTGGGAATTCAAGAGGGAGCTGCCCAGGATTATCTGGGCTTTGAGGTCAGTGCCCCAGGGTGCCACCTGCTCAGCATGGGAGATTCAGGCAGGTTGATGTCCCCACTGGATTAGGTGAGAGGGGGTTGGGGGACATCATGCCTTGAACTATCAGGGTCTCCTCTCCCTCTTGAGTGACTTCGTCAGCATCAATTTTTCCCACTGTCATGGAAACCAGCGTGAGGTTGCCATTGACTACCGGGGCTGTGGGCAGGGCTTGGCAGAAGCCTGGCAGCTGGACTAGGAGTTTCCCTGGAGTCCCTGCCCAACTTCTCCCTGCTGTCTCCACCTCCCTGGTCCAACTCTGCCATCAGTCCTAGGAGCAGCATGAAACCCCACAGGAAGCCTCTCCTTTGCTCTTGGGGGATGTAGGACATCTCACCTGTGGAGGGATAATGCCATCCACATGCTCTGGAGGGAACCATAATGGATAGGGCCATGCCTGGAGGATGCCTGGCACCACACTAGCACAGGCATTTGCTTCCCAAGGGAGATGTACTCTCGGAAATCTGGTGTGGGGTGCTCCACCCTTCCTATCCTGGAGGTGTGCGGCCAGGGATGGGGATGGAGAAGTGCAGCCCCTGCAGCACTGGTCCCTTGGCAGCCTGGACAGTGCCTGACTGAAGGGATGCTTCCAGCTCCTGACTGCAGATCTGAGATCAGAACGTGTTGGCATCCTTGGCCACAGGCAGGCCATGGGCTGTTTAACCCAATTAAAAATGTCTTGAACCAAAACTTATACACGAGGCACCCTCCTCCTGATCACAGATGATCGCTCAAGCAGGTCTTGGGCTCCCCTCTGCACCACAGCCATGGCTTTCTGGGTCCTCCCCAAGTGACTCCTGCTTTGGCCATGCCCCAGGGGCAGGAACAGCCTTTCAACCACCCACCCAACCGTGGGAAGGGAGAGAAAGGAGGCAAAGACAGAAGCGAGCAGGGATAATTCCCTGTGTCTGCTCCACGAGCAGCTGGTGCTCCACGCCAGAGCCTGCTGCCAGCATCTCACCCATTAGCTGTGCTCAGCGGCTCAAGACCAGCTTGTGCTGCTCCAATTATCCCTCCCTGCCCAGAACACCCTTGCCTTTGTCTGTAATCCCACCAGCCTGTCCATCAAGCAGTTCTCCTTGGGGACTGGGCTGTATCACTGGGCTGTACACATGGAGACGGGAGCTGGGAGAGTGCAGAGAGCAATGCCAGGGACTCAGGTGGTCATGGCTTTGCTCAGTGCCTCAGTGTCCCCTGGGGAGTTATGCAGATGATGCTGAGCTCTCCAATCAGCTTTGAAATGAGACCAGCTGGTTCAGACTGACAGCCCCAGCAGACAAGGACTGAGCTGTAAAGGCCCAGAAAGGTGTTGGAACAGGACCAGCCCACGAGATGTTCTGCTGAGTGCCCTCCCAGCCACCACAAGGACTGAGGCTCCTTATTTAAAGATTATTTAACTCCCTTGTCCAGCCTCTTGATCTAGCACAGACCTTTGGCATCCAGAATATCCTCCTGCTGCTTGAAAAGCCACCTCCTTTGGACTCAGCTTCTGCCAGCCTCCTTCAAGCGCCTCCAGCTTTGCTCTCCTCCAAGCAATCCTTTGCTGTGAGACTGCTCCTTCCAGCTCAGCACTATTATTTATAGCCCTGGGGCTAATCTTTAATGATTACCCTTCATTTTGCAAAACCAAGCCTGTAAAGGTGACAGCCAGGGCTGCCTGGGTAACCTTAACACACCTTTGGCTTCCCCATGTGCTCATTACAGTGCCAGCCCTAATGAGCCTGCTGGAAAGATGCCCTGGGAATGACTCCTGCCCCCACCAGCAAAGACCACTTGTTAACACCTTGGGATTGATGCTTTGTGACCTGGGCAGCTTGGTTTTCCCCATACATTGTTTTTTGCTGCCTGGAGAAGGACTCTGAAGGCTTCACACTGTCCCATCCCTGCCAGGGCACAGCCAAGCTGTGTCCCTGTGTCTGTCCCTGCCTGGTGTGCCAGCAGAACGGTGTGAGGAAGGCCCTGCCTGCCACCACGGCTTCCCTGCCTCCCACCCCCGCCCTGATTTCCTGACCCTAATGAAGCATTAATATTCAGTGAACCTGCACTGTCTATTCCTGTCCCAAGTGACCTGGTTTCCAGGCTGATGGATGGTGCACGCCAGGCCAGCCACGCTGCCTGGGCCATTAAGCATCATGCAGATAAATCATCATCGAGCCGGGGCGGACCCTGGTGAGTCCTGTGTGGGGCAGCAGGAGCAACTGGCACATTCCCAGCAGCAGCTGGGCTGCTTTGGACACCAAATCTGAGCTCCAAGTCCCCTCTCAGGGCAGATGAAGGCCCCCAGGACCAGGCAGGATAGAAGTGATTAGAAGGCAGAGTAACGGCAGGAGCTCCTTGGGGAAGCTTCTTCCATGGGGCTCCCTGACATCACATCAGCCTGATGGAGACACAGACTCTGGGTGTGCCCAGAGGAGAAGCAGATCTACCCAGCCTAGGCCCCTTGTAACAGAAATAATTATCACTGTAATTATTACTGTTAACATTAATATTTCTAGGGTTACAGAACACCACCCAACCTGACGAGCTGTCACCACCCAGGACATGCCTCTCTGTGATCAGGGACAGGCAGGACACACAGATGGGCCAAGTGGGAGCTGCCTCACTTACATTTGGCGCCCATGCTGGTCCTCCCTGGTGAGCACACCTTCCTTCTCCATCAGCATTTGCCGAAAGGTCCCCACTTTCTGCCGGATCTCCTCTTCAGAGTACCTGGATGAGCAAAGACATGGTCAGGGCTGCCATGGCTGAAGAGTGGGCTCCCCATGGACCTGCTGGCATCCTCCGTTCCTGTCACTTGGGAGTGACACGTGGTCCAAAGGGCTGGTCAGAAGGAGAGGTGGCATGGTGACAGGCATTGGGGTCTGGAGAAGAGCAGGACCCCTGCTTGGCCTTATCCTCTCTCCTGCCTGCCCCTCCCAGAAGTGTTTGGCAGAGGAAGGGACATCAGAAAGGGGCAAAAGAAGAGGATGACCATGAGGTTGCCATTCCCCATCACTGCCCCAGGCTTTGGGGCACATCCCTGCCAAACTCCCTCGCACCCAGTGATTCCAGGGTTCACTCCCAGCATCTCCATCCCATCCTCCATCCCATCTCTTGTCCCCACGCTGTGCTGGGGCCCTGGCAGCCGAGCCAGCTCTGCGCTGATGCCGAACGCTGACTCAGGACACTGCAGGGTTATTAGCGAGAGGCACTAATCACTTTGTCCCTGGCATCTGAGAACAGCCGCGGCAAACCACAGCACTCCAGGCTTCCCTGAGGTGTCCTCTGGAAGGGACAGGTGACAGCCCTAGGTGGGTGGTCCTGTGCTGTATCCTGTGGCCACACAAGGGCACCTGGGCATCCTCCTTCACTAAAAACATCCCAATCTCCTCAACTGAAAACATCCCAGTGGAAGGATGTGGTGGAGAGACTCACGGTGCTCTTGGCATCATCCCTGGGCACAGGGCAAAGAGAGAGGGACCCCATGTAACCACCACAGTGTCACACTGGGAGGGAAGGGGTAAGGCTCTGTCTGTGTCCCCATTCTCACCTACAGCCTCTACAGGGGCTGTTGTGGCCCACCCTCACCATCATATCCCATCAGTATCGCTGCTACAAGCCCAGAAAACTGGGTGTCACAGCCTGGCTGACCCCTCTGGTGCCCAAGGCTGGCACCTCACAGAGCCCATGCTAGGGACAGTAATGCCCCTCACAGTGCTGGGGGTGCCCATGGGTGCCCTGGGTGCAGAGGGGCACATGGTATCACCCACCCTCCCTGCAGTGCCCATGAAGGAGAATATAGAGAAGAGGAGATTAATATTAACGAGCTCATTTGCACTGAAAGGCTCTCATTAATCCCCAGCTGGACTCCATGCAGAAGGAGGGCTGCTAACAGGGCATGGAGGCAGCCTGGCTGCTTCCCCTCACCTTGCACATTGGCATGAGGGGCCCCACAAACACGGCAGCACCCCCAGATGCTGCTCTGCCCCATTCCCCACATGGCAGTGCACCCAGATGGGCAGGGTGTGGCCACCCTGCAAGGACAGGGGCACACATCCTGGCCATCCCACGGACATCAGCCAGCCCATGGCAGCAGGAAGATGTCTGCCCAAGATGAGCATTTGCTGCAGCATATTAAGAGTGTGGCTGATGCTCTCAGAGAGGGGACATGAGGCCAAACAGGAGGTGACAGATGGACCACCGTGGCTGGGCCGTTAGCAAATCTGCAGGGGGGAGGCCAGGGTGAGGAACCCCCAGCATTTCAGTGGCTTCTCCAGCCCCTTCCCTCCTGCATTCCCCTGGTGCTGCTTATAACCCCAGTGGAAGGGTTTTGCTTTTGCATTTAACATATAGAATGGGTTTGGGAAAGAAAGAAAAATTGCTGACACTTCTTTTCTGGGCAAGGAATCCAGCCTGCAGGCAGGGAATAATGGTGCAGGCAGCCTGGAGTGAGCTACAGCACAGGCAGGAGGAGCCATTGGCCTTTAAGGAAACAAGGGAGTGCTTAAATCCCTACAAAACCCCCTCACGTCCTTCTGAAGGGCCCTGACATTGTCAACAACTCCCTCAAGGCCATGGACAGGATGTGGCCCCAGGCCAGACAGAAACCTCAGGAGAGCAGAGTGCTTCCCATGGAACCCTCCCAGAGAAACCCTGTGTGGAGGGGAAGAGCAGGCAGAGGATTAACCAGGTTGACCAAGATTATTACTGTAATTATATTATCATTTCGCATATCGGCATCATCATCGTTATTAATAGCCTTAATAACAGCAAAGCAATTATAGCAACAAAAACAATACCAGTTGCAGTGTTGTTATTACCCACTGCAGTAATGGTACTACCAGTAGTAAGATCCCTAGTAAGGCACAGGAACACAACAGGAGGTTCTGGGCTCCCCAAAGCGCCAGGTCAGCCTTATTTATTTCCATAATGACAAATTAGGCACAATCATTATTCCAGTCTGTGTGAGACAATTTAATTCTAGGTCACGCTTGCACTCTTAATGAAAGCCTTGGCGAAGCCTTCCCTCAATCCATTTTCCTTCTCCCCAGCTGATACCAGTCTCCATCTACCCACGTGTGCCAAAGAATTTGCTCCATCCATCAGATTTTAGTGAGTTGTCAGAGGGATCAGGATGTTTGGCTGGTGCCAGAGGTGTGGGGCAGCTGGAAGCACTGCCATGGGTCCGTAGGAGTCTGCCTGCTGGCCACCCAGCCTCTCCTGCCCACCAAGGCAAGGATGTTCTCCATCCTCCTGGGTATTGCCCTTGCTCTTTGCTTCCCAAGGGGAGAGGAAAGGCTGGGGAGAAGCCTGTGCTGCCTGGCCATGGCATTGGTAGGATGACAGTGGTCCTACCACCCCAAAATTAGAGGGAGAAGGAAAGCAGGACAAACTAAAACACCAAAAAATCCTTGCCTGGGACTAAATCCCAGCTCTCCTCAACACAAGAGGCAGAGACAGGTCATCTCCCATCCCAGGCATGTGGGGCATAGGATGGATGGAACTGATGACTTGCACGATCATGAGCAACTTTGCTCCACCTTCCTGCCTCAGCTTTCCCTGGACAACAAGCTGGGAGCTCAGATTTCCAAGCAGAGGGGCCAGCACGAGCCTCCAACATGTGTGTGGATGGACTCCTAGGCCTGCATCTCCTGGAGGCATTTCCCTCCACGCACCAACCCACCTATGCACCCCAAAGCTGTTTGATTCACTCAAATGTGGATTAACTTCCAAATGGGGACATTTGCCACATCGAGGTATCTTTTCAAAGGGGAAGCACAAGATGCAAGCGGGTCAAAAGGATCCCATTCCCGACCCCCTGCCACTCACCCCTGCTCCTCCATCATCTCCTGCAGCTCCATGCACTTCAGTTCCACCCGCCGCTTGCGCTCATGGTCCAGGATTTCCCGGTGAGCCTTCTTCACCATGCTGGGCTCCACTAGACGCACCTCTTCCTCACCCTTGTGCCAAGTTCCTGAGGCACCAGGCTGGGAGAAACCATTGGAGGCCTCCTGGGGCGAAGGCACATCAGCCCCATTGTTGTAGAGAGCCATGATTGCCTGGGAAGGAATGAAAGAGTTGGGGGTCAGTACCCACCCTGGTTCCCCCTCACCTCACAACAGCAAGGAGACCCCACCAGGACCTGAAGGCAAATTTTGTCTTGAAAGCAGATTGATGGGGACACTGACTGGGAGATCTTGCATCTTGCCTCAGTTTCCTCATCCCCAAAGCAAGGCTGTGGTTATTCCCATCACCAATGTCAAGAGGGCTGGATCATGGGAAAGAGAGGAGGATGCACTGACAGCCTTGTATGGGAAAAACCTGGCAAAGTGTGGGTCCCAGGACTGTACAGCAGCAGCAGGACAGGCAGGCAGTGGTCCCTACAAGCCCCACAGATCTGCTGCCAGCCAGTGTGGGTTTGCAGCAGGGACAGACATCCATCCTCACAGCCCTCTGGGGACACCCCAGGCACTGTCCTCACTCTGCAAAAGTATGTATCCAAAGACCTCAGGCATCCCCTTGCATTCCCCAGCTCCACTGGCTGGTTTGGATGCAGTCATGGGACATCTTGATGTCTGGCCCAGCCAGCAAACACCTGCTGCTGCCCTTGGGCCTTGACCTGGCACCCTCCCCTATGGCCTGGTACCAGCTGCAAGGGAAGATGAAGATCCCCACCAGCTTCTGCCCGCCTGCCTTCTCCCTGCTCCTTCACCTTCACGTGTCTCTGCCTCCTCCTTCCAGCCACCACAGTCAACGTGTCCTCACTTGGCTCCAAAAATAACCCCTTGGAAGAGGACAACTATTCCCGAGCAGCACTGCCGTGCCAAGGCTCCAGCTGATGCTCCCCGAGCCTGGGGCAGGAGATGCTCCCAAATCTCCTGGATCAACCAGACACAACCCTGTCTCAGTGTCCCCAGGCCATTGGTGCATGGCTGAGCACCCATTGCTCACTCTCCTTGTCCTGCCATGCCCCAGCTCCCCTGCCCAGCACTCCAGTCCACTTCCCAGCATGGGATGCTCCCACTGGAAATCTGCTGCCTTAATTACCAGTGTGGGCAGGCTACAGAGGCACCACTTGGGCTTTCTGGGGGGCTTCCACAAACCTTCTCCTGCAAAGCCCTACACAAAGAAAAATGATCAGGAGTGAAGGCAGAGCATCCTGCCTCACCTTCCAAGCTGGATTTGGGCTTGGAGATGCAGGCTTTGCCAGCAGCCACTTCTCTGGGGTGTTTCTATCCCAGGGATCCTGCTGAAGAGGTTTTTCCAAGATTGGGTGTTGCCTGTACATTGTCTCCTATATGGGAAGAAGCCAACCCTTGGGTGGCTGACACTTCTGACACTGCCCAAGGATGGGAAGGAGGGATCCCTCAGCCCAGCACAGGCATGAAGGAAGGACAGATGGACTATGGACTCATCCACACCATTCTGAGCCCAGGGAGGGCTCGCTGCTCCTGCTGTGCCATTCCAGGAGAAAACCAGGCTGTTCAGAGCTTTTCATGGCCATGCCAGGTGGGACAGAGCCAGGGTGGAAACACAGATTGCCCTTGAGGGGCTTTGAGGATGTTTCTCTGTTGTTTGAGGAGAGAAAAAGCCTCAGAGCCCTCCCCTGGGTGATGAGGGTCCCAGCCTGGCTGGAAGGCATCTCCCACACCATGGAATCCCCAAGAGGCATCCCTGGCTTTCCTGCTGCCACTGGCTGCCCCACACAGTCATTTATCTCCTGACGAGCCTGCCCGGGGAGGACAGCAGCTGAGTGCTTAATTACAAGGCTTTTTTTCCTTTTTTTTCCCCCATCACTATCATACAGAGGGAGCCAGCAGCCTTTATTTCTGCAGAGGCACGGGGGAGATCCTGCTGGTGCAGCAAGAGCCAGCCAGGGCTCTGCAATCCCTGGATGCTTGTCCCTGTTAGAGCAACTGGAGGCTCCCTCAGTTCCCTCTTGCCTGTACCACCCACATTTTGAGCCCCATGACACCCCAAAACAAGATCTGCAGGGGACCCCTGATCCCAAACCCTTCCATAAACCAGGATGGCCCCAGGCCAGAGAAGGGAGAGATGCTGCAGAAAAAAATCAGAATGGGGGCTCTTCCTCTTTTTTACAACAGGACATGAAGCCAAAAACTGGAAAGGAAATTAAGGAATGGAGGGAGGTCTCCACTGAAACCTTCCCACACAGAGGGGCTCAGGGAAGGAGATGGGGAAGGAGAGGATGCTTTTTGCAGCAGCCTCTGCTTGCTTTTCCCAAGTGGGAATTCATTTCATCCTGAGCCCAGCAGTGGATAAATTCATTGCTGAGAAACCTTGAGAGCATGTGGGATACAGAGCTGGGCAGGTAGATGGAGATAAACCAGCAGCTGGATGAGTACCTGGGGGAGAGCACTGCAGGGTGGGGGGAGCATGCACATCCACCAGGAAATGCTTCCTGTCTCCATGAAAAGGATGTGGCTGGAGAATTCCCTCTTGCAACTGGGGCCAGGAAGGTGGGGCTGGACTGGGGGTGGACATGGCACTGCATCCCAGTGCCTTCTCTGCTGTGAGCAATATCCACTGTGGGAGCTGACACTGGTCCCCTGCCTCAGCCACAGCATGGGTGGGAAAACAAAGGGATGGAAACCCCACCCACTAATGCCCCCAGCTCTCTACAGGGGCCATAGAGAAAAACCATGGGAGGTAAATGGAGTCAGTCCTACACCTCTGGTGACAATGGGGACCAGACACCAAGACAGAGGGTGCCCAAGTCCCCCAGGTTAGGTCTGTGCCCTCCCTGTCCCCAAAGCAGAATCACAGTGATGCCCTGCACCTGCAAGGGACAGCTCAGGCACACTGAGTGGCCGCCACCACCACAACCTCGATCCATCAGCCACCACATGGGGACCACCCAGCTCTGCCAGCCCCAAACCTGGCACCAGCACGGCCCTGCCCAAATGGCAGCAGTTTCCTGCCTGGCTCGGCACTACCCTGATAATGAAGATGATAGTTAAATATTTCATTATCTGCAGTAATTACCCACAAACCATCAATCACTGGCAGCCACTGCCTGGCCGCCTTGCCCAGAGGGAGAGGAAGTGTCTTGGGGCGAGCGCTGTGTCTCCATGGGCTCCTAAATGTTGAAGGATATAGCTGGGAACAGTCAGTGGCATCCATCCCCACCTCCCAAATTCCCTTACTGCCACCCAGGAGGGCCCAAACCCCTGGCACCATGGGCAGGAGCAGCTACAGAAACTATTGAGCAAATCCCTTTCTTCCCATATTAACAAGCCATTCATGCACATGTTTGGGGATCCTGATCCTCCTCCCACGTGCCACCTTGGGCTTTGGGGAGGTCAAACCAGCTTTTTAGCTTACAGGTGTTTCCTGCTGCCTGGATTAGAGCTTCTGGAAATGTTCAGAGATATCCCATCCTCCATACTCGTCCTCCATCCCTTTCCTCAGCCCTTTCCTCCTCATCATCTCCAGATATCCCCATCCCTCAACTTCCATCTCAGTCTTCATCCTCCATCCTCACCTCTACTTTCCATCCTTCTCATCCTCCAACCCCATCCCATGCCAAGGACCATCCTACATGCCAGGTCTCTCCCTCCCATCCCAGCCATGCTGGATCACACCCAGGGTGTGGAGGACCTGGGCCCCTGCAGTGCCAGCTCGCTGACTGCCAGGACAGACAAAGGACAGACACACAGCCAGGACAGGCCCTGCCACTGAGGGGTGCAAGGCCCAGCCTCGCCATCCTGCCAGGATTTGGGGCTGCTGGTTTCCATCCAAGCCGTGACTGAGCTCCCTCCCTGCAGGCTGGGACCTACAGGCACCTGATGGAGTGACCCTGAGTCATGATTGCTCCCATGTCCCAGCCCTGGGGCTGCCCCACATGGGCTTTGTCCAGCCCAAAAAGAAAGAGGAAAAGGAAAATGAGCAAAAAAATGTGTGCTATTTCACCGAACTGCTTTAACCCCTTTATTTCCCATCCCAGAACAAGCACCTTCCCAGCTGGCTCTGCTCAAATCCCCCCACCGTGGGCTCTGCTCAGCCCCCCGCCATGCCCACAGCCCCCCGGCGCTGAGGCAGCCGCCGCCGCAGGGATCTGCCGCTGTAATGCGGATGGAGAGGCTTTCCCGCGGGGAGCAGGGCTGGCGGCGGGGGCCGGCAGTGCCTGGATGCTCTCCCGGCATCTCTCCCTGCGCGGGGAAAGGCGGCAGAGGTCCCTGGGCATCCTCCCCGCTCCCCGTGCCTCGGCGCTAATTAAAGCCGCCTCCGGCCGGTGCTCCATTAATTCTCGCCACATCCAGCTGCACCAGGCAGGGCGACCGTGAGCGCCCGCGTGCCGGGATGCGGGAGCGGGATGCGGGCACGGGATGCGGGCGGCGAGCCCAGGACGGCGGTTCCCTGGGCCACTCGTACACTGAGTGTGCCAGAGCTTGGTCTCAGCAAGCCAGGGACAGCCCAGATGAGGTGAGGACCCTCCAGCTGCTCCAGACAGGG
>JAWWEV010000049.1:6375315-6388926 GCA_035583235.1 Hafferia zeledoni | reverse complement strand
TTCTCGCCACATCCAGCTGCACCAGGCAGGGCGACCGTGAGCGCCCGCGTGCCGGGATGCGGGAGCGGGATGCGGGCGGCGAGCCCAGGACGGCGGTTCCCTGGGCCACTCGTGCACTAAGTGTGCCAGAGCTTGGTCTCAGCAAGCCAGGGACAGCCCAGATGAGGTGAGGACCCTCCAGCTGCTCCAGACAGGGTGAGGGGGGTGGTCCCCATGGTTGCCCCTGCCTGCCCGTACCTCATCAGGACACACCACCACCGACCAAAAACATAACACTGTCCCCGTATCATTTACAGCCCCATCCCAGGCTGCTGCTCCCTGCCCGTGCCGTGGGGACAGCTGGGAGAAGGTCTTTTTTTTTCAGGACACAAAACATGCCAGAACACCACCGCCAGGCAGGCGGCCTCCTCTGAACACCCGGCTGGAATTACAAGGAGGACAAGTCCGGAGCTGCTGCTATTAATTGGGCTGACCTTCTCCGGAGCTGGCTTCCAGTGCCAAAACCCATGAGTCAGACCTTCAAGATTGAGGAAAAAAGGCAAATCTGGCTTTAAAAGTGCAGCCAATCTGGGGCTCATTAGCACTGCCCTCCAGCCCCAAGCCACAGGGATCCTGCCCATGGGAAGGGACAGCAGGAGGGGGCTGGTGACAGTTGGTCACAGCACCTCCATCCCTTTATTCCAGAGCCGAGGGCATTCTTTCTTATGGCTGCCCAACCAAAATTTAACACCTCACAGACTTTAGAGCAATTAATAAAGAATATATAGATGCTGGCTGGGGGGTCAGGATCTGAGGCTGCTTGCACATACCTACATCTGTGCAGATATATATATATTTTTTTAAATAGATGAGGAGGCTGGTGGAGAAGCTAAACAGTTGCTAAGCAACCGGGCTTCTTCCTGGCTTGGGGATGTAGGGATGGGGGAGCCAGGGGTGGGGACTGGCCACACACTGGACAAGCACCACGCAGGGGTGTGAGCACAGAGATCCATCAACTTCCCTAGAGATGCTCCAGAGTAAAGGGCGTGACACACGGTGAGGAGCTGGGATTTACTCCTGTGCCCAAAACAGCCAACCCCCCTGGCAGCCTGAACCCCTTGGGCTCTCAGGGGAGGCCAAGCAAGCTTCGTTCTCAGCTCTGGCTGGAGGAGAACTGATGGGAAAAGGGACCAGCCTCAGGACCCCTGCAGTGACCCCATTCCTGAATGAGGGATGAGGGAAAGAAAGGAGCAGCACATCCATGTGACGGCAGCAAACCCCTCATGCTGAGTGGAGAGGCAGTGGGTCCAGGTGATGGGTATCCCTATGGGACCCCCCAGCCCTGTGCCCCTTCAGCCACGCTCTCCTCATCCCCTTGGGGATGCCCTGACAGACCTTTCCCAAACCAGAGGTGGTTAAATAAGGAATTAGGATGGAGAAGGGGAACAGCCATCCCCCAGGTTTTGCATCCTTGGGGCCATTTGCTTTGCTGGGCAAGGAGTCAGGAGGGGGCACAGGCAGCTCCAAGGCCCATCACCGTTCTGAGGAGGGGTGGAGTAATAAAACTACTACAAATAAAAGCAATTATTGAGCACATGGAGGAGCAGGGGAATGACTGTCACAATGAGGTCACCTTCCCCAACGGGGACACAATCCCAGAGAACAACCCCTGGGGCCAAGTGCTGCAGGTATGGGGGGGTCATGGCCAGTGCAGGGGGAGCATCCAGCTGGGAATCCCCCCCACCATCCCCCCCCTCATGGCTGGCTGGGTGGTTGTGTAACGGGAGGAGCTATTCCGGGGTTTGAGCACATTATATAAGCCACGGGCCACCTGGCCGGGGAAAATGGGAGCTGGGAGACAGGGGGGAGGAGGAGGAGGAGGAGGAAGAGCTTTGGGGATTGGGGATCCCCACATCCGGCAGACCCCCAGCAGCCAGGACTAAATCTGAACCCCACAGGCATCTTGTGCCAAGAGATGTGGGGTGGGGACCCCCTGCTCCCCCTTCCAGCAGCCCCCAGGACCTGCTGCCACACATCCACCCATGACTGGATATGGCCCACAGGGCTCAAGACTCTTTGTCCAGGGGGAAAACGACACTTCCTTGGCACCAGGGACAAAGCCAATCAAGAGCACTATGCCCCTCTGCCTTTCTGGCAAAGCTCCTGCTCACCATCTCCAGCAGTGACCAAGGATCAAAGGCTCCCTTAAAATCTGCCTGGCTTGTGGCTCCAAAAGCCCCTGCCTCGCCCTCCATGAGCTGCCAAGATGAGTCCTGGGGCAGGGGAAGGCAGGTGGGATGCAGGGGAGATTCAGAGGAGATTCAGGGGGGAGCCAGGTGAGACACAAGGGATGGCATTGTGTGAGGACACACTGGCAGAGGGGGACAGAGCAATGATGATGTGTTCGGACACAAAACATGTTGAGTTCATGCCCCAAAATCCCCCTAATGGGGGTGTCCCTGTGCTCCTGCCAGAGATGAACCCACATCCCAGCACGGGGAGAACAGCCATGACACAACCACCTGCACCCTCGGAGAAGGTCCTTGACATTTCCCATCAACCTGAGACACCCCCAAATGCTGCCAGCTCTCAGGTGACCCCCCTGCAGCAGCAGGAGCACAGGCAAGACAAGGCACTTCCAGCCTGAAATCTCACTCTGGAGGGGATGAAGGGACCTGTGTCCCCTGAAAACCCCCTGCTCCCCCTGAGCTGTGGCCCAACCCCTCTCCACCAGCCCCCCCTTAGGGCACAGCCTGGCTATCCCTGGGGACAAACCTGCCTGTCCTGGGAAGGAGAAGCACAAAACGCTCCCAAGAGACAAGTGGCTGTGCTGCTGCTGGGGTTTTCCACTGCCAAGCCTTGCCCCTCTCCTTCCCCCACGCAACACCCGCAGAGTTTGAAATCTCATCAGCCAAACCCTTCCCAGCACAGCCTGGGGGTCCGCGCAGCAGAGAGAGGGGCTTCAGGGCTGTTGTCTCATCCTCACCTCCCACTTGCACCCCACAAGGCACCAGCATCTGCTGAGGGCTCAGCACTGTCCCATCCTTCCCAGGCAAGATGTCTCTACTGGGGGTCGCCCAGTGTTCCCATCCCAGCCTGTCTCCCCACAGCAGGGAGAAGAGAGACATGGGTGCCCCCCAGCCACCCCCCAGCACTGGGGAGCACCCAACACATCCACGTGCCTGGAGGGACCCCCCGTGCCCCTAAAACTCATCTCATCTCCAGACTCCTCTCCCCATCCCGCACCCCCCAGGAGCACCACACCCCGCTGGGGGACCCCTAGGACACCCCCCCATCCTCCGTGGGGTCTCCAGCTGCCCCAGCACCCACGAAACGCTGCACCCCTCACCCATCCCTTCCACCCAGCCCCTTTGGGGACCCCAATTCCCAGCCCCCTCCAGAGCAGCGCAGCCCCCGACCCCCATCCCTGGGGGTCCTCACCCCGCTGTCCCCGGCGACACCACCCGATGTGTGGGGGGGCCCCTGTCCCCCCGCACCACCTGCACCGCTCAGCGTCCCCCCGTGCCCACCGCGGTCCCACCGCCCCCCCCTCCCCCTCCCCGCCCCCCCCTCACCCGGTGCCGGCCCGACCGCCCCGGGCCCGGCCGCGCCTCACCTCGCCCCGCCGGGCCCGGCGCCGGGGGGTCCCTCTGGGCCGCGGGGGGTGCCGGGAGTGCCGGGGGTGCCGGGGGTGGCGGAGGGCGCGGGGGTGGCGGCGGTCCCGGGCCCTGCGGCGGCCCCGGCGCGGCCCCTGCTGAAGTGCTGGACAGCTCCGGCTCCGGAGCCGCCCGACACAGAGCGCCGCCAGCGCCGCCAGCGCCGCCACCGCGCGGGCCACAGCGCTCCCTGCAGGCCGGAGGGCGCGCCTGCACCCGCGCACCGCGGGAGGGACCCCGGGGGGGAGAGAGAGAACCCCGGGGGGGGGAGAGACATCCGGGGTGGGAGAGAGACCCTCGGGATGCGAGAGAGATCCCCGGGATGAGAGAGAACTCTGGGATGAGAGAGACACCTGGGGGGCAGACAGAACCCCAGGATGAGAGAGAACCCCGAGATGGGAGAGACACCCGGGATGAGAGAGCCCCTCGGGATGGGAGAGACTCCGGGGGGAGAGAGACACCCGGGATGAGAGAGATCTCCAGGATGAGAGAGATCCCCGGGATGAGAGAGACCCTGGGGGGAGAGAGAGACTCCCGGGCTGATACAGAGACCCCAGGGGGGAAAGAGACCCTCCCGGCTGAGTGAGAAACTCCCGGGATGAGAGAGACTCCCAGGCTGACACAGAGATCCTCCGGCTGAGACAGACTCCCAGCGTGGGGGTTAGCTGCCCAAAACACCCTGAAATCTCCCCAGCTGCTCTGCCAGAAGCAAATACACTTGGTTGGAACACCTGATCCCCCCAGTGCCCCCTATCCCACAGCCCAGTTTCCCCTGCACCGCCCAGGCAGTGCATCCCCTGGGACCACAGCTCCCTCCTGGATTTGGCTGCTGGTTCCCAAAGGCAGCTGCTGTCACTCCACAGGGGCCTCAGAGTGGGAATCTGGGAAAGGAGCTGTTGCAGAGACAGGGATGGGGAGCCAGAGCTGGGGTCTAAGGGGAAATTTTGGGGGCAGCCAAGGCTGAAGAGGCCTGTCCAGGTGGGGATGTCCCCACAGTGGGTGGCAGCTGGGTGATGCTCTGCTCCCTGAGGGAGGGCTGGCCCAGGGACCCAACTGCTGTTCACCAGCACCAGCTCAGAATCACTGCATCCCTCACCTTCATCCCCATGTGGGTCCCTGTGGGTTAAGGTGGCACCAGGTCATGGGGACAGCTCCAACTGGAGGGAGACACAGTGCCCAGCTGTGAACAGACTGGAGGGCATGAGCATCCTCCTTTCCACAAGGATTTAACACCCTTTTGGGGTTGTTTCCTCCTGTCTGCTGTGCAAAACCTGTGTCCCACGCCCGTTATCTATGTAGGGACTACATAAACAAGTGGCCATGTGTTGGACCTGTGTCACTGTTAAACTCCAGCCGAGCACTGGGGATGGGTTTGGGCGTTGTGATGCAGCCCCTGAAGCATCCCCAGGGCTGCTGCTGCCTCTCCCTGCTCCTGCCTTGGTCCCTGCCATGTTCCCCCAGGGTGACAGCAGATGCCACCTCCTAGGAGAAACCTCCTGCATGGTCAAGGCTATTCCTGGTTTTATGCTGGAGGGGGAAAACAGCCCATGACAGGAAAATCCAGCATCCCCAGGGTGAGCCTGTGCCCTTTGCAGCACCATTATCTTCCCAACACCCGCAGAGTCCGCAGCGCTGAATAATGCATCAGGTCCGGGGAAACAAAGAACGTGAGGAATGCAAAAGCAGCGGAGGGAGACCCTGGCATGGGGGGCCAGCAGACCCATTGGTTTCCCTGGACTTGGCCAGGAGAACGGGCTTTGTAGCAGGACCATGTCAGGCTTTGGGCAGCAGCCTGGGAGAACAGCAGTGGGAGACAGAGTATAGTCCAGCCCAGGGTGCAGGATCCCATCCAGAAAGCTGGCACTGTCGGCAAACACAGCCAGAACCACACCTGGAACAGGATGGAGAAAGGCAATAGCCATCTGGGTGAGAAAAATGGAGGAGAGCGGGAAGAAAAAGCTGCCAGGCAGGTAGGGACCTGAGAGGTGCAGCCGGGAGAGCAGTGAGAAGGGATGATCTAATGGAGAACAAAAGGGGAGAGATGGAAGGAGTGGGAGAAAGGCCACTAATTGCAAGCAAACAGACAGAGCCAGCCACGGCTGGGGGGAGAGGAGGAAAATCATCACTTGAAAGAAACCGAGGATTTGGGAAGGAGAAGGAGAGAAAAAAGAGGCGATAAATAATTAAAGGAGATCAAACGAGGCAGGCAGCAGAACAGGCCTAATTGCAAGGATTCTCGCTGAGGTTCGACATCTCCACCAGCCGCCTCCTGACGCAGAAGAAAGGGCAGCCAGGAATGGCGGTGCCGTGCGGGAACGTGCTGCTGGCACGGCACAGGCAGCAGCCCCTGATCAAAGCCTGGCGCTGGCTTTGGTGGTGCTCAGCAACCCTGACAAGGCAGCAGGGGGAAGGAAATGCCAGAAAAAGGGGGAGCAAAGCAAAGGCATGAAGGGGAAGGGGCTGGGAGGCACCACAATCCCATGTGAGCCCAGGGTGTGCTGGGGACAGGGTGTAGGAACATCCCCATGTGCACCCAGGGTGACCTTGGGCCATTCGATTGGGGCCCGGCGGCTGGAGGCTCCCATCGATTTGGGCTTGACCTCGTGGCCACGTGGCCCTGTTCAATGCTGGGGTGTGTTTGCTGGGTCCCCTGCTCCCCCGGGGCTCCCTATCCCTCAGCAGGGGTTTTTTCCTCCTCGTGGTTTTGTCCGGTCACTCTCTAAAGCCCTGGGAAACAATGTACCCGTTCTGTGCTGCAGTGAGGAGACCTCCCATGTCCCAGCACATGCCTCCCTTGGCTCATCAAAGATCTGCCGCTTGCTACTTTCCTTGGAACCTCCTGACTCAGAGGAGAAACAAGTCTGAGAGGAAAGAATGAGCCAGTGCTATCCCTCCAGCCTGGAAGTACCACTAAGCAGCTGTTCATCTCTAGACCCAGCCTTTGCATCCACAACCCCAAAGGGCAGCCCTCCCTGAGCATCACCCAGTGTGGGAGAAGCAGAGACCTGCTGCTGTCCCAGGGTCCCCAGCTCCATCTTTCCCCATGACCAGTGCCCACAGCCTCCTCCGTGACCCCATCCAATCTGTCCCAGAGTCCCCAGGGAGCCCCGGCAGGCAGCAGGTGTCAGGGACAGGCAGAGGGGTGGCAGAGCTCAGCTCGAGCGTTCTAACCTCTCCTAACAGGCAATCAAATCCCTGCCCCGGCAGGACTCCCTGCATATTAATTGCACTGCGTTATCCAGCCATCTGTTCCTGCAGCCAGGGAAAGAGCAGTCCCTTTGGTCTCCTTTATTAACAGGTTTCCCTGTAAATGCAAACAAACCCGCCCGCCCTGGCGCTGCACTCCAGCTCTGCTTTGATTCACCCAGGAGGGAAGCGGGAGCTCCCGGGCGTTTCAGTAAATCAAGAGCAGGGAACGCAAAGGTGGTGATTTCACACTGCCTGTGGCCAGGCTGGAGAGCCAGGGGAGGGGGAGAGGCCTCTGCAAAGGCAAAACCACAGCTCAGATGGTTTCTGATCCTCCTGCCCAGCTTTGGCAAGGAAGAGGCTGCACTAAACTGTCTTCCTGTTGTTTCCTCTCCTTCTCCTAAATATCACCGAAATGCCATCGATTGTCCCCAGAGCTCAGCCATGCCTTCTGCCCTTGTTCCAGCCTTACCCAGAGGCAAACTGCTGTCACCATCTCCCACCACCCAGAGCTCCCCTGGGGTGAGATGGGGCTCAGGGGGCCAGGTCTGCACCCCCACAACAAAACACCAGCCCTTAAACAGAGCCAAGAAGGGAAAACAGATTTCACAAGAATAAGGGACACAAGTGTGTCAGCCTGTTCCTGTGGTCATCCCACCCAAAAACTCCTGGGACACTGAGGTTAACCAGGATGAGACTCGAGCCATACTGTTCAATTTGCCTTTCTCCTTGTTCTATCCTTTCCTGCATTTAATATGCTGCTCCAGCAGCACAGGAGCAGCAGGTGGGACTGACTGACCTGACATGTGACCATATGGACAATCTTTATTTATTACTCTTAACACACAGCTCCTCTGTATCTTGACATCTGTGCTCCAGCACAGAGCTGGGATGCCTGAGGAGGTGGCAGCTCAGCACAAAGAAATGATGCTGCAATGGAAAAGGTGCTTAGAGACCATCAAGCTGAAGGTCTGAGCAGTAAACAGGGTGAAACCCAAGACCTCTGCACAGAGCAGGTTTTCCACCTCCTCCAGCCCTGGTCACTCACCTCCACAGGAGGCAGACACCAAAGGCTGCCAGCACAGGAGTGAGTGCTGTGACTCAGCAGGGCAGCCCTGCTGCAGCAACTTACAGGACAGAGGATGAAGGTCGTGTGTCTCTGAGACACAGCATCAGGAAACAACTTCCAGGGCAGGATGTTTGCTTATCTGGGTACACCCAGCCAACACCTGCTCCTCCTGAGAAGGGGTACACCCCAGATCCCTTCCTCCTACAGGAGACCCTCAAGAATTTACAAGTCAGCAAGTGCTGAGGAATAACCCTCTTCCACCTCAGGTCCACTCACCCCTGTTGTCCCTGAGTCCCCACCAGTGCAAACAAAGCTTTCTCCTTGTCCATGCAATTCCCCCAGGCTTTGCTAATTGGGACTGCTGACAAAAGAAAAGACACAATAACCTAAGCCACATGATGAACCTAAAGTCCCCAAACCTAAAGTTCTAAAAGACCCCAGTGCTCAGATATCTGCTCTTTCCGTTGTACTAAAAACAGCAGGACTGGAACAATTTTGTGTTTGTGTCACCCCAGTTGCAAGGCCAGGCCTTCCCTGCAGCTGGTGCCTTGGCAGCTTTGGCTGGCAGTTCCCCTGGACCAGCTGGGCACAGGGGCCATGGCAACACCTCTGGCAGGTGGATACACACCATTTTTAATAGGCTGTGCTGCCTATTTTGGGTACAAAATTTCTGACAGGCCTGCAAGGCCACTACAACCTGTGACCTGTGTTACAGCAGTCTGCCAAACACTTTCCATTTACTGCTTGGAACAATCTGTGCTGTATTTACCAGGGCTGGCCAGTCACTCCTCCTGTCCTCCAGTTGTGACATCCTCCCATGTCCCCCTCCAACACGATCTGTAATTCTTTAATCTTTAATTCTATTAATACCACCTAATAATTACTTTGTTCCAAGCCTGCTGAGTAATGACTGCCAACGCTTCAATTTCATTACTATTCCTGTGAAGAAACCAAGCTTTAATACACCTAATTTCTGCAGAGAGTAGTGACAAGAACTGTGCTTGCTGTCCTCTCTGCCCACATGTTCCACAGGGCAGGGAAAGAACCAGGCACTTGGTTATCAATGCACCTTCAACAGTAACAACTGCGTGACCTGGTTCAGAAGGATGAAGTAAATAAAATTAAAAAAATAAATCCCACTGCAGAGAGCTAAAAAAAGCAGGGAATACAAGAAGTGGAAGAAGAAAGGCTGTGACCAAAGAGTATCTACTACCTTTAGGTATGTTCCTTATGAGAAGTTTCTACCCCAGGTTCTCTGGTTGAAACCAACACTCCCCTCAGTTCCTCCAGAGGTGCTGGGCTTTGGCTTTTCCTTCTCTTCATCTAAATAAAGTCTGTTCAAGTTAGAATTCAGCCTACACAGATGAGAGCAATTCAAAGCACTAGCGTAAGCAGCGCAGAGCACGAAGGAAGAGTGAATTAATAGCTTCCTTCATTAAAGCTTACCTTCAAAGAAGTCAGCAACAGAACTCGTCATCACCATCTTCTTGCAGACATTTATTTTTATATTCACAAGAGGAAGAATGTAAGAGAAATTTATGGAGATGCTAAATCAAGGCTTTTGTTCCTAACTAGAAAGAAGTCGCTCTCAGCAGCTTAATTATTGTCTTAGTGCAGGACTGACGTTTCAAACACTGTGCTCTTTCACTAACTCCTTTAAAATCAAATTACATAAGAGATTAAGGTAACACAAGGTGACAGAGGTAATGCCACCTCCTGAAAAATCACCTCTTGGATCACTTGGGCAGCCCCTTCAACTCATCTTATCTGCTCACACCTGGCTCCCAGCAGTTGCGCTGAACAAGGAGCCCAACCCAAAACACAGGCAAGGAGCAGAGTTGGGAGTTACCAGTCCGTCCACCATATGAGGCTATTTCATCCCTACTGAAACCAGTAACCTCTCAGAGACATACAGGCCCTACCTTCAAAAGACAAAGCACATCAGGACAAGTCCACATGGTACACTGAAAAAATGAGGCTGTTTTATTGATGATTAGACTGCACTGGCAACAAGCATCAAGCTAATACAGACAGACTTCAATCAAAGCATGAGCTCTGAACCAGAAGTCATAAAGTGACATGATGCCTTAATAAATTAAGGAAGTTAATTCCTCCCCATCATCAAGTCTTCACTTGAAGTTCTTTGCAAATTCCTCTCCTTTCTTAATAGAAGCCTTCAGCTCAGACATGGCCGCAGCAACCATCTTCTCTTCAAAGGGGGAGAGCTTGCCAAGACCTAGGTTCTTCTCAATTCCTTTTTTCTGAGGAAAGAGGATTTAAGGATTAACCATTCATTGAATGACCTAAAGAGTAGCTTAACAGCTCTGACTAAGTATTACCCAGCTGAGACAGACACCCAGCCTGGGACCTCTTGTCATCTCTAGTCTGCCAACCCTGTGTTTCCTGGTAAGGTTCAAAGCCTCTTACTATCTGTGGCAACTTCAACAGCCCTCACAAACTTCTCCTTCACTGTTGACAAGTGTGAAACCTGAAGGAAGCCCAGCAGCTCCTTCAAGAGGACACTGACACAAACTGCTCCTTCCTACCTCCAGACCCACCATCTGGCAAGAGAATTCCCCCCTGGTCTATGTCCTTTGCTTGCAATCTCACACTGCTTTAGGGTGGCACTCCTGGGTTTCCAAGATCCCTACATCCAATCCTTCCCTCTCAATACCCCTCTGCTTCCCTTCCCTCATCAGCCTGCCCCTAACACAGCACACACCACTCTCAGCATCCCAGCAGAGCTGCATCACTCCCACAGGGTAAGGGTGACAAAAGGAACACTTCTTTCAGAGTTCAGCAGAGGTCCTGAAAGGAAGCTGTTAATCCTAATCCATGCTGTAGCTCCCCATGGGCCTCAGTTTCTGAGGGATTTGCTTATGGCAGGTCATGCTGAGGAGACCGTATTGCTGACTCTGGCTAATCATTTGAAGGCCCAGAGTAAATAGGCCTGGCTTGAGGCAAGTGTGAGCTCTTAAGCCAAGTCTGAATCTCTGGTTACTCAGTGATTTGCAGTCTAAGAGCAGATAAAAGCAGCAGCATCCTTGCCAAGCCCAGCTATGTCCCTAAATACCATACCCAAATATTCAAGACTCTTAAAGGCACACTCAGCTGTTAACTCCAGCAATACCAGGCATTCAACTAAACTGAACTCACTGAGTAAAACCCCCAAGACTCCCTCAGTAGCTGCTGTTAATAAGCCTCATGATCTAAAGTACATACTCCCAGCTGCAGAGGTGTAGAGAAGTATGGGCTTTCCGTCACGTCTGACTTAACAAAGGCACATTCAACAACCCCTTGCTTTCCACCCATTGCATCCAGCAGAGAGAACACAAATCGAGCACCAGCGTAGGCCATAGACAAGGTGGCAGATCCTGTAAGAGTTAAACCACTTTTAGAACACATCACATTGAAATCTGATACCATCTTTGGCATCAAAGGTTTCCATACAGGTACGTTTACAGAGCTGCAGTGTCATTGACTTCAAGCTCGCAGTCAGTTGGATAAAACAGCAGCTTGTGGCCAGCTACACGTTGTCCAGCTGACCAGATTTACAGAAGAAACAGCTTAACGTGACAGAGAAGATTCTTTTTATAACCATATATGGTGTGGGATCAGTTAATGTTTAGTCTTACATACTGAGTGACTTCTAGTAGCACAACTCAGGCAGTCACAGCTAGATTTGTAATCAGCTGTTCATAAATTGTGAGATTGGACTGTAGGACTGCACCCATTCAGCCAGCCAACAAGAATTACTTGAAAGCTGCACTCAAGAACCCACCTGCTCCTGCTTTAGCTTGGACAACTTCAGTGCCAGCTTCCTGAATTCTTGCTGTAAGCTTTTCCAGTTGATCCTGAGGAAACTCCACTTTTGGTGTGCACTAGATGGGGGAAAAAAAGTTACTGTGCAATACTAGAACTCCTCCAGATTCAGCATAAGGCCACCCACAGGACATTTTTTGTACCACTGCAGTTGTGACCAACAGCTCACACTGATGAGTGTGCTGCCACACAGAGCAGTCCCCATGACCTACCTGAGAGATCAGAGGGATGATAGTCTTCCCAGCATGGCCACCAATAACTGGAACAGTTACTCGAGCTGGATCCAAGCCCTAAGGGAAACATGAAACTTTCCAGCTTCTGAAGCACATGAGCAAGAAAAACAAGTGAAAACACCACATGTCACTGTCTGCCCTGGGTATTTGGGCACATTGACCAGTCAAAGGTTGGACTCCATGATGCTTGAGGCCTTTACCAACCTAAGTGATCTATAATCCAAGTACTACACAGGGCGGGAGTTTCAGAGGCAGCTCCAGGTTACTCTGATCACTTTATACAGTTACAGGATATTATTCTGGCAAGTTTGGATCGACAGCAGAACAACATAAACACCAGCAGAGCTATTAAGAGCAGTAACCTGTTACAGCTCCTGATACTTTGCAGAATATCCTGTAACACACAGCACAGAGTTTGACTTGCAAACACATACAACAACTCAACCCTCTCCTCCGGTTGCACCAAGGGTTGGAAACACCAATGGAATTAAGGCAAACACGTAGCTCTCCCTCACAGGGCTATGAAAAGGAAAGGTCAAAGTCTCTTGAACCACATTTTGCAAGAAACCTTATCTCCAAGCTCCTCTAGAAAATGGAGGCAGGGAATCATTGCCTTCCCTGTGGCTCCACAGAAATCTGAGCTCCTTTGGCTCTCTGCAGCGATTTTGAAAGCATTTCTGTATAGGTCTGATACCAAAGCAGGCAGTATTCCCTTCCCCCAGCAGCTGTTAACCATGACCTGCCTTTAGTTCAGCCACAAAAGTATTGGCTCTGACAATGTCCAGCGTTGTCACACCGAAGATTTTGTTGGGATTATACACACCGTGCTTCTTGAAGACTTCTGAAGTTATTGGGATGGTTGAATTCACCTACAAGCAAGAAGAGGCAAGCACTGACTAAAAGCAGTATAAAAACAAAGCCAATGCATGAACTTAAACAGGCCAATAAACAACCCGAACTATACTTCCAACTTGGAATCTGCTGCAGCCCATTATTTTAATGCCTAAATTGAAGAGCAATTTACAGTCAGGCTGGAATAAAAATCATTAATTTTACATAACCATTAAGATAATAAATTTATTCATTCACACTACAAAGGCTCTTCCCTTAGAGAGCTAAGACTTTATCCCAGCTAATACACCAGCCTGTATTATAACCAGTCACACAGACTTTGAGACATTAAGCACTTTTATATCCAAGTTTCCTCTGACTTAAATACAGCCAAGAAAAATGGGTTAGTAGAACCAGGCTTTTAGTGCTTTTCCACTAATACACTGCAGATCTTGAAGATACTGCTCAAATTAATAGAATTTTGGATTACTCTAGTATTCTCAGTCTGGATTTGTTGGGGGTTTTTTTCCCTCTACATTCCAAAGTCTCCAGAAAACACTTACCGGGTTAGAAATAATACAGATCATGGCTTCAGGACAGTGCTTTGCACAGGCAGTTGTCAAAGAGGCAACAATGCTGGCATTGGTGTTGAACAGGTCATCACGGGTCATACCTAAAACACAGCCAGAACAGTGTCCTGTTACCCACAGTCTCCATGGGCAAACAACCCAATCAAACCCAGCAGGGAAGTTCCAGCGAGGTGGGGGTTGGTCTCTTCTCCCAGGCACTCAGCAATAGGACAAGGGGGCATGATGGGCTCAAGCTCTGCCAGGGG
>JAWWEV010000049.1:6359537-6373193 GCA_035583235.1 Hafferia zeledoni | reverse complement strand
CACTCCCAATCCCTCTGGAACACAGAGCATTCCAATCCCTCTGGAACACACAGCACTCCCAATCCCTCTGGAACACAGAGCACTCCCAGCAGTACCTTTGACATGGGCTTTGGTCTCGATGTGGCTCAGGTCAGCTGCCACGCCTGGGGTGTGGGCGATGTCGTAGAGGCTGAGCTTGCTCACCAGGGGGCTGTTCTTCAGGAGCAGGGACAGGGGCTGCCCGATGCCCCCCGAGGCCCCCAGCACTGCCACCTTGGCATTGTTCTGAGGGAAAGAGACAACAGACAGGTTGTAGAGATGTTCTGGCAGTCACCCCAGCAGTGACCTCGGGGATTTCACCATGCTTTCTTTGCTTTTAGCTCTGTTTCTCAATTTTTCACTGAGCACTGTGCAAACTGGATAGCCCAAGCCCACTGAAACCATGAGAGCCTCCCAGAGGTACCTTCAGGTTTATTGGCAAGACAAGTTGGAGGAAACTTATTTGTCACCTGAGCCTCAAGGCTGGGGGAAAGGAACCCCAAGGCTGGGGGAAAGGAACCCAAAAAATCACTGTTCTTCAGATGGAAACATCTGCCTGACACCAATACCTGCCACCCTGGGCAGCCAGGACTGACTTAGGGCAAAATCTGGTTTGTAGTTTTTCTTATGTCACCAGTATTAAAAAAATGTGCCTTCCCACTTGGCAAATCAATAAATTTAATGAACTACAATAAATGTTATAGCCATTGTATGCATGTGAAGAAAATGCTTGGGCATGAAATAAATTCAAAACAGTACATGCAGCTGCCTCAAGATCAAGGCCTGAGAACAATAAGTGACTGTCATTTCCAGCTTTGTTCATGTGGCTGAGAATCAAGTAAAATTAACTGCTTGGTGGCCCTGTGAACCAATTTTACCCTCACATATGTACTGGCAAGATGCTGTTTCTCTCAGAAATGCCTGTGCTCCTGTTTGTAGAGAGGAAAGATACTTCCAAGTGCCAGAACAACCTCAACGTGCAAAGCTCTGCTAAAGCAATGGAGAACCAGAGGCTCCTGCAGAGCTGCAAATGGCAATACAATTAGTGCTGAGAAAGCCATTCTCTATCAGTCTTACCAGATAATGGCTCCAAGTCCCTACATGAACAACTTAATTACTGTGCTACGACAAGAAATAACCTACCCAAGAGCTTGATCAGCCCAACCTCAATTCGGTTTTCAGGCTATTTTAACAGATGTAACTTTGCATAAAACTCTTGAAGGGGAAGCAAAGTCTGGCATGAGTCACTGCTGTGCCCCCATTTATGACTGAGCTGATACCATGAGGTCAAAACCTCATTGTTTAAAGATATAGTTCCAATGAAAAAACTTTCCCAAGCCTCTCCTGTGTATCACATCTCTATAGCTCCAATAACCACTCTGTCACATCCCACTGGGGCTATTAATGTCAGCTAGAGGTCGGTCTCTATCCGTGCCACCACAGCAGCAGTTCTCCTCTGGTTTGGACTCAGCACACTGGATTTCAGCACATGAAGGATTACTGTTAAACCCCAGCCACCAGCTTTAGTTCTTAAAACCTCTGGAAGGCAGAGACGCATTTGTGGTAGAGGAAGGAAGCAGCAAATCCCCCAAACACCATCAGAGAGACGTTCACACAGGACTATCACACTTCTGACACGGGTCTAGAGCAGGGCAGGAGCTCCTGGGCCGAGACCGGCAGGGCCACAGCCCCAGCACGGAGGAATCACCGGGCACTGACCCAGCACCAGCCCGGCCCCTCCAGCACCGAGACCCCTCCCCAGCCGCCCCCCGCACACCTCCCTGCGCCCCCGAGAGCACTGACACCCACACACGGCCCTGCCCCTCTCCGAGCCGGGTCTGGGCCGTACCCGAGCCTCGGGGGAGCTCCCGGTACACACAGCCCCCTCACCGGGGGTCCGGACTCCCCCCTGGGCTCCTTCCCTGCCCCGCAGCTGAGGAGGAACTGAGTCCAACCAAGGCCCCGCAGGCCCGGAGCCGAGAAGGAGCGGGGCTGCACCCGAGCCCCGCAGCCCCTCACCGAGGAGGGTCTGGGCTCTCCCTGGGCTCCTCCTCATCGAGGAGGGTCTGGGCTCTCCCTGGGCTCTCCCCGGGCTCCTCCACAGCCCCCCATCGAGGAGCGACTGGGCCCTGCCTGGGCTTCTCCACAGCCCCACAGCCCCTCACCGAGGAGGGCCTGGGCTCTCCCTGAGCATCTCCTCATCGAGAAGGGCCTGGGCTTTCCCTGAGCTAATCCACAGCCCCTCACCGAGGAGGCTCCGGGCTGCACCCGAGCCCCCGCAGCCCCTCACGGGGAAGGCCAGAGGCTCCACAACCCCTCACACGGGAGGACCGGGGCGGCTCCTCCCCGGGCTCTCCCGGAGCCCCGCAGCCCCTGTCCGAGGAGGCGGCGGGCCCCACGCTGCTGCCCGCGGCCGGTACCTGGACGGAGGTGGCGATGCCGCGGCGCAGGGCGGTGGCGGTGGCGGTGGCGGAGCCGAGTCGGGACAGCATGGCGGGTGCGGCGGGACCGGGGCTGGCGGCGAGCGGTGACTCCAACGACCTCCAGGGCCTGCGCGGCGCCTCTCGCGAGAACTCCGCCCGCCCCGCGAAGGGGAGGGGGGACAATCTCGCGAGATCCGGACGGCGGTAACCTTGGAGACGCGCGGGCGTCGCTGCCCGGAGCGGCCGGAGGTGTCGCGATAGTCGGCGACAGCCGGTCAGGGATGGCGGGCGTGGCGCTCTGCGAGCCCAGACACCTCTTCAACATCATCAACCAGTGCCGGCGGTTCCCGCGGCTGGCGGAGCCCAACTACCTGTGCCTGCTGGGTGAGGCCGCGGTACAGGCCTGTCCCTGCCTGCTCCTGCCCCTGCCCCTGCCTGTCCTTGCCTGCTGCTGCCCCTGCCCCTACCCCTGCCTGTCCCCTGCTTGCTGCTACTGCCCCTGCCTCGTTCTTATCCCTGCCCCTGCCTGCTGCCCCTACCTTTTCTCACTCCTGCCCAGCCCAGGCAGACATCCTGAGCCAGTGGGGCTTGTAAGGAAAAGCACACACATCATTCCTTGTCATTACTGGGGCCTTGCACTTGGGACCTTCCTTCCATTCCGTTCCAGGTCCCTTGGCTTGGTCCTGCCCCAGCTTTCCTCATGTCCAGCTCCCCCTGCTCTGATCTGTCCCATGGATACAGACTCTGCCCTGCTGCTCCCAGAGGGACAAGATTTCTCAACCATTTCACTAAGATTGCTGATAAGCATTTGCATCCCAAAAAGGATGTCTGATATTGCAATATTATTAAATGTTTTGGTGAAGGAGTCAGCCAGTTTGGGAGTGGGGTTGGGGTCTCTCCTGTGCCCCTCTCCCCAGCTCTAGGGCAGCAGTGGCAGGTGCTGGGCAGAGGTCAGAGCAGTCACAGTGAGTGGGGGCATAGGACTGGTGCTGGGAATGCTGCAGGAGCACATTGGGGTCAGGACTAAGACTGCTGGCATCACTTGGTGTTACACACAGACTCACCTCAGTCCTGGAGGTCATTATAGGCACACCAGAAAAGCCTCAGTTCCTAAAAAACCAAATCACAGAATCACAGAATCATCAAGGTTGGAAGAGACCTTCAAGATTGTCCAGCCCAACCATCAACCCAGCACCACCATAACCACTCCTAAACCATATCCCCAAGTGCCACATCCCCAAATCTCTCTTCTCTGGGTGATTCCAGTGCCTGAATTCCCACTGACCGAATCACAAACAGGATTCCACCTTTAAAAGCCAATTGCTCTGCCTGGTTTGTTTTTTCAGATGCCCGTACTCCGCGTGAATTCGATTACAGCCACATTGTTACAGCCCGCAGGATTGAACCGGTGAGGGCATTGTTGTTTTTGTGAACTACCCCTGGGTTCAGCAATTAGCAGGAAGCCAAAAGTGCCTTAAAACCCCTGGGAAATGTCCCAGCCTGTTTCAGGCGCGCTCCGTGGCTGCCACTGGGGGGATGTGTTCTGTCACAAAGCAAAGGTGGCTCCAGCAGCCCGAAGGATTGGCACACGGGAGCTGAATGTCAGGAAAAACATTGCACAAGAGCTCACATATCGTAGCCTTGTCTCACAGGGACAGTGCTGGCATCTGCCCCGCTGAGGGTGATGAGGCAATCAGAGTAGTTTGCATCATTTCTGACTTCTAACCGGGGCTGTCAGCGCCACGCACGCCCACACAGACAAAGCAACACGCAGGCAGAGAGCAGTAACTTGCAAGATGTCAGTAGTGTTGGTGCCACAAGGGAAGAGCAGAGCTGTGCTCCTGATAGAATTCCTCTGTGGTTTTTAGAGTCCTGCAGAGGAGTACCTGGTTCCAAATCCAGAGGAGCTGGGCTATGTCAGATACTGTGTGGTGTATGACTACAACACCAGCTCTTTGAGCCTCTGTGACTATGATGAAGAGGAGAAAGAAACAGGTACGTGGGACACGTGTCAAGTCAAGACCTCACTGCCACACAGATAGTCTTCCCATTCCTCATTCAATTTTATGCAGCTTATTGAGAGAGATGGAAATGTTCACAGTTTTATTTGAAAAACGAGCATCTGTTCTATGCCTCTGGTTTTTCACTGTGTTGTGTGTATTCTTAGGCTTCAAAAATCCAGGTTTTGTTTCAAAGCATCCTGGCAGGCCTGGTTTCCTGTCTGTGGACGATCCTCTGAAGCTCCTTGTTGCATGTGAGGAATGGGTTCTTTTTTGCCCCACATTCCCCTGAGATCGGGCTTGTCCAACGATTGCCTTTTAGAGAGCATTGACGGTTCAGAGGCTGGAAGCAGTGACTCAGGTTCCCTGTGTTCCCAGAGTGAGTACTTCCTTCTCTGAGGGTAAGAAAAGGCTTTCACATTATGATACTTTAGAAGACTTACCTTTAATGGGGGTGATGATTTGATGGAGTTCACCGAGAATGTGAAGAGCTGGAAACTTTTCCATGTCATTGTTCAGTCCTCCTTGAACCATGGAATTGTTTAGTTTTCACACTTTTTTTTGGCAGGGAATTCTGCTGTGTGCAAAACTTCTGTGTGTTTATTTGACTCTTAGGAGCTTCACAAAGGCTGTGATAGTTTTAGCAAAGACTTACATCAATATTCAAATTAAAAAAACGTGGGGGTGTATGGGGAATGAGTAAAGCAAGGGTGTTCCTAAAGGCTCAGTGATGAGGCATTGAAGGGAAGGTGTGAAGAATCAGGAGTGGGTTTCCATTGTGCTGATCTATTTCTAAAGCAGACATTGCTAGAGGGAAGCAGGATGGACCTCTTGGGAAGAGGAGCAGCAATCTTATATAATTTACTTCATTGAGAAGAGTGTTTAAAACACTTGAGAAGAATTTATTCAAGACATTTCCTTCTTTCCCCTTTGCCTAAAGCAGATTAAAGAAAAGGGACTCTGTAACAAACTATGATTAGCAGATTTAAATTGATAATACTTCCCTATTATGGGAACTTATTACAAGCATTTCCCAAATAAAAAGGGGAGAGAAAAAATACCCACTTCATCTAAGCCTACAGAAAAAAACAGGGGAGGAATAAAAGATCAGGACAAGAGGTGAAGGCAGCACACCCTGTTACTGGCCTGCAGCAACAAGCATGGAATAAGTGGAGCTTTCAGCAAGGTTTTCTGCAGAGCATTAGATTACATTGAAAGGGCTTTGCTGTGGGTGTTGGGGAGGCAGATGGAGGCGCTGAACCTGCCCTGGCAAACAGCTTTTTGGTCTCGTTAGATACCAAGGAAGGAACTGCCTTCCTACACGCCAGACACCTGCAGCAGTTCACCCGCCACCCCGTGCTCGTCCTGAAGGGGGGGTACAGGCGTTTTTCAGCTTGTTTTCCTTTTCTGGGGACTCAGAAGACACTGTGGATGCCTCAGGTGAGATGAGACTAATTTGCAAGTAGAATTAACATTAATATTCAGCCGATGATGGCTGATGAGTTCAAGTTAAATGGTGTTGCCAATGTAGTATCACAGTGATTTCAAGCAAAGGAATTAAATGTCATTTGAATTACTGTGCTTGCCCTGAGTCTCACCACTGATTCTTTTGCAGCCACACTTTTTCCTCTTCTATTGTGTGAAAGAAAGGTCACAGAAGCAACCTGGGAATGTTTCCCTGATAGCCCCAAAACTGGCCTGTGGAGACTACAGATAACTGAACAAATACTGGCAGATGATGGAAAGAAGCAGATGATGGAAAGAAGCAGATGATGGAAAGAAGCAGGGTCCTCTCTCACACGTGGTTATCTGGGATAATACACAGCAAATGTTTTCAGACAGGAGTGCAATTCCTACCAAGCACTGTGTTCCATGTGTTTTCCTTGGGAAGGATCACAGAGCAAGTGCTGGTGCATTGTTTCAATAGGCCCAGAAGGAAAACAGCCATCCACTCAGACACTGGTACCCTAATACTTGGTTTCACCTGCAAGCATCGATCTGTTTAGCTCATGAGACACAATCACCCTTTATTTCACATCCAGGACGGGCCCTGAGGCAGGGCAGGTTAAGAAGGTGCTGGTCAGCAGAAAGCATCTCATTGCAATGTGTCTTTTGTTCCCAGTGACACAGCACTAACCTGTGGGCTGCTACAGCACGGGAGGAAAATCGATTCACTTTGTGCTGCTCTGTGAAGGGCAACACTCGGCTGAGCTTCCTCCTCAGCTTCATTAGGACACAGAATACCTCCTTGCCTCTCAGTTTAAGCTGTTCTCTGATGGTTTAAATTGTTAGGCTGTTGCTTTGTGCTGCTGCAGCAGTAGCTGAGTATCCATCAGGGATGTCGAGGCTTCTCGTGTTTTCCTTCTCAGCCTCCACGTTGCAGACGCCGGAAGCAGCTGCAGATTGTGCTGTGCCACTACAGGGCACCTGCAGCTCTGCAGGTGGCTGATGATTTCATTTAGCCTTGCAAACAGTAACCAGGGAGAACATCAAATGAATCTGTCACTCTGCAGTCCCCGCAGACAATGGGAAGGATATATTCCACCTCCTGTTTAGTCAGGATTTGTTTCAAGTAAAGCCACAACGACAGCAATGCTGTTAATTATTCTTAGTAAATCTAGCAAAGACTTCAATATACAGAAAGTTCAGGTGATTGAATGAATCATTACACTAAATTGTGTCACGGGCTGTTGACTAAGTGCTTGTTCAATTGTTCACATGATTTCTGTTTAAAAAGTTAACAAGCTAATGGGAGCAAAGACACTCTCTAACCTGAGCCTATGGTTTCTCTCTGGCAGGAACTAGACAACTTCCAGGTATATCCTGTAGAAATACTACCTGCAAAGTTATATATGGGCAATTTTAAGCAGGCCTGTGACCAAAAAATTCAGAAAGATCTGAAGATCACAGCACTAGTCAATGTCTCTGAACAGCCTGGAACACTGTAAGTTAAACAGTTCAAGCTTTACCTTTGCCAGTGTCTGTGATGTGAAAAAATGAGGTGGCACAGAGTCTGTTCACAGGGGAATCAGTTCCTGTGAACTTCCAAGGAAACTTCTCATGCCTTTGGCTCCAGATGAAGTTCTCTGCACTGTGGGTAATATTCCCATGCCCTCTGCATGATGTGCTCTCACATTTTGTGAATTCCTCATCAATGTTTTGCTCTATGAGTTCTCTGAGTTGAGTTCTCTGAGCTTGTGGAAGGAGGAGATTCTGTTCTAGAGAACCATATGAAGTGAATTGGGGGAGCTCTGTCCACAAAAGACACACACTGTGAGGGCACTCTTGCTTTCAGTTCATCTGTTTGCATTTATCTCTCAGATAAAGGAAGTTGTAGGTCGAGACATTAATGCTGATACCACGTGGAATGAAAAATCAGTAATTAAACTGGATCAGTGTTATAAACATCTCAGTGTCTCACCATAACAAATCCCATATCATAATGTTAATGATGATGATGACAATGATGAAAACCACATGTAACAGCAAACAAAAGTATTGCCTTGCCTCCAACAAACACATCTTGTCAAAGCTGCTTCTCTGGTCCATGTGGTCTCTGTGCTCTCTTTCCAGGTTTGCAGAATGTGGTGAATGCCTCCATATATCTGTTCCAGATTCACTTGAAGCAGATCTTTTTTCTTTCTTTCCCACCATCTCTCATTTCATAGGTGAGTCAATCCTGATCTGGAATTCCAGAGACCTTGCTCACTCTAGGATATTAGATGGGAGTGACAGCAATTCCCTCTGACAGGAAGCTCGGGCAGCAGGGTCCTAATCATTCACCATCAGTACACTCCCAACCCAGCCCACACCCTGACGGATCCTGGACCTGCCTCACTATCCAGCCTGATGGACAGAGAGGAGATTTTACAGGGCATCTGACTCTGATGCTCCTGCTCACTGTAAAAAATACCTCTGGTAACAGGCAGCTTTCCACCCAGTCTGAAAAGGCTTTGCTGCAGGGTGTGTACCAGAGCTCCATAGGATTCCCTCTTATTCCTTTGCAACGACCCTTTGACTCTTACCAACCCAAATCTTCAACCACCAGAGCTTTACATGAACCAGAGTGTGGCACACACTAGAGAACTTACCACAAGGTGCTGATACTCTTTGTGATTTGCAGTGCAGACCCACTGCAGGGCCTGGGAAGACTTTCAGGTTGGATGGCATCAACCTGCCTTCAGCTGATTACATCAGATAGGGCATGAAAAAACACACTCTCCGGCTCAGTGGCTGCAGCTGCACAGCAGGCAAGGCTCCTGCAGCTCCATCTTGTGATGGTGTCAAACGGTGTCATTATCTTTTATCACACTTATCAAATAAACACCTGCCACAGACCAAAGCCCTGCTGAGCCCAGTGTTGTACAGAGGCAAAAGACCACCCTGTCCCCACAGACCTGATAATCCAAGTGCAATGTCAGAAATGACAACTGGACACAAAGAAACAAGGAAACAACATTTAAGGATATGATTTTATAGTCCTGGACTGATGTTCATGATTTGCAGGCACTCAAATGTTGAAATTCACTTACTTGCATTTCACTGTGCCACATGTTTTTTCCCAGTAGTGTTTCAGAAGGACAGTTTCTTTCTCCATCAGTTTATGGAAGTTTCCAAACCAGACTATAGGAGTTTATTAGCTTTAGCTCTAGAAGTGCTACACTATTTACCTGATAGTGGAACTATTTGTTTGGCAGTTAAGAGCAGCTTATTCAAACTGGAACAGTTATGGGTTAACACCTGCCTAAAGCTCTCCACATACTCCAAGAGGAGTGTGGATATTCTCATGCCAGGTTGGAGTGAGGCCACTTCAACTCAGGCCTTGAAACAGAACTAGTATCTCATTACAGAAATAAGTTAGAAAATGCTGTTATAGTGCTTGAAAAAAAATCAAGAACCAACAGAACATCTCAACAACAGTAAAATAAAAGCTTTGGACTATGAATTCTATTGTTCAGTTGCTGATATTCTAAAAGCACCATGCTGTCTAGAGAGGGAGAGAAAGAATTCAGAGGTTATTAATAAAATATGCAACCTTCTAGGCACAGGCAGCAGAGTTAATGTGGTTAGGAGCCACTGACAGCATCCTTTGGTAGCAAATGGGTTTGCTGATCTTAGCAATTTCCACCACAAAGCATCCATCATACAAATATCATTAAACAAGTGTCCCAGCTGGCATGTACCTGCTTCCTGCTGGTGATCTCCATGGAAGGGTGAGGGATTTGGAGTCTGAGTCCCCTCCAGTTTGAGAGCTGATTGCTCCAGCCTGGGTGGAGAGTGGTTAGGCTTTTGTTCATCAGGAATTTCAACACCTTTAAGCCTTTCTGGGAAGAGTTTGAGCAGGTGGTGTGAGTGATGCTGACCACATAATAGACCACATTTCTTTGGTTCTCTGATGGAAAGGGGACACTGATGTGCAATGAACCATTGACTGGTTATTGCCATTGGTCCTGGTCTTCAAAGCCACATTTTAACTGAGTGGATTTTTCAGAAAGGCAAATGCTTACAGCAGTGGGAGCTGGCAGTGCCCATCTGCTGCTGTCAGGGTTCCTGAGGGGTTCCCGTCACTCAGCCTGTCAGCTGTCACTGAATTAGCACCTGGCTCCACCATTGGAAGCTTGATTTCCCAGGTCATTAATTTGTGACTGGCATTTCCTTACTCAGATGCTCAGATGGATGTTGGAGCAGTGCTGGTGTTCTCCAGCCTGGGGATCAGCCGGAGCAGCACAGCCATCCTGGCTTATCTCATGCATTCCTGCCGGTTTTCCCTGAAGGTATGTCACTGTCACAGTCCCCACGGAGACTGGCTGGCTCTGCACTTCATTTCTCTTTTTGAAGCCTCAGAATTCATTGTGATTTCATGTGGAATATCCACCTGATAACGTAACTGATTATATGATCCAAGATTGCACCTTCTTTATAACATTAAGGAGTTGGCTTAAGCGTGAGTTTGGATCTGTGAGTTCTTACCCTGGCACCTGTGATATTCTTGCATTTCCCTACTTAACTGCAGGGTTGTAAAATAAAGTGTGGTTAGAGAACATTGCATTTCTCCCCTGGATCTGAGAAAGAGACTGGAAACTACAGCAGTTAATCCCATCTCTTAATTCCATGGTGTTACGGGGAAGTTCAGAACCCAGTGTTTGCAGGGCTCTGATTCACCACTGACTTCAGCATCAGCACTGACCTCTTCTGAAATTCCATTTTATTTCTCTAGATACTGCTACAGAGAAATCTGGAATGGGATAATACTCACCCAAGTGGGATGTACAGGTCAGATGGCCATGCATGGTGTTTCATAGCCCTGAGTAATGTAAGAAATGAGGGAAGGATGGCTGGGAATGGCCTGGCTGTGCACAAACCTGGCAGCCTCTCCCCCTTTCTCCCTTTCCATACATTGTGCTGCCCTAAGCACCATCCCATGGTACCTGCAGGAGAGTTCCCATGGGAACTAAACAGCATCTCCTTAAAAGCCTCATCCACAAAGTCTCCTCTGAGAGCTTGAACAGATTGATCCAAACTTCACTAAAGCTGAGCTGGTATCTAATAATTTTATTGATTTTGTGCAAACATTTGCAACATAAGAGGAAATCTCTTTCCATGGCTGTGTGCCAGTGGGTAATTAGAAGCTGAGGGTGCCAGCAGGGCTGCAGACATGGCTCAGTCTCTGCACTAATATGAGTGTAATTGCCCCAGCACACTGATAACCAGCCACTTGCACACTCAATTTCAGAATGTGCTTGCAAGGCAGTGCAAAAGTCAAAGGCTGATCTGATCCTTGCCATTCCTCTCAGTTGGCATCAGGTTGGTCTCAGCATTTTACTAAATGCCAAAAGAAGAAGAAAGGGTTGACAGGGCAGTGCTTGCTCCCTGTTGGCTGGGCAAAGCTTTCCCAGGGGATTACCCTGGCAGGCAAGTTTGTTTCTTTCAGACAAAAGCAGTGCAACAGATTTCCGTGTGATCCTCCAGCCAATGCAGTCAAAGATCTTTAAAAGCTTCCAAAACCAAAGATAATTCAAAAGCAAGGCAGATTTGGGATGTGTGGCCCCTTATTCTGTTAGTAATCAATATGTGAGCAGATCAGTTGAGTCCAGGGGAATGAGAGACACCCACCCTGTGGTCCCAGAGGAGTAAATATTGGAGGATCAGCCTCGGAGCCTGCAGAATCACCAAGATTAGATAAACAAACCAATGGAGCACTATCTGCTGACCTTTGGTCTCATTACACTTAAGCAACCCTCAAAGTGCAGGGGGCAAGCTCTTTTACAAGCAGGAAGATGAGCACTGATGGGAAAACACAGGGATGCAGCTGAAGTAAGGCACAGTAATGCTGGTGGATCTGCCCTCTGTGTGTCAGAGTTCCAAGGTGATTAGTTGGAACTAATAAATAATTAAGATGGCTGTAATTAGTGCAGTGGGATAACTGCAGGGTCATAGCTGCTTCTGCCACATCAGGTCATACTAATCCAAAAACATGATAACCTTTGTTGCTTACCTGTGAATAGCTGATACTTCACTGCTTTGCTCATCATCCATGGAAGGAACAGCATTTTTGGGAAGAGAATCCAGGCCTGGATTTCTCCATTGTTGTAAAATAAAATAATGCAGGATACCTGCCAGGTAGTGAAAGCAGCCTGAGCTGTCCTCATATCCAGAGGAGCAGAGTGTGAAGGGGACAGGCTTCTCTAAGTCCACGTCTGGATCCAGCCTGTCCCTCTTTGGTAGCCAAAGTCTTACCTGGATGTTCTTGCTGTCCAGCACAGGGAGCAAATACAAAGCTGTGTTGTCTACAAGTGTAGCTGTTTTATGACTTGCAGTTCAACCCCTAACACTTCTTTGCTTTCCTTCTGCTTACAGGGGGCTTGGGACTACCTCCTGAAATGCAAACCAAGCATGAGACCACACCGGGGCTTTGTGGAACAGCTCTCAGCCTGGGAGAGCCAAATGTATGGGTCCACCATCACAGACATCTCTGAACCCAACTACTGACACAGGGCACCCTGCAGGGAAAGGCTCTGCCCTCCCACACCACCAACAAAGCTGCTTGAACACGGTTTGAAAGAGACCTTAATGCAATGGAAAAGCTTTGCTCTTTAGCTCCAGGTGGGTTTGGAGCCTTCCAGGGAACTCACCTGTGCTGTGGAAGGTGACAGTTTGGGGAATGCAAGTCCTGCAGGATGAGGCCCTTCACAGGCTGCTTGTCTCTTGTGAGCAAAGGGGATTATAACCACAGCTGTGGGGGCAGTCAGTAGGGTTAGCTCTGAAAAGGTCCTTTATCCATAGTCTGGAATGGTAAATTTGGAGTCTGACTGTGCCCAGTTCCAGCCTGGAGAGGTGAAAATGTCCCTGTTTCAGAAGTTTCACCCTGCAAGTGCCCTCTTAGCCACCCACAGGCTCATTGTTAGAATTGTTGACAAGACCACCCTTCCCACTTGGCCACCTTCTAATCCAACAACCTCTTGGCAGAACTGGTAGTTTTGAAGCCTCAATCCTGTTACGTGAACCCCAAAATCAGTTCCTTCCTCTCCCGAACCACACCATGAATTCTGCTCACTGACATCACAAAATAAAACACTCCAGGAAACACTCCTAGGCTGGCCTAGCACTCTGTGTTTGGGATTTGCTGCGGGGTTTGGGTTTAGTTCATCCCCTCAGGTTTGTCACCCCAGTCTGTGCAGCTGGGGATGGAGCTGGACATTATTATGAATGTGCCTGAGGAGCCCTCAGAGCCCAGCAAAGGGCTGTGCTTTATCCATCCCTGTGTATTCCAGGTGCCTATTTCAAGGGAAATACAGAACAAATAATACAGAATAAACACAGGATAAATACAGGATAAATAATAGAGAATAAAAACAGAATAAATATAGAATAAATATGGAATAAACACAGAATAAGCACAGAATAAAACCAGAATAAAACAAGAATAAATACAAAATAAATAATACAGGATAAATAGAGAATAAATACAGAATAAACACAAAATAAACACAAATAATATAGAATAAATACAGAACAAACACAGAAAAAATAGAGAATAAATAATACAGAATAAACCCAAAACAAACACAGAATAAACACAGAATAAATATGCAATAAAGACAGAATAAATATAGAATAAACACAGAATACAGAATAAACACAGAATATAGAATAAAACCAGAATAAACACAGAATAAGAACAGAATAAATACAGAATAAAACAGAATAAACACAGA
>JAWWEV010000049.1:6345985-6359437 GCA_035583235.1 Hafferia zeledoni | reverse complement strand
ACAGAATATAGAATAAAACCAGAATAAACACAGAATAAGAACAGAATAAATACAGAATAAAACAGAATAAACACAGAATAAGCACAGAATAAATACACAATAAATACAGAATAAAACCAGAATAAACAAGAATAAACACAGAATAAATACAGAATAAATAATACAGAATGAACGCAGAATAAATACAGAATAAATACAGAATAAAACAGAATAAGCACAGAATAAACACAGAATAAGCACAGAATACATACAGAATAAGCACAGAATAAATAAAGAACAAAACCAGAATAAAACAGAATAAACACAGAATAAAACAGAATAAACACAGAAAAAATAATACAGAATAAAATCAGAATAATACAGAATAAACACAGAATAAATACAGAATAAATAAAGAGTAAAATCAGAATAAAACAGAAATACAGAATAAATACAGAATAAATAAAGAATAAAATCAGAATAAAACAGAAATACAGAATAAATACAGAATAAACACAGAATAAACGCAGAACAAATAATACAGAATAAAAACAGAATAACACAGTATAAGCACAGAATAAATACAGAATAAACACAGAATAAAACCAGACTACAGTCCAACACCCCCCGCCCCTCCCGCGGATGCCCCGCCCCTCCCGCGGATGCCCCGCCCAGTCGGGGCCGCCCCGGGGCGGGGCCGGAAGGGGGCGTGGCCAGGCCGGGCCGGGCGCTCGGCGCCGCCATCTCCGCCATGGCCGCGGGCGCCTCGGCCGCCGAGTGCCTGCGGGAGTGGGAGGAGCTGCAGGACGGCTTCCAGCGCATCCAGGTACCGCACCCCGCCACCGCGGCCCCCCGGCCGGGCGCGACCCCCGCGGGTACCGGCACGGGGCGCGGGGGGCTGTCCCGCGGGTGCCGCGCAGCATCTCCCACGGTGCCGCCGCTCGCCGGGTGTGCCCGCTCGTCGGGGGCGAGCCCGGGGGCCGGCGGGCACAGCGCTCCGTGCCGGGACACGGCTGGCACGGGCACGGCGCTTAACCAGCCCCGAGGCCCGCCGGGCGGACCCCCGGGCCGGGGCTGGCGCGGATAGCCCGGAGGGGACAGTCGGGAGGGGACAGTCCGGAGGGGACGGTCCGGAGGGGACAGCTCGTGGGGTCAGCCCGGAGGGGACAGTCCGGAAGGGACAGCCTGGATGGGAGAGCCGGAGGGGACAGCCCGGGGGGGACAGCCCGGGGGGGACAGCCCGGCGGGGACAACCCGGGGGGGACAGCCCGGGGGGGACAGCCCGGAGGGGACAGCCCGGAGCTGGCGTTTGCCGAGGGCTGGCGTGGCACGGCCGGACGGGGCGCGCAGGTGCCTTTGCACGGTCCTTATCGCTCCTGTCAGCCCCGCTCGGGCTGGCCCGAAGCCGGAGAGCCCCGCGGGGAACGGGGAGCTCCGGGAATCCCCAGGCACGCCGCGGCCGAGCTGCTTGTGCCGCCCCTCCGTGCCCCCTCCGTGCCCTGTGCCAGCGAGGGGACGGGTCTCAGAGGTGCTTCCACCTGCTTTGTGTAATCCCCAGGGCGCTGGTGCCGCGGGAAGGAGTGGGCAGGGTTCGGCTCAGACGGGGTCACCCAAGGGGAGGGTTGGCCAACCATCCCCGGCTGCCGCTCGGGTCACTCGGCTGGGGCCGCACCAGTTCCCTTTCCCCCTCCTTCCCCCGCCAAGCGGATGTTGTTGCGGACACGTCGCTGCTGCTGTGCCCAGATCTGGGGCAAGGGAGGCTTTGAGAAACCTCCTCTTGCTCCATAGGGGTTGCGTGGATGTCCCGGGTCGCCCACTTCGAACCCTGAGTGCAGCCACACGGCGCCGGCCCTGCCCCGTGGGAACCTCCCCCCGGGATGGCTCCCGGTCCGGGCTGTGGCCCCCGAGGTGCTCGGGGACTGGCACGGCCAAAGGGCTTGTCACAAAAGCCACTTGCTCACAGTTAACTCCGGAGCAGGTGGAGGAGGTGACTCCCGATGGGAGCAGGAAAGCTTTGATGGTGGAGCAGGGAATGTCCTGGGAGAGATCAGGGCTGTAAATAACTGTTGGGACTATGTGGGATCCAGGTCTGCTGCTACTTGTCACCAGGGGGAGAAGGTTTCCTTCCTTTGCTCTCAGTTTCACCTTTCCTCTTTGGGAACAACTTTACGATCTGCTGATCGAGGGCTCAATAAGAGCTAAAAGTTGTGTACCAAGGTCTAGTCCAAGGGTTGTTGGGAGCAGAGTGTAACTCCCTGGTGGAGGTGGCTTCAGGCTGCTGTGGCCGAGGTGGGGCTGTTTTCCAGCTGACCTGGATGAGCAGCAGCACTGATCCAGCACTGTCTCCTTTCCTTTCTAAATATCCTGGAGAGTGGCATCCAGCCTTTCCCAGGTGTGGTTGGGTTACTGGGCACTTGGCTGCAGCCCTGCTGTGAGTTTGTCCTCTTTGTCCAGCTCATTGACGGGCTCCTTCCATTTCCTGGGGGTACCAGAGCCACAAGTCAGGGCAGCAGCAGGTGCTGCCTGAACCTGGGGGCAGAGAGAGTCACTCATCCCACCCCAGCGCTCAAAGCCACTGCTCCAGGGGGCTGTGGCCCTCAGTTGTAGCTCTGGCACCTAAACAGCATTTCTCTCCAGGTCTTTCTTGTCCTCTGTGCACAGTCAGTGGTCTCCCAGCTATGGGAGCATCCTGGAAAAGGACCACATTGCTGGCTGGACTTTGACAGCCCAGAGCTGGAGGGGGCTGGACACAAGGGATGTGTGAGGGCAGACCAGGCTGTGTCCTGCAGATGTGCCTGCACCTGTAGATGCCTTCCTTGGGATTGGGGCTGGGTGTCCCCATGGCTGTCCCCAAACACACCTGGCCTTCTGCTGCCACCCCTCTTCTCACTGTGCTGGTCAAGTTAAGGACATTTTTTAACAGAAGCATCAGCAGTGCCCCCATGGAGGACCTGAGGACAAGGGTGTCTGAGCAGGCAGCTCTGATGTGTGCTGGTCTCTCCTTCCCAGGATAACCACAAGCTGTACAAGCAGAAACTCGAGGAGCTGACCAAGCTCCAGGACGGGATCTCCAGCTCCATCGCACGGCAGAAGAAGCAGCTGAAGGAACTGTCAGTCTCCCTCAAAAAGTAAGTCAGTGTCCTGTGACAGCACAGGAGGGGAGAGAGGCAAGGACGAGGCTACTGAACTCACCTCATGTCTGAAATACAAACCTCTCTGCAGGCTCACTCCTAGCAAAGTGCTGTGAGAGGCAGATCTTCCCCAGCCATCCTTCCCTGTGCCCCAATTTGTGCCCCATTTGCAGTTCAGAGCTTGCAAGAGCTTTGCAGGTACCATGAACTACCTCACACAAAGCTCTCTCCGTCCTTCCTTGAGGGTGAGAGAGCCCTCTGGTCTCACCTCACTCCCATTCCTGCTTCCTTTCCTTGAGCAACATTCCAGCCTGCCAGAGCTCTCACTCTGCAGATGGAGTTATGGACTTGCCTCCCATCTGCCTTTGCTGTCCTTGGGGTGTCCTTGCCTGAGTCAGTCACCTGTGGAGTGCCAGCACGTGCTGATCACGTTGCAGAGGCTCTCCTGATGCCACTGCCTGTGTTTCCTCCCCAGATGCAAAGCCCACGCGAGTCCCGAGCAGCAACTGTCCATCCAAGAGACCGAGAGCCTGATTAAAGAGAGGCAGAACGTTTTCTTTGAGATGGAGGCCTATCTGCCAAAGAAGAACGGGTGAGAGGCTCCCCAGCTCAGGGTGAAACACCATCTCCACCCTGCACATCCCTGTGGCTGTAACGCTGCAGGCACAGACCTGCTGTCACCCTCCCCTGGTGGTGTCACAGCTGTGCTGCTCCACTCTGACTCCTTAGAGGATGCCTGGGCAGGAACCAAGTTGAGTCTCTGCAGCACTGCCCTCGTGCCCCTCACTCCTCTGCCTGCTCTTGGCCTTCCCCCACCCTTGGGCAGTGGTTGTGTGCAGGGGGAAGCCCTGGTGAACACCCAGTGCCCATGGGAGGTGGGGTGTGTGCTTGGCCACCCATCTCTCTGCCTTGGGAGGGGATGCCACAGTTTGCCCGGTAGCTGCAAATGGAAATCAGCTGGGGGCTCATCCCTGGTCCCAGCAGTGACACCAGAGGGGACAGCTTCACAGGCAGGTCCCCATCTAACACTTCTGTTCTCTCCACAGGTTGTACTTGAGTCTGGTGCTCGGGAACGTGAATGTCACACTGCTCAGCAAACAGGCCAAGTATGGCCCCTCCTTGCTGCCACCTCTGATTTGCCTGGTTTGGGATCCCCTTGGCACCAGGAACAGCAGTTCCTCCCAGGAGTTATGGGGCTGGCTTGGCCCACCTGGTCGAGATTCCCTTCCTGGGCTGTTCTCTGCATCCTTTCACAGAATCAGCCAAATCTTTAACTACCTCTCACGTTCCTGCCACTGGGCTGGGAGGGACCATTAGCTCTGACAAGCTAAATAAGATCCTCCACCAAAGCTGTGTTCAGATTTCCACTGTGTTAGACACTTCTAGGAAAGATAAACAATGGATAGTCCCCTCCTCTTCCCTCAGGGAAACACCAATGATCAGGTTGGGCCCAGGAGAGCCTTCTCCATGCCAGAGGTGCCCAGCCAGGAGTCTGTGTCAGCCCACTCTGTTGCCCAATCCTCCTCTTGGAGACTGTGCAGACTCCAGTCTGCCCAGCTTCCCCAGAGTCTGGGCCACCAGACAGCTTGGGGTGGTTTGGAGTGCTTGAAGGTCTCTTACCTGTGTGGAAGCAGCCTGGTGTGTTCTCCTCTCAGAAATACCCCCAAGTGTGTCCCAGAAGTTCCCAATGGAACATCACTTTTGTCCAGCTGGGTGGAATGGGAGGGCACAGACTTCCAGCAGCCCCCTGGCTCCAAGCCTGTCCTTGTGCTTCCCTGCAGGTTTGCATATAAAGATGAATATGAGAAATTCAAGCTCTACCTCACCATCATCCTACTCATTGTCTCCTCCTCCTGTAGGTTCCTCTTCAACTCCAGGTGAGTCTGGCTTGGATGCTGGGCAGACATCTCCTCCCAGTGCCCCTGTGTCCTCCTCTCCCATCCTGCAAGGTCCAGAGCTAAGAGAAGATCCTGATAAAGGATCTGGACACTGCCCTGGAGGTGGCTTTGTGGCTGCTGCACTCCCACTGTGGCCATGGTGGTTGTGGGGAAAGCAGGTCCCTGTCTGTGGTGGGTGGGTGTCCTACTGTGGGGGCTGTCACGGTGCCTGTGCCCCCAGCACTGCCCTTTACACCCTCCTCTGTGTGTCACCAGGGTGACAGATGCCGTCTTTAACTTCCTCCTGGTGTGGTATTACTGCACCCTCACCATCCGGGAGAGCATCCTGATCAACAACGGATCCAAGTGAGTCCCCTGGGCTCAGGGAGGGCCGTGCAGCAAGTTGGTCCTTCTCTGCAAGGCTGGGGATCTGGGGCCCATGGAGCAGCTCCACACTTCCCAAGGGAGCAGCTCCCTCCTACTCAGGGTGTGTAGCAAGCCCTGGTAGGAGCTGTAGGAGCGGGGCAGGAACTCCCTGTGTGGAGGTGGCTGGAAAGGCCCCAGACTGGAGGTGCTGGGTCCTGCTCCAAGCAGGGGTGTTTCACAACCAGCCCTGCTCCTCACCTTGCCCTGGGAGCTGTCAGGAGGCTGGGAATGGGCTGTTCTGCTCTCCTGGTGCACCTTTGTGTCTGGATTCACACTCAAGACCTGACACCCCTTCTCTGTGTCTGCCTTCCAGAATCAAAGGCTGGTGGGTTTTGCATCACTACATTTCCACCTTCCTCTCAGGTGTTATGCTGACATGGTAAGTCTGTGTCCCCTGTCCCATGGGGGGCACAGGGGTTTTTGCTGCCCTAACCTGCAGCCATAGGGGTTGTGGGGCAGGCAGGGCTGGCCATCCCCTCCCAGCCCCATGTCCCCCAGCCAGCACCATTTCTCCACAGGCCAGATGGGCTCATGTACCAGATGTTCAGGAACCAGTTTCTCTCCTTCTCCATGTACCAGAGTAAGTGCTGTGCTGGGGTAGGCACTGTGGTTGGCCTCAGATGAGGGTGCCTGTGGGGCTCTGCAGCACGTGCAGACCTGGCTGTAGCTGCTCTCAGCTCTGGGCTCATCTGTGTTTTCCCTTGGGCTCTGTCCTGCCCTCACCTCCCTGGCACTGGGGTTGTCTTTGTGGGCAGAGTCATCATGGATCTGGGCTGATGCTGGGGCCAAGAGTTAATCCCTGGGCACCTGCTGATGGCAGCCACGCTCTCTGTGCAGGTTTTGTGCAGTTCCTGCAGTATTACTACCAGAGCGGGTGTTTGTACCGGCTGCGAGCGCTGGGCGAGAGGCACAACATGGATCTGACTGTGGGTAAGTCAGGACCTGCCCTTACTGTCCCAGCCCAGCTGGACCCACCGTTGCTGCAGGGCCTGTGGCTGCCCCAGCCTCCCTCCCAGCTCCAGCCCAGTGCTCACCTAACTGGGAGCTGTGGGTTCCATTCAAGGTAAAGGTGACAGTTTGATTTGGGTCAGTTTGGCCGAGGTTTGTGAGTGGCAGAAACAGTAAAAGCTACAAGTAAAGCCAAAGCTCTGGGTGCCCCCCTCCTCCTGCTCTCCTGGGACCACCAGCCCACAGCTGGCTCCCTCAGTGGCAGTGGATGTGGCTCCCACCATCTAAGCTTTGTCCAGGAAGCTCATTCAGATATGAAATGTCCCTCCAGCACCACATGTACTGTGTCCTGTCACCTTCCTTACCTGTGTGACACTGAGTGCTGGGCTGAGGAGCTACAGCTTCAGTGAGGGCAGCTCCACCAAAGCAGCTTCCTCCAGAGCCCTGTATTAGATTAGAAGTCCCTCCTGCTGTCCCCACAGCGAGGTTGGTGTGGCAGAACCTTCTCAGCCAGGCCCTGGGTGGGCACTGAGCCTGCCTGCCTGAGTCCAGAGGAACTGGGCTCCATCTGCCCCCTGCCAGCCTGTCCCACGTCCTCACACAAACCTTCATCCTTTGCAGAGGGTTTCCAGTCCTGGATGTGGAGAGGCCTCACGTTCCTGCTTCCCTTCCTCTTCTTTGGGCAGGTGAGTCTGCACTGTCCTTGCAGGGATTGCCAAGAGGCCGGAGGTTCAGGTGGGAGCAGGTCAGGCTGCAGTCCCAGCTGGGGTTGGCAGCCTGGGGACCCCCATGTCCCCACAGACTGCTGCAGTTGTGTGATATGGGATGCCAGGGAAATGCTTCCAACAAACGCTGAGCCTTTTCCTCCAAAGCACCCACCAGCTCCACAACTGGGGGCAGTGAGATGGGGAGGACCTGGGGTAGTTCTGCCAAGTACAGAACAGAGCAGAGGGGCTGCAGAACAGAGCAGAGGGGCTGCAGAACAGAGCGGAGGGGCTGCAGAACAGAGCAGAGGGGCTGCAGTGAGAACCCTTCCAAAGCCTTTCCAAAGCCCTTCCAAGCTACAGCTTCGAGCTGCTGCTGTGAGGGTCAAGCCCTTCCTTGGTCAGAACATTCAGGCTGATGTCCAAAGGCTGGTCTGAGGCTTCCTCATGGCCCTTGGGCTCCAGGTGACACAAGAGGGGTGGATGCCCCATCTGGGGTCCTCTGGGGCTGAGCCCTCTGACCCCAAGCCTGAATGGGGTTTCACTGCCCTCAGGCGAGGTCAGTGTGGGGTTTGTGCCTAGAAGAAGCAGCTGGATGAGTGTTAGCTTGGGCTTGAGCCTCTGGAAGCAGAAACCCCCCTCAATCTTCTCTCCTGCAGTTCTGGCAGCTCTTCAATGCCATCACTCTCTTCCGCATGATCCAGCACCCCGAGTGCAAGGAGTGGCAGGTGAGGGGGCTCTGGGGGCTGCCCTGGGGAGGGGATGCCCCAGGCAGGTCCCTCCCTCACTTGCACCTCTGTGCCTCCCACAGGTCCTCATGTGCGGCCTCCCCTTCTTCATCCTTTTCCTGGGGAACTTCTTCACCACCCTCCGCGTCGTCCACCAGAAGATTCAGAACAAGAACAAAGACACGAAGGAGAATTGAAGGGGGGCAGTGTGGGGGCCAGGACTGTTTCTCCCCACTGGCTCCATGCCCTGTCCCCATCTCCTCGATTCCGTCCGGACTCTGGTGTCTCACCCCATTCCCCAAGGCCTGGGTGTGGGACAGAGCTCGAGGCCTGCTCCTGGACAGTCCATGTGTTCACCACAGTGCTGGATCCGTGCCCAATCACTCACCTGGAGTCAGGAGCACCCTGTGACAGCCACTCCCATTTACTGGGATGTCCTCTGGGTGCTGGTGCTCCCCATCCCACCGGACAAGGCAGTGTCCCAGGCTGACAGCTGCCTCCCACAGCTCCTGGCATGGTTGAGGCTCCCCTTTTCCCCCAGCCCTGCAGCCAGGACAGCCCCTGGGTGTTGAAGGCAGAGGCCCTGGAGCAGCCTCATTGCTGGGGGCTGTGCACAAGTCCTGGATTCCAGGGTGTGTGGACTTTAGTTCCTCCTTCACCTTCTATCTGCAGGGAGGAGGGACTCCAGGGCACAGGAAGGGTGGGAGCACCAGGAGCCTGGATCAGGCTTCAGGATGGAGCTGCACAAACAGCACCCTGGGCTGGCACCTCTGGAGGATGCACATGTGAAAATAAAGAGAAGGCCCTGCCCCAGGTCACCAGGGTCGGTCTGGGAACAATTTCCATGCTCTGCAGTTTTGGCTCTTTGGGAAGTGGGTCCTGACACAACTCCCTGAAAGGAGCCTGGGGGGTCGGTCTCTTCTCCTGGGTAACACACAGTAAGACAAGAGGAAACAGCCTCAAGTTGTGCCAGGGGAGGTTTAGGTTGGATATTAGAGAAAAATGCCATCACCCAAAGGGTTGTCCAGCCTTGGCACAGGCTGTGCAGGGCAGTGGTGGAATCACCATCCCTGGAAAGATTTAAAAGCCATGTGGATGTGACACTGGGGGATGTGGGTTAGCAGTGAGCTTGGCAGTCTGGGTTAAGGGTTGGTCTCTGTGATCTTGGAGGGCTTTTCCACCCTAAATGACTCCATGATTCTGTGAAAACCCATCTGGAGCCCCTCCACCAGCCCAGGGTAAGGGGGGCCTGGTGGGCAGTGCTGTGAGTTCCCTTCTATGGCACCCCCAGCCTGCCCAGCCCCGTGCACAGGATGTGGCCAGAGCTTTGGCCATCCAAGGAGCCCAATGGGACCTCGGTGTCCCTCCAGCTGGGGGAAGAGACACCCAGTACACCACCAGGGGCTCCAGAAGAACCAAAGAGCAGCTTTGGCACAGCAGCACCTCAGTCCAGAGCCCCCCACCCATTCCCCGCACTCAGGGTAGGGGTTTCCCCCAGCTCAGCCTAAACCCAGAGCTGCCACCAAGTCCCCCCATTTCCTCCCCATTATCCAATGCTCCTGCCTTGCTCTCCCCTGTGGCTGAGCAGAGAGGGCAGGAAGCAAACTACAGACGCAGGAGTTTTATTCCAAGGGCAAATGTATTTAAATAATTTACAATCATTGGACAGCCTGAAAGGTTTTGTGTTTTTTTGTTGGTTTTTTTTTCTCCCATGATTAAATCACAAAGATGTTAAAATAAAAACAGTATTTTAAAAACGACCGTACACAGTGTGAGGGAGGGGCTGGGCTCAGGGGAGCTGCAGGACCCTGGGGAGCAAGCAGGGCCCTATGGACTGAGACCCCCCCCTCCCAAGACCAGGTCTGTTCCAGAGGGGAGAGGAGCCACCCCCTTCCTGCTGCGTGCTGGAGCGAAGGGGGACAGCAGGAAGGGAGCAGGATGGTGGTGAAGTCAGGGTGGCACAGGACAGCTCTGTGCCCAGAGCCAGCTGCCAGCCCCACATCCTAGAGATGGACAAACAGGGCACAAGGAGGTGAGGGCAGATTGCTGCCCATGCTGGGCCCTCACACCCAGCCAGAGCACAGGGGGCTGCCGGCCCCTCCACCTCTGCTGTGCCAGCAGGCCAGGGGGGGCTCCAGCCCCTGGGGATAAGGCAACACCTCATGTTCAGAGAAGGACCCCAGAGCTTCCTGGCAGCATCCATCCCTTCTGTCCCACGTCAGCTGTGTCCCTGACCTCAAGGCAAACGCTGGTGCCATGAGGTGCGCCTTGGGGTGCCGGGGGCACCGCGGCTCCTGGACAGCAGCCTGAGCTACCCCCTGCCCCTCTCAACCCCTTCTGCCCCGCAGGGTACACAGCCTGCCCCGAGGGGCTGCTGTGCTGCAGGAGGGGTTGGGAGTGACACTGGGGTAGCTGTGGGCTGGGGACAACACCGTCACCCACAGCAGCAGTGGGTGAGCAGGCACTTTCACCCCCGTGGGCCCACACCTGTGGACCTGTTCTCTCCCCGGCCCCACCAGCCCCACTTTTAGCTCCAGACATCCAGAGAGTACCGGCCCTTTGTCATCAGTTTCTTTACATAGTCCACGGCCTGGGGCTGGCTCATGTTCCCCAACTCAGACACGATCTCATAGAAGGTGTTCTGCACGTCCCGGGCCATGTTACGGGCGTCGCTGCAAACAAAGGGTTGTGAGTGAGACAACATCCCAACAGAGTCACAGAGCCCTGTCACCTCCCCACACAGACACACAGGGGTCACCCCAGCCCACCTGCCTGGCCCCTTGCCCTCCCTGGAACCAAGACAGCATAACCCTCCCAGGGCTTGTACCCCACATCTGGGGAAACTGAGGCATTCATGTTCCTGAGAACAGGAATGTTTCCCAAAGTCCCTTCCCTGCCACCAGACCTACCCACACACATAGATATGAGCCATTCCCTCATTAACCAGCTTCCAGACGTTTTCCTTGTTCTTCTTCAGTAAGTGCTGGACATAAACCTGGCAGAAAACAAGGTGGGAATGTGGTGAGAGGAGCAGAGCCTCAGCACCACAGGCTGTGGTGATGATGGGAAGCCAAGCCCATGCTCACGGCTCCAGGAGACAGGGGAGGTGCTGGGTGCTCCTGCCTGCCATGGGCCCTCCAGGCTGGGAGTTTCCAGCTCTGGGGTTATGGCTGGGAGCAATGGTGGGGTGACTGGAGCAGTACCTTCTCAGCTTGGTCCCTGGAGAAGGCCACGTGGAGCTGGGTGAGGACTCCCTCCTTCTGGAAGTGGGCCAGCTCCTCCCGGTACAGGTAGTCCTCGCGCTCGTGGCGGCAGCCGTAGTAAAGCACCGTCTCACCCACCTCTTTGCCTGCAGGGTCACACAGCCCCCCATCAGCTGGCCCCTGGCAGCCCCCAGCCCTGTTCCCTCCCCACCTCCCCTTGTTCTGTCAATCCCAGCAGCCCCAGTCTCGCCCTCTCTGCTCCCCCAGTCCTGCCAACCCAGGGGAGGGAGAGCTGCTCAACTGCTTCTGGTTATATGGGGAAGCTTGAGGCTGATTCCCAGGGGTGGCCATAGGCTTTAGAAGTGAGTGTGACTTGACTGTGGTTATTTGGAGTAGTAGTGGCAGAGGTCAGAGAACTGCCTCAGATCTATCCAACCCACAAACACCCTCCATGGCCAAGAGAAGGACAAAGCACCCTCATGCTGGGCAACACTAGGTTACTATTCACCCTGCCTCACCTCCTCTGCTTTTTTCTGGACCCACCAGCGACATGAACAACACAAGCTGCACCTCAGAGGCACCAAGTGGCCCCACAGAAAGCTGTGCTGCAGGAGCCTCAGCCCCAGGGAAGTTCCTGGGCACTCACCCTGCTGCTTCAGCCAGGCCCGCTCCTGGATGAAGCCGATGAAGGGGGCGACGCCGGTCCCCGGCCCAATCATGATCACGGGGGTGCTGGGCTTGAAGGGCAGCCGGAACTGCGACTTCCGCACGTACATGGGCACCAGGGAGCTGCTCCCGTTCTGGTCAGGCACCTTGTTCTTGAGCCAGTTGGTGGCCACCCCTTTGTTCATGCGGCCTGTCTTGGTCTTGTACTCCACCGTCACGGCACAGATGTGGATGGAATTGGAATGAACCTGCAGGGAAGGGATGTTGGCACCACACACAGAGGGAGCCCCGGAACCCCACAGCCCAGTCCCTTGTGCTCAGGGATGGGAAGGAGTTTAATGTTAACACTGGGGGACAGCTATTCCTCCCTGAGTGTCCCTCATGGGGCTTCTGTCTTGTGCCTGACTCATCACAGGACCACTGAGCTTACCTGGGTATTGCCAACCACCTCAGGGCTTCAGGTACAAGGTTATGAGTGAATTTTGACCAGCCCCTGAAATTCCACTTTCTACCAAGTCCTAACAGCCAGGCTGATGGGTGATGAGGAGCAGGGCCCCAGGGAGTGTGGGAGTATCAGGACACAGCTGGCTGCAGTGTAGGACCCTCTGCAGACCCTGTGGGAGCTGGGATAACTCCATGCATGGAGATAACTAAATCTGCTCCTCTCACAGCAAGTGCCACCAGGACAAGCTCTGCATGTCCAGTCCCCAGCCATGGACAGTGGCTCTGTGGAGCTGCCACTGAAGTGGTGCCTCCACAGCCTCATTCCCTGCTGGAAGCAGCTCACCTTGGAGGAGGAGGCGATGGAGTAGTAACGGGCCTGCAGGCGGGGCAGGAGCTCACACAGGTGGTCGATGGGGGGGCGCAGCGAGGGCATGTCCTGCAGGATGGCCAGGATGTTCCTCCGGGCCTCCACCACCCAGCTCAGGTACAGGGCCTGCAGGAGGAGGGCACACGAGTGACCGTTTCCCTTCATGGCTGGCAAACACCCCCCTGGGTTTCTTACCCACCCCTGGACCCCTTTTGGGATCCCCCAGCACGCAGTGCAGCCCAGCAGCTTTGCTGGGAAGGGCAGTGCTCCCACCTTGCCCTCGGCAGCAGATGAAGCCATTTTCCGCAAGCGCTCCTGCTCCCCAGTGTCCGTGGCATACTGGGCCAGCTCGTACAGCACGTTGGTGCGGGGAGGGTTGGTGATGTCCAGGTAGTATGTCAGGGCTGTTCGGTAGGATGTGGGGCAGGGGAAGGGATGTTTCTTGTTGGATTCCTCTGGAGAAGAGGGAGAGAAAGGAAAATTAAAAATCAGCTTCTACGTGGTGTTATGTCAAGAGATTTTGTGTCAGCAGCTACACACGGTGTGTGAGGACTGGAGACAGAGCAGGGCTCCAGGGAGGAGGGAGCAGCTGTGGAGCAAAGCCCCAGTCCCCCACTAAAGCACTTCCCTCTCGAGGCAGCTCCACCTCCCAGTAGCCCATTCTGTGTTTCACAGCTGCTGCCTGACAGTTTAGCAGCAAAAAATAAACTCAGTGCTCCCCAGCAAGGCTCTCTGCCCTGAGATGTCCATGCACAGAGTCCAGCAAATCCCCAGACCAGACAGGGGGACTCCCCTCCACAGCTAATTTGGCCTCACACACTTACACCTCATCAGATCTGCCCTCAAAAGTGTCCTCAGGCTCATTTAGTCACAGATAGCTGTGCTCAGAATCTTATTGGGAAAGGTCAGCACCAGCAGTCAAGGCTGGAGCCATTCAGCTCAGCAAACTGAGAGATCCAAAAGGGACAGGAATAACAGC
>JAWWEV010000049.1:6309904-6321478 GCA_035583235.1 Hafferia zeledoni | reverse complement strand
AGTTCCGCACCCACCGCCGGCCCGGCCCGTCCCGGTGTCCCCCCGGAGTTCCGCACCCACCGCCGGCCCGGCCCGTCCCGGTGTCCCCCCGGAGTTCCGCACCCACCGCCGGCCCGGCCCGTCCCGGTGTCCCCCCGGAGTTCCGCACCCACCGCCGGCCCGGCCCGTCCCGGTGTCCCCCCGGAGTTCCGCACCCACCGCCGGCCCGGCCCGTCTGCCCGCGGTGGCTCCGCGGCCCCGGCGCGGCCGGCACGTACCACGGCCCGCACCACTCGGGCACGCGCGCGAGGGGACACGCTCCGCCCCTGCCGCCCGCCAATAAGCTGCGAGCGCGCCAGCCCGTGGAGATTCCCCCCCTCTGCGGCAGCGCGTTGGTTTGGCCCCAGGAACCAGGGGGCTCTTAAAGGGACAGGCGCGCCGGGAGGGGCCCGGGGTAAGGTGGGGTCAGGTGTGGTTGGCAAGGGGCGGTTCTGGGTTAGGATTAGGATGAGGTGTGGTCAAGGTGGGGGTCAGGGTGCAGAGGGTCAGAGGTCACAGTGGGTGTAAGCACGGAGTCGGGTGAGAAATGCAGGGAAGGCTTGGGGCAAATTGGGGGGGTGAAAAAGGGGACAGGGTTGAGGCCAGCAATGGAGCTGGGGCGGGGTGAGGATGGGGGCCAGAACTGGGATCAGGGCTTGGGAGCAGAGTTCAGGTCAGGTTCGGGGTCAAGGTGGGGGTAGGTTTTAGGGTAAAGGCTGGGGTCAGGGTTGGGGGCATGGAGTAGTCATGTTTGGGGTCACAGTGGTGCCACGGGCTGGGGTCACTTTTGGACACGGGCTCTGCCTGAGCCAAGACCCCCAGACCTGAGCCCCCTGTCTGTGGCCACATGCGGTGCCTGGGGGCACGTGGTGCTGCGGTGGGACCCCTCAGGTCCCCCCAGGGCTCTGCCTGGTGCAGGGCCCACAGGGGATCAGGGAACCTTGGGCTGGAGGCTCCCTGGGAACCAGGGGGGCTGCTCTGCCTGGCACAAGGAAATGCTCCTGATTTAACCACAGACAACGTTTTGGATGTTTTGGGGCAGCCTTTCCCTTGACACTCGGGCTGCCACTGCGGGGAGATGCACAAGCAGCTCCGGAAACATCCTCAGCTGTCCCAGGGGGGATTTCACAACCCAGACCCCCAGACCGCGGGTCCCACAGGGAGCTGCTCTCCTCTCTCCTCTAGGGAAGCTGGCTCACAACTCTGCTAAGTCCAGCCTGGCCAAAGCCAGGCACAGGGCTCGCCCTGACCCCACAGAGCAGCCCCGGGTCATGTGGGGTCACCCCGGGCTGTGTCCCCTCCCACTGGCACATCCAGAGTCACCACCCTGACGCCATCGCTGTGGTGACGCTCGCTGCAGAGTCAATAAACCCTCGGGAAGGTGCAAAGTCTGAGTTGGGGCCGGCAGGCACCTGAGGGACCAGGAGGGGTGTGAGGAGGGGGCACTGCCCCCAGAAGCACCAGCCCTGGGGCAGCGATGGCCAGGCCTGCAGGGACACCCCTTCCATGATAGAATCCAAGCAGAGGGTTGAGGGGTGTGAGGATGCTCAGGCACTGCTGCCACCCACATCAGTGGAATTGCCCTGGGGTGACTCTGGTCTGTGACTGCCCCCCGTGGGGTGAATGACCATGGGTTAAAGATCAAAGTGGCACTGAGGGGATGGTAGGACAGAGCAGGTTCTTGGTTTGGGGTCATCCCATCAGGTGCTCGGTCTGGGGACAGGAATTACAGCACAGCCTGTCCCATCCTGTGCCAGCAGGGAAGGGGCTGGGGGCTCATCACACCCAGCCCAAACCCCCCAGGGGGGCACAGCAGAGCCCTGCCAGCCCACAGAGACCTGCTGGGTTAGTGCTTTGTCACCACACCTGATTCTCCCACCTCTCCAACTCTCCTCCATCCCCAGCACAGGGGATGGACTTTTGGCCACAGAACCCTCAACAGTGCAGCAAACAAGGTGGGACCCCGTGGGACAGCCATGGAGGTGGTGTCTGGCAGCATCCTGGTCCTGGCACAGGGAACCTGGTCCCCAGTCAGGGCTGTGCTTTGCCATGAACGAACGAGTAACAAAGGAAAACAAAGGAACACAGACCTGTTTTTCTCCCAGCATCAATTTCTCCTGCCAGGCCTCCCCACTGTGCAAGACCCCACTGGCTCCCAGATGGGCAGCAATGCAGGTCCAAGTCAGTTCTGCTTTCCTCATGCACCCTCCATCCTATTCTCTTGCACCATGGTGGGTGCAGAGAGGTAGAGGACAGAGCTGGGCTCTTCCAGAGCATCCTTCCTGCATCAGGGTGACTGTCCAGAGCACAGAGAGCAGCTGGCTCAGCTCCCAGCGCTTGTCCCCAGAGTTTGTCGCTCTGCAGTGACCCCCTGAGGACACAGAGTCAACTTAAGGGGCGTTCTGGACTCTCTGAACACGCTGACTCCAGGGCAGACGCAGTCCTGGCACTGAATGAAGTGGCTGTTTTACTGGGAATACACCAGAGGCACGCAATAACAAACCTCCAGGCACAGCACGTTCCCAGGGGCAGCCATGCCAAGGCCAGCCATCCCCGGCTGAACTGGAAGGTTATTGACTTTTTGTTTTTCTCCTCCTTTAGGAATTTCAGTTCTCTGTCTCCCCACCAAGGAAATGAGCTGGTACTGCAACGTGCAGTGAGTGAGTAACTTTGCTGTGAGCTTAGCTGGGCAAACACCGAAGCCCAGTGGGTTTTACCTCCCTCTCATCGAAATTTAGTTCCTCTTCTGGGCCTTAGACACACTTGCAAATGTCTCATCCCAACCCCTTTCCTCCCTTCCAGCAACTTCCCTTTCCCAGGCAAGGAGTTCCAAGTTTGCCACCAGCTCTGGGGAACTGGGATTTGCTTGGACTCCAGTGCTGGAGAACCAGGTGGTCTTTGGCTCATTTACACAACAGCGTTTCACTGTGAAACAGCTGCAGGGAACAGACTTCACTAGAAAATAAATCTTCACAAACATCCATCTCAAGGGCACTGAAGGTACAACGCATTGCACTGGACAAGTAAGTACAGCTGGACTTGGAACAGCACTGGGGACATGGTGGTCAGAGAGACCAAGGTCTCCAAGAAGCTCCTAAAAGAGCTGGGAGCAGAAGGGGGGAAAAATAAGCAGTTTTGTGCCTGTCTGGCATGTCCTATTCCCAGGGCTCACCTGGAGGGCTGTGGCAGTTGTCTTGTCCCAGCATGGAAAGGTGAGTGGTGGTGCTTGATCCTTCCCAGGCAGGAATGTCCCCCAGGGCCAAGGGGCCCAGCTCAGCCTCTGGAAGGAGGTTTTGCTGTCTGTTCCCCACTCCAGCCGCGATGGGGCCGTTCCTGCTGCCAGCAGTGACACCGCGCTGACTCCTACAGGCCAGGGCTTCCTCTACCACTGTAACACCAGGAAACCGCTGCCTGGAAACGCGCCAGCTTTGACAGCTCTGCAGGGAGAGTGAATCTCGCACCAGATGAACCGATAAGAGTTGGAAAGGAAAAACAACCGGTTTGCAGCGTTTTGCGGTGTGCAGTTCCGCTTGTGGCCAGTGGGCGACAAAAGCCACCAGCCTGACCCGGAGCTGGCACCCATCAGCCACCCGCAGCCATCCCGCAGATCCCAGCCCACCAGCCGGACGGAAATGCTCCACCTCTCCATTCGAAAGCAAACCCAGAGACTGTAGTAATTTGTCTTTCCGATTGTATTTCAAGTTCCCACTCTGGAGGTATACAACGTTCATGATTGCTATCAAACCCCATCACCTTTCTGGAAAAATCAGTGATAAAATTCCTGTGTTTAAGGGCAAGGATTTCACAAGGAGAAAGAATCAAGGCATTAATGAGAGTGGAGTATCAGCATTTCAATGTTATCTCTAGCATTTCTTTCTTGGTATTAAAAACATGCTTCTAAATTCCAAACAAGCTCCTTATCCTGCTCTTGCTCCACACTAAACATATAACAGTGCAATTCCTGTCAGCAGGAAAAACAGGACCAGGAAGCCAATTCCATTTGTGATCTCATGGAGGAGTGACACAATCAGGAGCAAGGTGGAGCTGGCCCCCAACTCCAGGCTGGTTCCCCAATTGCTGTGTCCTGCAGAAAGCCCTGTCCACCTTGGCAAGAAGAGCTTCTTACTAATGTCTTACTTCTCTGAGGTGTAAGTTCTCAGCATTCACTTTGGTCTTCCCCCAAAGGAAAGCCCCTGCAAGGCCACACATGACTGTGGCAGTGCTTCCAGAGGGGCTGCTGGAGAACTGAAGTAGCTGCATGGGAATATGGGGCTTCTTCAGATGGAAAAAAGAGGCACAGATGTGCTCTGGAAGATGAATCTGCCAGAGCTGCCTCTGGCCAGGCTCACCATGAGCACAGAGGAGCCCTGAGGCTGCTGTGTTTTGGGGAGAGAGGCACTGCAAGAACACCTTCAAGAGCAGTAATGGCACTTGGTGCTTCATGCAGCATATTTTTTTGGAGCACAACAAAACTCTGAGCAGAGTGAAAGGCAATAGCTGAGATCCTGGCTGATTTAGAGACACAGACAGCAGATTCCTCCTGTGCATGGCACAGCACAGCAGCCACACAGCTGGAATAAAGCTCAAATCCCAATAACTGGACCAAACTCCTCCATTTTAGCCACAGGCACCAAATAGTGCATCCTGCTCCAAATCCTTTGCTGAAAACTCCCCTCTCCCACACACCTGCCCACCAGCTCTGAAGAAAACAGAGAGAGATTGTGCTAATGTTGGTGGGTGAGACTTCTAAAGCTGAGCAGTGTGAACACCCCCAATGGCACTGCTACATTCCTTGGATTTATAAACATTTGCTCCACAAAAGACCAAAATCCCATACTGAAGAGTCTCCCACTACTTCCCATGCATCTGAGGTTGCCTTATCAACACATGCTGGTGACACAGGCTGAGCTGGTGCAGTGCTACCAGAAAATGAAGGCAAAATGTTGATGCAGGCAGAGACTGCAGCTAAGAAGGACCATCAGCATTTTACAGCTGTGTTTTGGGGTGGCAGAAAAGGGTATTCTGTGTTCCATTCTCTTGCCACAACTTGGTTTAACAAGCCCCCTCCAAGGCATTCAGTGGAGAAGTCACCAGTAGAAGAGACATCTGTCCTCCTCCATTCAAGTCATAAACTAAGGATTCCATGATTCCCAACTCTTTTTGGTCCTAGCTATGTCACATCTCTAAATATGACAGGAGTGTAAATGGGACATGTGCTTTTTGCTGCAGCCTGGTTAAACTCCAGTGTTTTGACAGTGAGGTTCCTATCTTGGCTCAGGGAGCTGGTGCACTGGAACTCCAGTGGCAGTGTGGGAAAAGGCAGCAATGAGAAAAGACTTCAAAAGGATGAGAATTGCACAGAGGTGATACAGCCCTATCCTCAGCAATATCAAAAAGTTAAAAACAATAATAAAGGAAATACAATACAAGTAGCCTGTGTGAGGGAGCAGGGGAATGGCTTACTTTGGATCTACCAACCTATTCCAACCATCACCCCAGACACAGCAAAGATGCCAGCGCTGCTGTGTGAGCACCACACAATGGTCCTGCCCCTGTGTGAGTCCTGCTGCTCCCTGGAGGACTAGTACACCTGGACTCTGGTAAATTCAGCTGAAACAGGAGCCACTGTGGCTGCTGGATACCCTGGTGCCTGCTGCACACCAGGCAGAGTGCCCACACCTGCAGCTGGCTGTGGCCCAGGCGGGCACACACGATGAGGGCCCAGCTGGCAGCGCTGTCCCGGCGAGGCTTCGGTGTGGGCCTGCCCACAACACTCCCCAAAGGCACCTCTGGCTTGGCAGGGGGAAGAACTGAGGCTGTGTCCTGCAGCACGGCCCTGCTGAGATCCCTGGTGTCCCGGAGAGCAGCTGTGATGAAACCCCTGGCTCTGAGCACTGGGATGCTGCAACTGGGAAGCAGGAAGGGCCGGAGGCGAAGGGCAGGAGTAGCTTTGGGTGGGGTAAGTGCCTGGTGCAGGGTTAATCCTGGGCAGGAAGAAAACAAAGGGTTACACTGTGCTCAGAATTGGCATTGCCTAATTAGCACTGGAAGTGCCCTGAGGGTTGATTTCCTCCTGACCAGTGCTCAGAGAGGTCACTGCAATCCATCAGAGGGATTCACTACAATAAAACTCTTATTATAAGCAGGCCTTGAGTAAAAATAGGATTACTGGTCCTCCAGGACAGCTGCTCCCACTCCCAACCCACACCAATTCCACACCCACTGAACAAGTGTGGTTCTTGGCCCCAGACTCTTCGTGCAAGCCAAACTGCAACTGTGCTTTGAGATTCCCATGCACATCCTCCCTGCCCTGTGAGGGGCACATCTGCCAAGGCATTGCCCAGAAGAAGTCACAGCTGCCAAGTGTTTATCAAGAAAACATAAAGGCCTTTGGTGTGAGCAAGAGCCCCAAGTGTAGAGCAAAAAAAGAGACAGAAATGAAATTAATTATTCAGAAGCAAGGGCTAGAAAGTCTTTGCCAGCAGAAGGGATGACTCATCCAGCCAAAACAGGAGAGAGGAAATCTGCCTCGAAGCTGAAGCCTCTGGGACTTCAGGAGTGCTGCTCAGCCCACGCTCCACACGCAGATGAGTGCTGAGAATCCAGGCAATATTCATGATGCCTTGACTGCCAGATTGCCAGCAAGAACAAGAGACTGGCTCATACTGAGGTTTTCAGGCTTGGATTTCTGTTTTTAAATTATTTGGGGCATGGGGTTGATTTTGGGTTGGTTGGGTTTTTTTAATTTTATTTGTGGTCCCAAACACAATATCAAAGCCTGGACCTCCTAGAAATGTGTCCTGTCTGGTGGCAAGTTGATGCCTGAATCTTATGAATATTTAAAATGAAAACGAATCCCAAACTATTAAGAATCAAAATAACCAAAATGAAGCTCCAGAAGCACATACAGAAGTTGTATCTAAGACACAGACATGCAAATTTAGCTGCAGCAGTGGAACCATCCTAGAAACACCTTCCCACGCCCTGCTCTGTAGTCAAATATTCATGTAAATACCTTTGTGTCAGAGCAGTTTGTGTCACCTCACCAAAGGAAGCAGGTTCAGACACTGGGGTGCTGTGCACAGCAGGATTGGACTGATGCTGAGACAGCCTCAGCATGGAATAACACAGTCCCCTCTCCCAGAAGCTGCACTTGCTCAGGATGGAGAGTAAAACCACAATTGCTGCTGGGTCTGCCTGCCCTCCCTGCAAGCACTCACATGTTTGAGTGCCCTGATGGACCTGGGGGACACTCCTGCTGCAGGCAAGGGTTGGTTTGTGGCCTCCCCATCAAAGCAAACACCTGGGAATGCTTCCACTTCAAATAAAGCTTTCCCATGAGCTAATGGTTTAAACAATACACTGAATTTAACCTTTAATAGAAAACTATCTTTCCTCTGTGAAACTGAAATGACACCTTAGAACAGGTAACTATTTAACCTACATTTTCAAGCTTTTTAGAATACAGGTGAGTTCTCATGGCTTGTGGTAAAATATATAAACTTAAAACCATCCCTGAACATCAGCCATGGGCCCCAAGGTTTCTTTTCAGTGAAACAACATTGCCTTGACACTGGAAACCTGCAGAAAGTCTATAAAAGACCAAAAGGTCTACACTGAACTTTGTAAGTGACATCCTTGATTTATAATGCTCTGCTTGGACAGAACTCACTTCACAGCATTCCTGGGAGGCGAGGTGGGGCTCATAAAGATAAGGATCACACCCCAGGGAGCCACACAGCCAGGAGCAAATGCCTTCAACCCTAATACCAGGGCAGAATTACACAACTTAACCTTCATGTCAGCCAGAGCTGCAATATCTCTGCATATGTACACACTGCCCTTGCAGCACAGGAGGGGTCTTTCACCTCCACTCAGCTTTCACTAAAGTCCTGATTGAGTTAATGTGTGATAATTTATTAGTCCCAGTAATGCCATCAGTGTAACATCAAAGGTTGACTCTGCTCCCCCCAACGCCCACGGTATGAACTCAACAAGCACAATGCAGCTTTTATAGGTGATTTAGTGCCTCTAATTATACCTCAAAATTCCCCTGCAAAATCTTTCATAGGAACTGCTGTACTTACTTGCTGCTTTCAGAGGCTCTTCTCTCTGCTAAGGACCCTGGGATGTACTTCAGCCCCGGGATCCTCTTTAGCAGAGTGAAAGGGAACACCCGGTCCAGCTTAGAACTCACTGACTCTGGAAAATCCATGCAGAAACAGTAGCCAAGACCATCTGAAGGCAGGAGCACGTTAAGGAGGCCTGCAGACCAAACACACTCATTTCTAGCACAGCCACACACCACCCTCCCCTGCCCACAAACCACTTTCCCTGGAGAATTCTCCCAGTTCTACCCAGCACCACCCCCACAGACCATGTCCCTTCTCACTCCACATTCTCTGTGAGCACTAAAGAAGAATGAGGAAAAAAAACACCACAGAGCAGGGTGGGATGAGGATGAGCAAAGACAAGATGGGTGCCCAGGGGGCTCAGTGCATGTCAAGGAAGAGCATGGGAAGTGGAAAGAAAAGGGGCAAGGAGAGGCAGGACACAGGGGGAGCAGCGGGCTCAGGGAGGGGCTCGAGGAAATGCCCAGAAATGGGGGCTGAGGGGAGGGCCCAAGGGGTTCAGAGCAGAGGGTTTAATGCAGAACAAGAGCCCAGCAAGCCCCATAAAACCAGTGCACTTTGGCAGCAAGAACCTCAGCACCTCCTTCCCACTGTGAACCAACAATCCCACCCTGGCTCAGCCCTTCCCACTTGGAAAGGATACAGACTTCCCCAACCAGGAGCCCACACAGGTTACCCAAGAGAGAAGAGTGGGGGATAACCCATGCTATGCAGAGCACAAACCAGGGCACCAGCACCACTGGGACCCTGCACCCAAAAACCAGAGTCCTCTTCATGCGTGAGCGCGTGGTGGACACACCCAGCATGGCGAAAGCCACTGGCAGGAACCCTTTGGCATCTCCCACCTCTGACACCTGGGACAGAAGGGGCTCCAGGAGGAGGTAGAGGAGGGCAGAGAGCACGGAGAAGGTGATGGTGAGGAGGCAGTGCTTTGCTGTGCCCACGTTCCTCTCAAAGCTGCCAGCAAAGTACCAGATGGCAACAGCACCACAGGTGAGGGACACCAGGTCTTCATAGACAAAGATGTGGGTGAGCAACCTGTGAACTGAGCACAGACAGGCAGTGGATTTGCTTTAAACCACAATGAAATGTTTGAGCAGAGGGAGAGTGAGCCCACAGGATTAATTAATAGCTTTCCTTTCTATGTTGGTGTAGAGGAGAAGGAACTCAAGGGCTTTAAAAGCAGACATAAATAACCAGATAAAACAAGTGCTATCTTGGGTGTCACAAACATATGGGCTGACTCTTTGCTGCTTCCTGGGGAGCTGCCTGGAGAAAAGCAACAGCATCTGTAGTAAATTTCAATCTCGTTAAAAGATAAGGCAAGAGACATAAAAATAGCTGTTGCAGTTGCAATGATTTTGGCAAAAAAATCCTGCTTCTTAAACTGCTGGAAGGCTGACTTTCCTCACCAAAACTGCCTGGAGGTGACCACACCCCAGGCCCTTGGCAAGGCTGATCTCCTGGGTAAAGAATTCCCCACCTCCCTCCCATCAACCTCATTCTCACAGCCAGGAAAACAGCAGCGAAAAACAAAACAACCCGGTGCCACCCCTGGAGACACGTGGGGAGGTGGTGGATTTCACCCATCAGCTCAGAGAACCACAGGGCTAAAGGGAATCACTCTGGGAATAGCACAGGGACTGAGGAAGGCAAACCCCTCAAGCTCCTGGAAGCACAAAGACACTGTGCTTGATGTCGTGGGCCAGGGATGGGGGCAAGGGGGAGCAGCCTGATGGAGAGGGGCTGAAATGGGTGCCCAGGAGGCTCCGGGCACGTCAGGGAAGAGCATGGGAAGCAGAAAGGGGCAAGGAGAGGCAGGACACAGGGGGAGCAGCGGGCTCAGGGAGGGGCTCGAGGAAACGCCCCGAAATGGGGGCTGAGGAGAGGGCCCAGGGGGTCCAGAGCGGGACACGGGGACGGCCCTGCGAGGGAACACACAAAAGTTCCACTGGGGATTTGGAGAAGGCCGGGAATGTGAGGACAGAAAGGCTCCGCTGGCGTTTGGGGAAGGAACATAATGGGGGCTACAAAAAGGCTCTGTGGCGATATGGGGAAGCTCCAGAATGAGGGGACACAAAGACTCCGTTGGGGAATGCCTAGAATGGGAGCCCCATGGCGGGGACAGGGGACCAAGAATGCAGCGGCTGCTCCCGCGGGCGGTCCCCGCTCACCTTCCCCGTCGCGCAGGGCGGCGGGGCGCAGCGCAGCGGCGGAGCGGGCGGCGGGGACACCCCGCAGCATCCCGGGTGCGGAGGCACCGACCGAGAGCAGCACCGTGAGGGCGGCGGCGGCCGGCGGGGCCCTGGGCGGCGCCATTGCTGCCCCGCGCGCCCGCCGCTTCCGGCCGCCGCCGGAAGGCCTGGCCGTTGCCATGGCAACGCGAGGCGCTGCGGGCCCGTTACCATGGAGACGCGCGGGGGTGGAGTCCCCCCCTCACCGCCTCCTTTCGAATTTTTATTTAATTGTTGTTATTTTGAATGGGACGATAACCCCGGGGGAGGTGTGAGGTCTCGCTGTGAGCCGACCCAAGCTGGGTTAGAGCCGGGTGTCCCCACGCGTGGCTGCCCTCGGGTGCAGGAGGCCTGGCCAGGCCAGTGCTGTCCCTGCTCTCCCACACCGCGGGGTCCGGCGCTGGGAATCACAGGGGCAGGTAGGTTAGAAATTATCTCTGAGATCACCGAGTCCAACCTATGACCAAACACCACCCTGCCAAACAGACCAGCACTGTGTGTCATGTCCAGGCTTCCCTTAAACACCTCCCTGGGCAGCCCCTTCCAATGTCTAAGCAACATTTTTGTGTAGAAATTCCTCCTAATGTCCCTCCTGAACCTCCCCTGGGACAGCTTAAGATCATTTCCACTCCTCCAGTCCCTGTTCCTGGAGCAGAGCCTGAATCCCCTCCAGTTCCCCCATCCTGCCAGGGGGTTGGAGAGACCGAGAAGGTCCCCCCTGAGCCTCCTTCTCTCCAGGCTGAGCTCCCCCAGCTCCCTCAGTCACTTATCATCACACTGGTGCTCCAGACCCTTCCCCAGCTCTTCTCTGGACTTGCTCCAAGCCCTCAATGTCCTTCCTGACTGAGGGGCCCAGACCTGGACACAGGATGAGTTTCCCATCAGGTGTGATGGATGGAGGAGCAGCCACAGCCCACCTGCACTGCCCACCCTCCCTGCAGCAAATGCAGGTGCTGCCCAAGGACAGGAGAGGGATTGGCAGCTCAGAAATGAAGATACTGAAGTTCTTGCAGGTTTCATGGACACAGGGAGATGATGGAGTAGGGAGAACGTAACCTGATCTCTTCAAGGGAAAACTTTCACTGTGATCACAGAATCATAGAATGGATTGGGTTGGAAAAGACCTCCGAGATCATCAAGTCCAAACCTTGATCCAACCCCACTGTGATCACCAGCCCAGGGCACTCTGT
>JAWWEV010000049.1:6287734-6303987 GCA_035583235.1 Hafferia zeledoni | reverse complement strand
ATGGCACTCAGTGCCACGGCCAAGCTCAGCTGAAAAACCTCCAGGGATGGGGAATCCACCCCCTCTCTGGGCAGCCCGTTCCAATGCCTGATTATTCTCTCTGGAAAGAATTTTTTTCTGCTCTCCAACTTCAATTTGCCCTGGCAGAACTTGAGCCCATCGTGCCCCCTTCTTAGGGCATCTTAAAAAGGTGTTCAGCAGACTGACCTACTTATCTTTGCTTGATTAATTAAGCTGCTGCATTCTGCCTATTGATGATGGCACCATGTTCTGTAGCCTTTAGGGGAGTTGTGCAGTCCCAGATACACGAAGAGAGGCCTTGAAAATGGAATTCAGGTCTTGCAAAAAAGACAGTTCAAGTGGCTGTGTCTTGTCCCTGTGTCCCTGTCATCCCAGCCTTAACATTTTCTGTTTTCTTAATAAGGAGGAACCTGTCTCATTCTGCAGGGAAAGTAGTTGCATTATCCAGTGTACTTGAACCTTTCTCCCTCTCCCCAGACTTTCCCCTTGTAGTAAATAGAGCACTCAAATGTTAATTGGAAATTCTCAATATGACTTGTTTCTCTTTCTAGATTCTGGAAGTTACAGTCAGTCTGGGGGCCAACAGAGGTATGTGTGGGGTTTTTTTGCTGTTAGCAATTACATCTGCAAAGAGAAAAACCATTTAATGTTCCCAGCATGATGATTGAATCTTGATATGATTTTGGAGTTATGGGTGCAGAAATCTTGCACCTGAGCCTTTGTCAAGAAGTCTCATAAAACCAAAAAAAACAGTCTGTATTCCTGAAGAGAAGACAATCATCAGATGTGAATTGCAATGACATCCTGTAATAGTCAGAACTTTGGAAATATCCATAGAAATATTTTTGATGCCACTGCCTTAAGATGTTTACTAAGATTTAGTCAAAGGTTATTATATTTATTATATGGCCCAAAGCTGCAGTCTGGGGGCTTGGGAAACAAATGTTTTTATGGAAGTGTGAAAATCTTGGCTAGCACTGACTGTGCTCATGAGAAGCACAAAGTTCTGTGCATGGAGCACTGGCAGAGTTTGGGTTAGTGTCTGAGCATGGTGAGTTTCTGCACGTGGTTCTTCTGTCAGTCCATGAAGGTTCCAAGTGGCAGAATAATGAGTAAGTACAGCATAAAACTGTCATGGGTTTTGATGGTGATGTTATTGCTGGGTAGCTCAACAAATGCCAAACAGACAGTAGTTGATTAAAATAAAATAGACTTTGTGAGAATATATTGAAAAATGGAAAATGCCTGTTTTTTATGAAGTTTTCTGTGATTCTGAAGAATCTGTCAAATTACAGCAAACCCCACTTTCATGTACTTTAAATTTATGCTTGAAATGCAGCAGAAATTGAAATAAGCTCTTCTGGTTTCTGACAGTCAACTGGGGAAACAATTAGTTCATTGATGTGGTTCTAAAATTCCTGCAACTGCAGTACTTGGATTAAACACCTATTTTGGAATTAAGAGAAACTTAAAATGACACCAGAAAATACCTTTGCTTTCCAACCTTTATGGAGGGCACTGTGAGCCTTTTCTAAATGCATTTTTCTCTTACAGCTACTCATCCTATGGCAATCAGAGCAGTCAGAATTATGGACAAGGACAGGTATGTTGAAAAAAAACATCATTCCTTTCAAAGCAGATGTTCCTTGAGGGAAAATAATTGTTCCTGGGCCAGGAAAAATTCCCTCCCAACTGTGCTTGATGTTTGCAGTTGTGTCTAGCCAAGGAAAACTGTAATTACCTGCTGTGGAAGTGACACTTACTTGAGTACATTCTTGGAATTACAGGGATATTCTGGTTATGGGCAGAGTGGAGACAATTCCTCCTATGGACAGAACTATGGAAGTTACCATGGGAACTATGGACAGAATCAATCAGGTTTGGCTGCCTTGTTACATTCATTGGCAGGAATTCAAAGGTGAATATTGACTAAAAATTTTCTTCCTTGTTTTCCAGGTTATGGACAGGATTCCCAGGGATATGATGATGAATCCAGTTATGAAAATCAGAATCAGAGCTCATACAACCAGCAGTCCTATGGCAGCCAGGGGCAGCAGAAAGGGTCATCCAGAGGGTAAGGAAGCAGAGTTTACCTGTATCTATTTTAAACAATGTCTAGTAGGTGTACATTCTTAACAAGAACTGTAAAAAATTTCTTGCATTCATTGCTAAAACAGAAATATCTGAAAATATACATTCTTAAGACAGTTTTAATGCCTGAAAGATCAGGAGGTACAGAGGAATATTTATTTATATGTAATTGTTTTGGAGTCAAGCTGTATGAGGACACACTTTAGGAAGTCTTTGGATAAGGACTACAATGAAGAGTATTTTGATTAGGAAAAAGACAAAAAAATAGCAGTCCAGTCATACTCTTTTGTATAAACTTACAGAGCTCTTTTATTAACTTCAAATAAGCTGTTAGCAAGGGAACTCTTTGCTGTTCTCAGATTGCAGGCTGCTTATCAGGCTCAGAATGCCTTTGCTTGAGGAAAGAAAAAGAAAGGATTCAAAAATGTAATTTAAGAATTAGTTTCACCCAACATTGTGGGTTTATGTCCTCATCAGTAACTTCAATGTGCACGTGCAAATGCTGCACTCTGAGTCAGTTCTGTCCTATTGCAGGTGTATTTGCCTTAAGTGATGTTGTATTTGATTCAGTTTCAGGAGGATTAATGATACAGCTTTGAAAGTATGTTGAAAATACAACCCAACTTCCCACAGGGACTTAAAAGACCACTTAGTGCTCTAATACCTTGTCTAATTTACAAGCTTTGTGTGTCCACCCCGAGGGTTCTGCTCACCCTGAGGGTCGAGTGACCTTGTTAAAATACTCTGTCATGTTCTAAACCTCATTCTTGTGCCCAAAGTTCAAATGTTTTGTAGTTTTTTGCAAGGTGATAAAACAGTCTGGACTTAAGCAAACCTGGACTTGGATTGTGGTTTTGTGGTTATTATTACAAAACATCTCAATATAATAAAGCCACCTCTTAACCTGCCAGCAGTAGGTGCTGTCCTGTCACTCAGAATGTCTTTTTTCCCCCCCTAACAATGGTTAAATTTTGTTTTGATTTATTTTCTGAGCATTTATTAGAGCTGTACAGAGGTAATAATGTAATTTTTAACTCTGTAGACATCCAGTGAAAAAAAAAATGGAGTGTGTAGGTTCTCCAACAAGCTGTTCCTGATCAAGAAAATGAAGAGAAAACATTGGAGGGAAACTTTTCGATGTGTGATTGTAACAAATAAGGAGAAACTGAGAAATTAAATGATGGCAACTTTGAAGAGAGAGAACACAAAATTGTAGCTGTCAAATGTGAGGGAAGGGAAGGAAAACAACAAATAGTGGATGTTGTCAGTGGTGCTTCCTTTGTTGGTGTTGGTGGAAAGGCTGGAGCAGCACTGGCCTTTCTGAAGTGAGGATATTAATAAAAATCTTCACAAGCTGTTTACCCCTGGGATTAGCAAGGTTGAGGATGAGATCTAGGCTAGGACTGGGAGAGAGCAGATTAGGCAGCATTTACATGGAGGGGATATTTTGAGGTTGGTTGGATCCAATGGTCTGGATCTTGGAGTGCTTTGAAAAGCTGATGGAAACTTTCTGCAGGCTCTTGTATTTTTTTTTCTTTTTTCTGAGATATTTTGACTAGTGAGTTAGATTGCCAAAGACTGGAGGGTGGCTGATCTTTTTCAAAAGGGTGGAAGCAAGGAGGAGGAAGAGAAGAAAGGGTGGCAGAGACCAGAGATTTATTTTCAGTTACTGAAAAAACAAGACAGTTAAGGCACAACTAAGTACCTGGGGATAAAAAAAGGAATGAGCAATAGCCAGTGTTCCCTGGATGGAGTTTATTTCCCATAAATCTATATTATATCTTGCTATGAAAGGGTAACCCAGCTGGAACTGTTCTCTCATAAATCTGGATTTTCAGAATAGTTTTGGGATGCTGAAGTAGCCAAGGAAAGCACGGTCTGGATGAGATTCCCTTGTGGTTGCTCTAAAGTTGTTAATCAGAGGAGATTTATGGCTCCCTCTTGGAATGTGGAGCTGCACCATGTTGGAGTATCCTGGATGTGCTCCTGGTCTGTGCTTCTGATGGAGGCTGTGGGATGTAGAGAGCACTAAAGAGGGAAGAACCTACAGTATGTTGGAGACCATCACAGGAGTTAGAAAAGTTCTTGACAAGTGGTAGAATGCCCAGAAGAAGAGAGGTGGCAATTCAGTGAGAGCAAAACTGAAGGGTTTTGAGGTGGGGAGTCTGAGCTGTGCAATACAACAGGAGCTGAGCATTGAGCTCTGCCCCAGAGCTGTGTAGGGAAGGGTTTGGTGTTCAGGAGGTCGTGGGGTCTCCATCAGGCATTTCTGTTACTGGGAGAGGGGAGAGAACAAGTGTTGTACTGGGATATGTGCAAGGAGTGATACTTTAAGTTACATTTACAGTGGAAGCTGAGGAAGGCAGATACATCCCAGCAGAGATGAAACTCTGTATTTTCATATCCATATGCCAGTAATGAGGTAACTGTGACGAGGAAGTTTTACCAATGTCATGAATTTCCAACCGTTGCTTTGCTCTCTGCTCTGTGAACATTTAACTATTAATTCAAATTCTGTTTATTTTAAGTGGAAGAGGCTCTTACGAACAAAAGTCAAACTATGGTCAGCACCAAAGCTCTTATGACCAGCAGTCAAGCTATGGACAGAACCAAGACTCTTATGACCAGCAGTCAAGCTCGTATGACCAGCAGTCGGGCTATGGCCACCAGGGCTCGTATGACCAGCAGTCGGGCTACGGCCACCAGAGCTCCTATGACCAAAAGTCAGGCTATAACCAGCACCAAAGCTCCTATGGCCACTCTCAGCAATCCTACCAGTCTCAGAAGGGAAGCTACAGCCACAACAGCCAAGGTAACATTCACAGGTTGAGTTCAGTATTGACTAATAAAATGGAGCAGAAACGCTCTGAAATAGTTGGATTTGCTTCCACAGACAGTTATTTGATGAATAGTTAAAGCTCTTTTTCATTGATATTCTTGGGGGATGTTTTATTTGTTAAGACTTTCCAAGTGTTATGCAGAGGTGAAAAACTTGTGGGGCCCCCAAGTGGTTGCATTTGCATTTGTCAGAGGCAGCATTGCAGAGTCCCTGCCCCGAGTTCTGCAAATTCTAGATGGAATTTTCTTCCTAAGCTATTTTGAACCTTCTTCCTGCATGAGTGTGACGTGTCTTGATCAGTCATGAAGAGCTTTTGCACTTCGCATTCCAGCTTTACGCTGTGTAGGTGAGTTCTGAGGCAGAAGAAGTCTAAGATGAAGCTTCTTCTTGCAGTAACTTCACACCAGCGGCACAACCCACTCTGTTTATCCTTGTTCTCTCTTCACTGACGTCCTGTGGAAGTCAGATGAAAAGTTTATTTTAGACAATATGTGTTTAATATTGGGAAAATGGAGTGTAATTGCAGAGTGTAATTGCTTGTGTTCTGATACACCTTGTGACCAAGGAAGCCAAGGAAGATAATGGAGCAAAGTTTGTTTGGGTTTTTTTTTTTCAAGTTGCTTTGTCTAAGAGAGATTTAGATACTTTAGATACTTTTCAGATTTAAGTGACAGATTTAATGGAGAGGGGTGGGAGTTTATAAGGTGTGAATTTTCACTTCACTGCAGTTTGCACTCGATTGACTCCTGTTTTGTTTTACTCTTTGTTCCAGATGATCGTCGTGATAAGAGTAGGTATGGAGAAGATAATAGAGGATATGGCGGGTCACAGGGAGGAGGTAGAGGGGGATATGACATGGATGGAAGAGGTCATATGTCTGGATATGGGTAAGTGATCTCCTTCCAGTGCCTGCAGCTCCTTCCCCTTGTTTCTTACAATTTAGCTGGTTTTAATTTTGCTTTATTCTATGTCTTCCTAGTTTGGGTTTAGATTTCCAATAAAGAAAGTTAAACCTCTCTCTGCACTGCACAGAAATGCATTTTGCAAGGGAGGAGCTCTGAGGTTCAGGTAGATTGAGACCAAATTTTTGGTTGTTGTGACACAGAGCTGCATTTTATTTGCATGAGTTGCAATTCAAAAAGTGCCCCAGCCCATCCCTTGTTTTCAATGACAAGAAAACCAACAGCCAAGTATTGAGAAAGTTTTATAAATCCATAGCTCAGGTAGCTCATGTTTTAGCAGGAAAGTATTTTGACTTTGCAATAATAATTTAGTAGTAACATTACTTATTCTTTGCTGGCTTTTGCAGTTTTAAATTTCTGTTTTCTGTGTGTTGTTAAAGTACATTTTTTATTATTGATTTAGCTGTCAGTCTAAACACATTTATTTTGGGTAGATCTGAACCACTAACAATGCTGTCACCCCTTTAACAGCTGCCTCAGGCCCTGCACTGTCCAGAATTAATTCATGCACATATTTAATTTTGTGCTTGCAGATGTTTTCATACAAAGGTCTGAGACTGGGACCTTTGCTGTAAAGCCCATTGAATCAGGCCATATGACATATAATTTATTAACAAACTCCCAGCTGGCTCCCCTTTATGTCCCTCTGCAGTGTTTGAGGGTGCAGAGTGTTCACTGAGGCAGGACAAGAGTGTTGAAGCTTCGAGTCAGCTTTGAGGTGTTGCTTGTCAGCACCACTTACCCTTCAAAGGCCTGCACAGCTCTGGGTTATTGCTGAACTCCAGATAAAACCCACTCTAATTACACAGTGCTGTGTGTTGGAACTGATCTAATTAAAAAAAAAAATCCAATACTTGGGGTACTTTTCAAACTGTTTGTTTTTAAACTGTGTTTAAAATTTGCTTGCTCCTTGAGGTGCCCCCAAATTGTCCTTCATGGTTTGGGTTTTGTGCTGTGGGTGCACCTAAATAGGTGTGAAAACACAATTTCAAAAGCTCATCAGTAGTTATTTTTTGTTTGCTGGGGTTTTATATAATATAAACTTAATGCATAATTTTTCTATAATAATTTATATATAAAATGTTATAAATATATATAAATTTATATATAAAATATAATTTATTAATATATAAATATTAAATATAAAGAAATATAATAATATAATAATATAAATATTAAATATAAATTTAAAATATATAACTATATAATTTATAAATATATAATTTATGTATCTATAAATATATATAATACAAAATTCTACAGTATATAGTACCTTATATTAACTAGTGAAGTAATTTCTAAGTTGACTTTCAGTTAAAACTGAACTACTTTTTTTAAAATTAGATTTTCTTTGTGTGTGAGGGTTTTCCATATTCCTGTGCTAAAACCTGAGTTTTTAAAAGACCATTTATAGCTGAGCCCTTTCCAACAAGAGGAAATGAATGTGAGCTTCAAAAAACACACTGGGAGATTTTGTCACTCCAAAACAAACTTGGGTCTCTGCAAGATTAAGAAAAATGAATTAATGTCTGTGAAAATAAAACCTTTTCCCATTTTTTTCCAAAATGGAACAAAACTTTTGGTCACACATCCATGTAGATCATAATCCTTCAGTGGACTTGGAACCAAAAGAAGGAAAAAAGGGGGAGAAGTGGGGGGAAATACAGCAAAGTGGGAAGGCATTAATTAGGAATTCTGTCTGATTCTGCTGAGTGATGTTGTCCTTAATAGCATTTGTAGTGGAAATTTGCTGAAACTACAGTGTCATGTGTGTTTATTCAATCTTTTTGGGTAATTATGACAGGATTCTGCTGCTGACATACATATTTTACCAGACATGCTTATTAGAAAAGTCTAAAAGATTAAATTAAATAACAAACTGTATAGTCAAGGGGGAAATGACTTGTAATAAGGTAAGAAATCATGTGTAGTCCTCTGAACTTGTGGGGTTTCAGGGGTTTTTAGGGGGAAGTTTTATATCCTTGTGTTTCTCTTTTTTTATTTTTTATTTATTTCATGGGAAAAAAATATATGTAGGAATTTCAAATCAATCTCCAGTAACCATCATTTTCAGTTGTTTAATTCGATCACAATTTAATGCTTAACATTAAACTGTGAAAATGCTGCAGCCATCAGGAAATAATCTAAAAATCTTGTCTACACTTGCACTGCTGGAATCACAGAAGCCCAAAAAGGTTTGGGTTGGAAGAGACTTTAAAAAATCATCCCATTCCACCCCTGCCCTGGGCAGGGACACCTCCCACCAGCCCAGGTGGCTCCAACCTGACCTTGGACACTTCCAGGGATGGCATAATTTTTTCTAATGGTCTTGAGTTGCATCTTTTGGGATCTTAGTAGAATTTTTCCACCCTTTTGCTTGGAAAATTGATGATCTCACTGGCTTAATTTGTGGCTAAGAGATAAAATACTTCTTAAAACCATAGTTAGAGGAGTGTCACCTTCTGATTAGAAGGCAGGTACTGCAGGTCTTGGGAATGAAATTCACCCAAACTTCCTTGTACAATGAGTCACCTTTTGGTTAGTCCTCAACTGAAAAATAAGGAATTAGTTGCTTATTATGGTTGTGGGACTGAATGAATTTGGTTAAACCTGTAAGTGGAGTAATGCAAAACAGGTGAGAGAAGCTTTGCCTTTGCTCATGCAAACTGTGTTGGTGAACTGCACAGAGGCAGTTTGGAAAGGATTTACCATTTTGTTAGAATTTGTCATAGAAATCTTGACTTTGCTCAGCATAGGCTGTATTTTCACTGAATTATGTTGATGTACTATAAAAAAAAAAAGCTACCTATGCAGGTTAATTGTTGTATCAGCTATTAGGAATAGGAATTAGTGGGATATAAAGAAACTGCAACTCAGTGCAAATGTTTTTTACAGTGTGGTTTGTGTTCACAATTAATATTTTGACTTGTAATAAGTGTGGTTGAGCTTTAACCTTACAGAGACTTTGGAAATACACGAACAGAGGCAAATACAGGCAGGAAAAAACCATCTGCCAGTGACTATTGGTGCACTGAGCATTCCTTTCTTGCTTGTAAAGATACACTCTGAAGTGTAACCCCAACACATTGGTGAGACAGATACATTTTGGAGGCTGAAATTTGATCCCTGAATTCTTAGTGCCAATATCTGATCCCTTTTTAAAACTGCATTTCTTGTATCTGTTATGTTGAGCTCCCCATGTACCTGTGCCTTTAATTTAAAGAGCTGTTCCCAGCTGGAATAAAAAATATCCAGATGAGCTCCATTTACAGCCAAGTAGGTGATGATAAATCTGGGTGTAGGAGAAAAGAACATTTGACATTTCTTTCCCAGCAGCAGGTATTTGTCATTGTGAGCAGTTCCTCATCACATTCTGGCTGCCTGCAGTTCAGGCTCTTATTTATTATCTTAGTTGGTGGCACTGCTGAGTTTCAGCTGCCTGTTCATGTTTCTGATACAGAATGTTACAACTCCAAAGTCCATCTGGTCACTCGTTTTATTTGTCAGTGTGCAGGCCTGGTAAGGCAATGGGCTGTGAAACACTGCAATTATGTTTTCCACACCTTTTATGAGAGTAATGTGGGAACTAATTCAGTTGCTGAGATTGAATTTTGGGTCTCAGGAAGGGGCAAATCTGAGACTGTGGCATCAGTGCCTGTGTCTGACTTCACTTGCTGCAGGATATCTGCCTGGTTCCAGGGGATCTTGTGTAGCTTTGCCCAGCAATTTCAGGCTAATTTTATTTATAAATCACGTGTAAAATGTGACTTACAGATGTAGGAAAGCATTAATCCATCATCAAAGATATCTGTCAGTGAATTGATGCAGATTTTTGTTGGGTTGGCCATGTGGGACTAAGCAGAACATGCTGAAGCATCCTTGGGCAAAAACATATTTCTGTAGACATTAATTAAAAAACTAATTAAAAATTATTGATTGCACTTGTAATTTTGTGTTGACACAAAATGATTTTCTGTATGTTTTTAGATTGTTGGGTGTTTCTAATTTATATCTCTGCTGCTGTATAATTTCACATCAGAAACTTGTTCTGGATGTTGCTGTCCTAATGAATTGGGACTGTTATCTGGGGTGGAAAACTTTGGTAACATTCCCATGGCTGGTACTATTCACTCTTGTTATTTCTGAGTTAAAATCCCAGAACAGGCATCCTGTTAGGAATTGTTGTGTCATAATGAAGTTTCTTTTCTAGCTGAAGTGAATTGGAGGTGGCAGAAAGGTATTTACAGTCAATTTTATGATCACCATTGTGTTTTTATCACTGAAAACAGCCAGCCTGGAATAAAGACAAGCACTGATGTTGCATATAAAACTCATTCATGTTACCTGTTTAATGAGTAAATTACTTATGAGTAAATGACAGTGCAATACAACATTCAGATTTTTCTGTGGAACAGCAATAAAATCTGCAGCAAACATTTATTTTAAGAAAAGTCCCAGTAAATAAACATTATATGTCCTGCCACAGAATGCCAGTCACCCTCCAAACAATGTCTCTTAATCCAGGTGTGATAATAACCTGTTGGAACCTTATTTCTTTGCTCCCCACTTTGGGAATGTTGTGTCAGCACCTTCCATTCATGACTTTGCATTTGCTGCAACAGAACACGGAGTGGCAAAGAATTTACTCCCTGATTTTACTTCATTGCCCTTTGCTGGGTGTTTGTGTCCCATGTGTGGACTCTGCTGTGTGGGAGATTGAAATAACACACCTGGAGTGACTTCTAGTGGTAAGAGGGGGTTGGTGAAGAGGCACAGCAGCTCCAGAGGCTGTGGAATATCCCTCTGCACCGGGGTTTGAGCTCACACTGCCTCTGTCTTGTGAGAGCTCCCAGGATTAGGTCATGCTGCCTAATTTTGAGGTGGCAGCTGTGAAGGAGGACAAGCAGGCAGTTGTGCAATAGGAGATAGTCTTTCTGACATTTGCTTATTGACTTTCTAAAAAAATCCAGTGGTTGTGTTTTTCCTGAAGGTTTGAATATTGATTTATTGTGTTCATACCATGGATGCAACTAAAGATGCTGTTGTGAAAAATCCTGCGAGTACAAACCTTTACACTGAAAAGAGTGAGGGTTTATTTTCATGCACATAATTGGAGGCGTAACGAGCTGTTTAAATCCCCTTCTAACCTTTGCAAATTGATGTGTGTAATCTCTTAACTTGGTCTACATTTTGTGCCACAGGTTTCAGAAAGAATGAAATAAAACTTGACGGCCTCTGCTTTTGAAGCTCACATACACACACCTTCTCTGTAATGCCCAGGGCTGTAGTACAGTAGGTCCCCACAGCTCAGAGAATGGCTGATTCTCCTAATTTATCCCTCTGTATAAATGCATAACAATGGAGGTTAATTAATTTCAGCTCTTTCTACTTCTAGAAAAGTACTAAAGTACTAATTATTCCAAAGTAGCAATTACATCTACAATTAAAGCCCATTAACCATCATGAGAATTACGTTTTTGTTTAAACCCCAGTTTTTAATAGCAGTTATTTTGGCTTGTGGGATGGGAGAAAGTATTGAACCAACGACATGTGGATGGGTTAGTTTAAAATACTCCTTAGGGCTTCTCTTCTCCAGAGCAGCACCCTGAGAGATTATTCACTTTCATGTAATTTAATCTTTGAACGTGAATGGGCAGTGAGGAGAACATAGAGATGCTGCTTTAGCTGCCAGACAGTAACTCTCAACTTGTCATCAGTTAACTGTAGATTGAGCCTTGGGCTCAGCATGTAGAGACTTAAGGAAGAAATCATTTCTTCAATTTTTCCTCTGCAGTGGTGGTGACCGTGGTGGCTTCAAAAATTACGGTGGTAAGTGCCGAGTATCCAAAAATGTTTCAGTGGAAATTCTTTATAAATCTAAAAGCCACCAATACCTTGTTACTATCTCGTAGAAGCATTATAGAGTTTTGGTGAGGCTGGTGTGTTCACGAGTTTTAATAGCCAAACTTGTAAGCAATAAACTGGGTTTCTGCTTTTTCAAATTGCATGAAAGAATTTGTGGAGACAGTGACGTTCACCGGATGTTTTTTTTTCTTTTCTTTTTGTACTTTTTGTTACAAATTCTTCTTAGAATGGTACTAGAGGTAGAAAAAAAAAGTGGGAAACTGCTTGGTGATCTGACAACCAGCATTTGCAAGCAAACACCAGCACAGCATCAGTGTGGCAACTGCCACATGCTGCAAGTTAAAGAACATGTTAACGTCCCACAGACACCTTCTGTTGAACGTTTAAAGCTAAATATTCTCTAAGTCTCTGGTTAATGTCTTAGATTTTAGATGCATTACATACATTCTTTATGTATTTTCTTGTTGCTAAAAAAGTCACTTGAAAGTGTTTTGCTAAAAATAGTCTTTTTTCTTTCTTTTTTTTTTTTTTGTCAAATCCATTTCATAGGTCAAAGGGATTATGGACCGAGATCAGATGCTGGTAAGAAAACAAGCAGTGAGTGGGAGTGGATTGTGGCTCTTAATGTCATTGCTTTTAGAATGTATGTCTAGAAAGATGGATGTGGCTGCAATTCCCATGGCTGAAAAGAAATGTAGCTAAAGCATGTCCTCCTTGGAAGAATTGTATCCTATTAAAGTGCATGGGAATTTTTGGATGTTCATGCAGCAAGTCAGAATTTGCTGATGAACTTTGGATCTGCCTGAGCTGGGCAGCTGCTTTCACTGCCATCACACTTCTGCTAAGCTGCTGTTATTTAAAACACACACTGCTCTGGTGGGTTGGGATGTGCAGCTGCAGGGAGAAGCTGAGTGTGTGGCAGCTCTCAGATGTATTCTCTGAAGTGCTGCAGCATCTGAAGGTGCTGCACGTGCCTTTTTGAAGTCAGTGGTGTTAACTTTCAAAATTGTGCTCCCTGCTCCTCTTTGGTTTCACTCAAGATGTCTTTGGGATTTAAGGGTCTGCTACTGGGCAGCACAGACCTGAGCTTACAATGTTGCTGCTCTTGCTGCCCCAAAGACACGTGGTAAATGTGGCTTCTTTTTCTGTAGATTCAGAGTCTGACAACTCTGATAACAACACCATCTTCGTGCAAGGCCTCGGAGAGGATGTTTCAACAGATCAAGTGGCAGACTATTTCAAACAAATTGGGATTATAAAGGTGTGTGAAATGAGAAGTCCTTGGTCAGAAGGACGAGAACTTGAGGAGCTGGTGTGCTGGAAATGTGCTGGTATCACTCAAGGCAGAGTTTGCTTTGACCCCCCAGCAGTTGTAGATAATATTTTATCTGGGTTCCCAGTGACAGCTCATTTGCAGGCTGGCAGCACTAGCACCTTTTCCTGGTGACATTTAGATTGCTTTGTGTCCCTTCTTTAGCCTTCATAACCCTGACACTCTATCCATTGTCCCACCCTCATACACCCTCACGTTTGCCTCTGTGTTCTACAGCTGCTTCTGCTGTTTCTGCCATTCTAAATTAGGATTTTGTGCTCTTGACCTCATTTTTTGTTAAAACTGGGCCCATCTTTACTCCTGAAGAACACTCAGCCATATTTTTCTGCAGACCAGCTCCAAGAGAATCTTCCTTCTAAAGATATTTAATGTTATGCTCTTAGTTTACATGCTCTGAACTGACTTTACCAGTGTTTCCCCAATGCCAAGTGTACAACTTTCCTTTTCAGACCAACAAAAAGACTGGCAAACCTATGATAAATCTCTACACAGACAAAGATACTGGCAAACCAAAGGGAGAAGCAACGGTATCTTTTGATGACCCTCCTTCTGCTAAAGCAGCAATTGATTGGTTTGATGGTGGGTGAGAGTTACCTGTTCTTTTTTGCTGTTTATGAATCTAACAGGCAGTGGGAGGAGCAAACCAATAACCTTATTGGGGACTCTGTGCTGCCACTTATGTGGCTTTTGATTTTGGGGTGGGTTTTTTGTCTGTTTGTCTGTTTTTCTGGAAGTTCTGTATTTCATGGGATCTCCTGTGTGCTGGATTTCTCTCTCATTTGGTGAAGCAGCAGCTGGTGATTTAGACCAAAAATGTGTGATGAAACCATGAGGATTTGCTGCTGTACCTCAGTCATCCCTGCAGAAATGTCAGTTCATGTACAGTTCATGTAGAGACCAACAGAGCCATAATCTGTGTGAGCAGCTGGAAGGATTCCCTGGGGTGTTGGTATTGATATCTTTAGGGTTTGGGAATGTTTATGGCAACTTGTGCTCAGTGCTCTGCATATACACAGTGAAAAACAAGGGGTTTGCAAGTTAATGGGTTTGTCCCAGAAATACATTGGTGTAAAACTCTTCAGACTTGATGCAGGAAATACAGAGACATTCTTGTAGTAATAAACTTGAGGGGATGAGGGGAAAATGCCTGTTCCTGTCACCTTGTGTGGACACAGAATTTTAGTGATGCTGGGTGGAAACAAAAGGACATGCTCTACATCTGGGGTGAAATGATACTGCATAAAAAGTCTGGCATGGCACGCTCTTTGGTGGTTGTATTTTGCTAATAAAAAGCAAATTGACTTTTGTTTAGGAGAGTAAAGCAAATATGACTATATTAGGCACATGTGCAGCTCTGTTTGCTCTGTGATAAATGTTGTATCCATGAAGAACTTGAACTTTAAAATACACTTACTTGGGAGTTAAGTTTTGTGCTGGTTGAATGGTACAAAAGCCTCTTTGCCTGCCTTGGAATTACAAACAGAGTTTGGACATTCAAACTAGTTACCCATGAACATTGCCAGAAGTCTTTTAAACATTCTTATGTCTGTTTAAGTTGCAACCTTCAGATCTCATTTAAACTAAAATATCTGTGGGTTTATGGAGAGCCTGGCAAATACCTCACTGTTTGCCATCTCACCTTTGGACCAGTGCTTTCAAAAACAGATTTCCTGCAGCCTCCCTGAGTCTCAAGAGCTTTGTGCTCAGTCTGTATGTGCAACTCACTCCTGCTCTTCTGTATTGATCCCTTCTCTCCTTCCACAGGAAAAGAATTCAATGGCAATGTTATCAAAGTTTCTTTTGCAACCAGAAGGCCTGAATTCATGAGAGGAGGTGGAGGCGGCGGACGTCGAGGTGGGACTGAGATCTGTAGAATCCTTGTTTTTGCATTTTAACTATGATTTATAAAAGAGGACTTGACTTTGAAGTAGTGATTCATCAAATATATGAGCCTTTGGGATTCTGCCAGGAAAGGGAGTAATGAGGATTGAACCAAGTGAAGTAAACTGAAATCTGTAATCTCTTTTGCACAGCACAGAATTTATGCTTTCCTTTAGAACTGGAAAGTTTCCAGATCTTGTCTCAGCGTTGCTTTTAAGGAGAGAGTGTGACAGTGATGCTGGGGCTGTACCAGTCCCACATACATAGGTGTGAATTCCCAGTGAGTATTTGCTTGTTACAGCAAAGCCTGGAGATGCTCTGATGTTTCCAGCTGGTATTGAGTGGGGTACATTATTCAACTGCTGCTGACTCAGGGCAGCTGTTGGATGTCTGACTCCTTTAATTAAAGAGGGTCTTTGATTGCCTGCATGCACAGTTTTGTCAGTAGTCCACAGGGTATTCATTACATTCTCCAGGAATCAAGCTTTGGGCGGTGGCTGTCAACAAATTTTAGTTCTTAAATCAGGCAGTTCTGTAGGCTGATGAAAAATGATTCTCCAGCAACTTCAATTGGTATAAAAGTTCTTAATCTCTGTGGTGTAGAAAGCAAGAATGGTGTCCCTGTGCTTGTGTCAGAGATGTCCTGGCATTAATCCAGACAGCTTTTTATTAGATTTTTGTTCTGTGACTAAGTCTGGCCATATGTGATTGATACTATACATTGTTAAATCCTTCTGAAATTTTACTAATGGGTGTAGTGGATTTATATTTACCCACTGGCAATTCAAGCAGATCAAGTTTTCCTTTACTGCAGAAAAAGAATTTATTATAAATAGTGGGGATAGATGTACATTAAACACTCCTTCCACCTGAAAAGTCTGTCTGTTACTTGAGTTCTGAAGCAGTGACAGTCCTTAATAAATGTTTCTCATGTGCAGGTCACACACTCTTCCCCTCCTTTATTCTGGTTATAATTTTGTCTGCAGGTTCACGAGGTGGATATGGAAGAGGTGGAGGCTTCCAGGGTAGAAGTGGGGAACCCAAAAATGGTGACTGGGTTTGTCCTAACCCGTAAGTGTCATTTTAATCATAGAATCATGGAATGGATTGGGTTGGAAAAGACCTCCGAGATCATCAAGTCCAACCCTTGATCCAACCCCACTGTGATCACCACTCTGTGCCCTGGGCTGGTGATCACAGTGGGGTTGGATCAAGACGTGGTGGATTCTCACTCAGTGCCACATCCACAGAATCACAGAAT
>JAWWEV010000049.1:6264958-6287634 GCA_035583235.1 Hafferia zeledoni | reverse complement strand
GAATTTTTTCCTGCTCTCCAACTTCAATTTCCCCTGGCAGAGCTTGAGCCCATCGTGCCCCCTTGTCCTATTGCTGACAGTGGGGCAGGGGTGTTCCATTTATGCTCCTGGAGTGTTTTCACAGCTCAGTCTGGGCAATCCTTGTCTGTTCCAGATCGTGTGGCAACATGAACTTCGCTCGCAGGAATTCCTGCAATCAGTGCGGTGAGCCCAGACCAGAAGATTCCCGTCCTCCAGGAGGTGTGTAAAAACAGCTGCATCTCAAGTGTTAAAACTGACCATGTCACCTGCATCTTTCTGAAAAACCTGACTGATGTGTCTGTTTGCCTTTTCTCCCAGATTTCCGTGGCAGGGGTGGCTATGGAGGAGAAAGAGGGTACCGAGGGCGCGGCGGCCGCGGCGGCGATCGGGGCGGCGGCTACGGGGGCAAAATGGGAGGAAGGTAAGAGGGGTCTTTGCCCCTGCCTGGCTGTGCCATTGAAAGGGATGTGGGAAAAGGGTTGTTCATGTGTGCAAGCACAACTCTGCTGTGAAAATACTGACTACAGGTAGGAGCTTCCAGGAAAAAATAACCCATTTGTGTGTATTTTGTGAGCATTTTTGGATGGGGCTCTCTAAACAAAGAGCAGTTCACAGACGTCAGCACAGAGATGTTTGGCTGAAGGGACTGCTGGTGATTTGCTTAATTTATTTGTTTATAATTTTTTCTGTCCCTTCCAGAAATGATTTCAGAAATGATCAACGCAACAGACCATACTGAAGACCACTGTGAATGTTTTGTTTGTCTTCTTGATGCGTTTGATAGTGAAATTGCCTGCAGCTTCACCCATGGCCTCTTTGGATAGTGGAATTGAGTGAAACTAGATTTTTATTTTGGTGGGAGGGACTGGGGTGGTGTGGGAGGATTTTTTTTTTAAGCAAGACATTGAAATTTAAACTTAATTTCAACATTCTCCTCTTTTCTTCCCCCCATACCTTTTCAACAGGCCCTAAGAAGGAAAAGGATAAACTGTAAAATATTGCCAAATTATGAAGTGTTTTGTAATACAACAATAAATGCTGATTGTTTTATTTGTGAAATCCTACTGTTTCACAATTACTTAAGTTGGGTCTGTTTCCTTACATATTCCCAGTGTTCCTGTGATGTGGCCTAAGCAGTAAATAGGCCTTTGTTTGAAATGGCACTGCAGCTCTGACTGGAGTTCTGTTCACAAAATCTGCAGTTAAGTTGGTCCTGGGCCTCCCTGCTGTCCATGCCCTTTATCCCAGACTTGCAGGCTCGTCCCCTTCTCCTTTCCTCTTTCCCTCAGACAGAATTCTGGGCTGCCTGCAATCCTACCACACCTGCTTGGCTGTGCCCTGCACTCTCAGAGGAGCAAGGCAGAGCATGGTGTGAGTGTGTCCTGCTGCTGCCAAGGGCCAGAACAGCTCAAAAAACCGAGATGGAATGGCTTAAAAAAAAAGAAATTGATTTGCTGTATGTTGCTGGTTTTGAAGTGTGGGTGATGGAAACAAGCGTTGTGTGCAGCTGGTTCGTCTTCAACATCAGCTATAGGTGAGGTTCAGTAGATGCATTTCTCCTGAAAAGCATCTGCTCTGTCAGGAGATGTGTTTGTCATAGATTGTGGACAGCTTGTTCCTCCTAAAACAGCTGGAATTGGAGGAATATATATATTAGTGACAGTACAAAATTTAATACATGGCATGCGAGGCTTCAGAAAGGCAAATTGTTGACAAATTCAGTGTCTGTTGTTTTGCTGGGCTAGAAGAGTTGGAAGTGGATGGGTTTTAAGCTGGAGTTCCTGTTTGGAGTGGGGAGGCTCTAGAGGGTGCTCTTGCCCAGTGCTGCCCTGGCAGATCCAGGAGTAGAGGCAGCTGGATGGAGGGCAGGGAAAGCAGGGACAACAGCTGGGAACAGCAGTGCCCCTGCCGAGGGTTGGTTCCCAGCAGAGCTGGGCTGGCACTTGGCACTGCACAAACACCTCCTGGAGCTGCCCCTGGAGCCCTGGGAGCTGAGCAGGGAGCTGGGAATGGCTGAGCTGAGCAAAACCCAGCTCTGCTGGGGCCAGTGTGGCATCCCCCTGGTCCAGCAGTTCCCTGGTGGAGCTCTGGCTTTTTCCCTCCTGGGGAAAGGTGTGGGTGAAACAGCTGGTGCTTCAAATATTGAGAATAACATAAAGCTGATTTTTAACAGCAACTCAGCTTCCAACTCCCCTTTCTCCCTCAGGCTAAGAGCAGTCAGCTCTTCAGTCTCTGGATTATCAAGTAGAAAAGTCAAGTGAGACACAAAACTGCTGGAGCTGTCACCACCTTCACAGCTTTTCCAACCTGCCAACGATGCCAAGTGCTTGTGGTGTTGTTTCGTTCTGCACTGGGGCAAAACAACCCGAGTTCTTACATGTTTTTTAAGACAACAAAGACTTCTCCAGCAGCTGTTTGGTCTTTCAGAAAATCAGCAGGTCAAACAGAGAAACTGACTTGGTGGATTGTTTTAGTTGCCTTTGGTGTAGAGAGAGTTAAATCAGTTCAGGGAGGCCTGAGAGGTGATTTTCTGTAAAAGATACAAACCCAGATGATGGTTTAACTATATCATTGCCCTCCACCTCCTTCCACCAAGTCCTTTAGTAGTACTGCAGTTTTTCTCCACAATTGCCTAAAGTTCACCAGGATCAGCTTTTTTGAGGTTTAATTGAGGTTAAAAGGAAAGTAAAAAGCTTAAAAAACCAGTATATTAAGGATTGAATTAATTGTAGCTCTTCACAGTGCTCTGAGAATTTGGTAGGACTTTATATATTGAAATTCTGAACTTAGGAGGGACAGGACAGTGGATCAGTCAGGAGGTAGAAATCCAGGAGAGGCAATCCCAGAGGAAAAGAGCAGTTTGGGTTGTTCTCAGCATGGCTGGGAACAGCTCTGCTCTGCTGCCTTCATCTCTATTTATGATCTATCATCCAATAATACATTTTCTAAGCAGTGAGGGTTTAGTTTTGGAAATCAGTCCTGTATGGAATGCTGGTGGTTTATTTATAAAAACACGTATCTAGCACTTGCCAAGCTCAACAAGGGCTTCGTGCAGAAAAGAGGGATGCCAATGCACAAGAGCCATGTGATCCTTACAGGGCTGAAATGCCACAATAATAGCTAAACAATCTCAGAGACAGCCAAATAGTTTCCATGCTGGCTCTTTGCAGCCAAACCCACCTCACCCTGACAAGAAATGCAGCTTTAAGTTGCTCAAATACCACAGTCTTAAAGAGAGATATGGGAGCAGTGGCTGGGGCCAGTAACTCAAGTCTTTGGGGGTTTGAGGGCAGGATTCCATCTGTGCTGCTTTCCCTAATCTAGAACTGATAATTCCCATTCCCAGGGTAACAAAGAGCTCGTGTGGTGTTGTCCCAGTAGATGATGTTGCTAATGCTGCTGTAGCAATGGCTTGTAAAGCTGTTGTAATAAAACACAGCTGTCAGAGTGCACCCAGAACTGCTAAGAAGTCCACTTTTCACATCAAGATGTTTGCTGATCCTAGAAAGAAATGCCTGATTTGGACTGTCCCCTGAGCAAATACCAGTGAGATTCAAACTGCTCCAGCAAACTGATGTGTTTGTAGGAGGGTTTGTCAGCTGGATGCAGCCCCTTGACCTCCCTGACTTCCAGGAACTCTGCACACAAACGGTAAAGCCAAGGGAAGTCTGTACAGACTTTGCATTTTCTCCTTAACCCCCTTCTGGTCAGTGTGTGTTCCTGGCCCTGTCTGAGACAGGATACTGGGCAAGACAGACTTTCTAACACATGGAGAACACGGGGAAAGTCCTTTGACCTGTGGGAACTTACTGTGCACGATTTAAGTACCTGAGGAAACAGTGTCTGAGCAGAAAAGCTTCACCCTTGTGACAGCCAGAGCTTGGAGAACATAAGCCACTTGTGCCTTGGTAAAGAATTTGACTCCTGCAGGCTGGGGCTGGGAGGGAAAACTGACTGTGCCCTTCTGATCTGATTTGAGGTGGGCCTGGGCCTGGCTGCTTCCAGCAGCAGGGTGGGTATGGTGGGCATTGCCTGACACAGCACCCAGTGAGTCATCCTGGAGCAGCAAATGTTTGAAGAATGACTGTTCTTGAGTAGGTGAAACAACAAATTGAGCTGGTCCTTAGTGAAAAGTGTTAAAGGTTTTTGACCGTCAGTTCTTGAGCATCACATCCATCTTGGGCAGAAGCTGCCACAGAGGAGTAATGGTGTTGCTATTTGCTTATCAGTTGTGCATAAACATTCAAAGCTGCTCCAAGAACGCTCACGTCACTTCAGTGCTGTGTCATAATGTTGGTTTATAAACCCCTGGATCTCACCTCTCAGAGTGATTCACTGAGCTCTGTGCTCTGCAAAGCTCAACTGCTCCTGCTGGGCCCGTGAGGACAAACCAGCCTCCCCCATTCTGACTCCCTGTCTGTGGTAATGGCACTTGGTGTTTCATGGTGATTTCAGGTGAATATAACTATGGCATTAAATTAGGAGTCCTCTGGATCTCCAGGCTGTGTAGGTGTCTTAGGAAAGGGTTTGGAAATCAAGCTGGGCGATTGCATTGAGATTTTTTTGTATTAAGTTCAAGGGAGTTGGCATTTTGTCCAGAAACTCAAGAAAATGGGAATGTTTAGGCAACCAGAGCTTGGTGGGATCTATTTATCAAGCTCTTTGGGAATTTTTTTTTAGTAAAACTTTGTCATCTCTTTTCCACAGGCTTGGCTTGACAGGTTTCAGTTTTGGGGTAGAAGTTACAAGGATTCAAACTCTTTTTTTTTTCCTGCCCCATTTCTGAGCTTTTACCTAACACTGAAAGAGCTGGAAATCTCTTCACCTTTCCACGAGATAGTTTTTCTGTTCCTGATACCTCTCTGATTACAGCAGCTGGATAAACATCTTTATACTCCCAGCCAAATATCTGCAGAGAACTCTGACTTGGCATCCCCAAGGCTGGGCTGAACTCTTCTGCATCTGAATGCCAAAACCCCCAAGGACTGAGGCAGCAGCCCCGGGAAGTGCCCGGTCGGAAAGCGGCTGCTCCAGGGGCTGCAGGTGCCCTCCCAGACGCTTCCCCACATTACAATGAGCAGAGGAGGGAGTTTCCTGCTCCTGCTGGAGCAGAGCCAGTCACTTTCTCATCATCCATATTCTTAAGTGGAAGAGCAGATGGATCAGTTGCTTCCTAGATACGACGCAAACACGGATGCGTTTGCAGACAGAGCTGCTCTTGTTTTGAAAGGAAGCGTGAGGCTGACCTGAGTAAGGAGCGGCCATCCCTTGGCTCTGCCTCCTCCCAGGGCTGAGTATTCCCCTCACACCATCCCACAGGCTGTGCCAGCTGCCCACCGTGCTCTCCACCTGCCCCTCAATCAGCACTTACTGGCCCAGATGTCACCTTAATTTCTCCCATATTTTTTCCTTGTAGCTTAGCTTAGTGTTTTCCCTATTTTGTTGTGTTATGCAGGTCCCTTTTGCTCTTCTTCAAACCCTGCTTCCCTCCCCTACATGCTCAACCCTGTCCAGCTGCAGAGCAATGTGTCACAGCATCCCTGCCACTCTCCTCAAGCTGGACTCAACAGATGCTCCTCTAACTTCAGGTTTTGGCATGTTTAAAAAGAGGAGGAAGAGGCCTGGGAGTTTTAAAATAGGTGTGGGGTTGAAGCTGGCATGAAAACAAAAGCAGATATAAGTCACATCCTATTTTTTTTTACCCCTGAACCAAAGCAGAATCAAAACATCCTTTTGCTTTAGTCAAATTAAAACAAAACAGTTAAACAAAATACTACTGGAAGTAAACAGAGCTGTTGACTTGTCACTGGAATGCACAAGATCATGAGCTGTGTCCGAGCTGCAGGAGGGCTGTGACACTGACACAGGCACAGCGTGTTGTCTTGGGTGGCAAACATCCCATCCTTCTCCACGGGTGACCACGTTCCACACCTGGGAGGGAAATAAAGAGTGCAAAACCACAAACCTGAGTGTGTGGTTATTACATAAAGCTTGAGACAGCACTGCTCTAACGTGTGGGTTTTGCCAGACCCGCGAAGAGGGGCAGCGTTGCTCATCCAGCCTCCTGTGTTGCTGCACGGGTGGCTGAGAGGGACCCCCGGCCTCTCAGCGCCTGCACCCGCGGGGGCTGGACCGTGGAGGAACTCGAGTTCAGGAGAAGCTGGAATTGCTTTCTCTTTCCCCAGCTTGAAACTGGGCAGAGCCACTGCCCCAGTTAGCGAGGGCAGCCCGGAGAGGCGCACCCACAGCGGGATGCTCCCTGGGGACAGTACATGAGGGTCATTTCCCCGGGGCTGGGTGACACGGGGGGCGGTGGTGGGGGCTCCCCGAGCAAGGACAGCCCCCGCCGCCGGAGCCCGGCCCTCGGCAGGGGCTGGGGCTGGGGCTGGGGCCGCCCCCGGGGCCGGGGCGGGGAGAGGCGGCGGCGGCGGCGGGTGCGAGTGCGGAGCGGCGGGAGCGGAGCCGGGATGGCCGGACCGCTGCGGGCCGCGCTGGCGCTGGGGCTGCTGGCGGCGGCACAGCCCGCACCGGCCGCGGGGCAGCGGCGGCAGGCGGAGGTAGGACCGGCGCCGGCAGCGGGGAGGGAGCGGGAGCGGCACCGGGAGTGGCACCGGGAGCGGGGAGGGAGCGGAGCTGCCGCCCGCCGGGTGCTCCTGCCCGCCGGGGAGTGCCCGTGTCCTGGGCGTTTGTGTCCCCGTGTGCCCGTGCCATCGGTGCGCCCGTGCCATCGGTGTGCCCGTGCCATCGATGTGCCCGTGTCCCCCCCAGTCTGTGTGTGTCCCTGTGTGCCTGTGCCATCGGTTTGCTCCTGTGCTGGGTGGGGATGTCCCCGGTGTGCCCCTGTCCCCCATGTGCCCTGGGTGTGCCCGTGCCATGGGTGTGCACGTGCTCCAGGAGTGCATGTCCCCGCTGTGCCCCTGTCCCCGGCGTGCCTGTGCCATAGGTGTGTGCATGTCCCCAAGGGCCATTCCCACCACAGGTGAGTGCCCATGAGTCCCTGATGCCTGTGCATCCACGTGTGTGTCACGGGTGTCTGGTGTGTGGCTGTGCCAGCAGGGATGGGCCTGTGGCACAGGGTGTGTTGGAATGCCAAGGTGTGTGCCTGTATGTGCTGTGGGGGGGTGTGTGGCAGAGTCACAGAATGGTTTGGGTTGGAAAGGACCTTAAAGCCCATCTCATCCCACCTCCTGCCATGGGCAGGGACACCTTTCACCAGCCCACGTTGCTCCAAGCCCTGTCCAACCTGGGACAGGGACACTTCCAGGGATGGGGCAGCCACAGCTTCTCTGGGCAACCTCATGACCCTCACAGTCCAGAATTTCTTCCAAAGATCTGCCCTCCTTCAGTTTAAAGTCATCACCCCTTGTCCTGTCATTCCAGGCCCTTGTCCCAAGTCCCTCTCCAGCTCTCTTGAAGCCCCTTCAGGCACTGGAAGGGGCTCTGGGTGTCCCTGTAGCCTTCACTTGCCAGGCTGAACAGCCCCATCTCTCTCAGCCTGTCTTCAGGTGTCCCCACAGGTGATGTGTGCCTGCAAACCCCACCCTTCCAGCTCCAACAACAGAGCTGTTGCACGAGGAAACCTTCCTAACTCGGGCATATCAGGAGAGGACAACTGCCCGCCCTTCCCCTCCCTCCCTCTCCCCAGGGCTGTCCCCATCACCTCTGTTTGGATTTCTTCTGTTTGTCCCCATATCACTGTCACACTGTGCCACCATCCCTTCCTGTTTGTTTTAGGAGGACAAGGTATGAGATTTGGCTGGTGAGCAAAGGTTTGTGTTGGGGATTTTTTTCTTATTTAGGCATTGATCCAGTGTATGTTTGCACAGATGCTGAATTTTAAACCCCAGCCAGCAAATCCTGGTGAATTAATCAGGATTTTTCACATGCTTTAAAAGTGGACATAAATGCTCAGAGGCTTGTTTTGATGTGCAGGCATCTTAAAGTTTTTAACGTTCAGAAAATCAGTAATTTAAAATTCACCTTAGAAGAAAACCAGCTGTTTGGAGGCAAGAAGTTTCAAAGGTCCAAACTGCCTTTCCATTCATCACTGGTGTCTTCTGAGAACTTTTCCCTGGAAGCCTCAGAGCAGCTCCCAGGATTGTGGCAGATCCCAGGCAAGGAGTGCTGGACGAATGACTTTCCTGTCTCCCTGCCTCAGTTTCTCCAATGGGATGGGCTGGGCTGCCCAGGGACTTTGGGACAACACACACAATGGAAATGTAGAGAGACTGGAGTGAGAAAACTTCTCTAAATAAACTGAGCAGTTAATTTTCTTTTAGGAGGAAGCTGAAATTCTCACATAACATCAAGTAATTCTAATGACTTGTGGCTCCCAGAGCACTGCCAGGCTTTCCTTCTAAAGAAAATGCTTTTAAAACAGCCAAAGTTAGCAACAATGGGTTGTGTAAACTCAGATGCACAAGACTGAGAAAATGTCCAGTTGTGTTCTTTTCCTGGCTTGTGCCTCTGTTTTCACTGCATCCATATCAACTGCAGCTTAAATAAATTTAAAAAAAAAGAAGTTTGAAAAATTAATTTGAAACATTTGTCTGTTAAATCATCTTATCATCTGCGGGCTCCAGATCGGAGAGGGTCTGATGGAGAGAGCACGTTGTTTGGCAGAGCTGGTGTCTGGCTGGGCTGTGCTCAGGCAGCAGCTGGGGCGGGGTAATGCCCGAGATTCCCTGATCCTGGGGGAATTGTGTGAAATCTGGGAGATCTCAGCCCGTGTTGGGAGTGAGGAGCACAGCGAGGTGCTGGTGGTGCCAAGGACAAAGGGCAATGAACTCCCTGCAGAGATTTGTGTGAGAAGTTACAGGTCGGTTGTGGTGGGAAGAAAAATTGAGCAGAAATTTGGAAAAAGCAGCGAATGGGAAGAGAGAGCCAAATAAGGGACCAGGACATTTTCCTTTGGGATTTTTTTCCAACTGTTTTTCTATCTGGCCCTCCTCCTTCCCACCTTGCAGTAGCTCATGGCCTGTGATCTTTTTTCCCCCTCAGCCATCCAAAGATTTATATTTAGGACTCTGATCTGTATTTATGCTGAGAAATGCACCAATATCCTGCCGAGCTCCTTTAAGGAGCATCCAGTTGGGATGCTGAGCACATCCTGGACAGGGCGAGGGTCTCTGGGTACCACCCAGCACACGGTGGGGCTCAGAGGTCCGCAGAGACCCCTGCGTGCTCCCAGGACACCCCGCATATTCCCTCTGAAATAAAGGGAAGAAATTCTTCTTCCTGTGAAAAATCCCCGCTGTTCAGCCTCAGCAGGGCAGTGGAAGGAGCGGGGCAGAGGAGGAGGAGGAGGAACCAGCCCTGTGGACATGCAGCACCCTTGGGATCGTGTCTGAGCCGCCGCCGGTGGCGCGGGATGTGGCGAGTGGCTCCAAGTCACCCGGCAATGCCCCGGTGGGATTGATTTACAGCCCCGTGAGTCACCGCAGCGCGAACAGCTCTGCTTTCTTCCTGCTTCTGCCCCCAAACAATCCCCATTTGTTAGGCCAAACATCCCCCCCTCCCGGGCGAGGGGCCGCGGCTGCCGGACCGTCTCCTTTCCCCCGTTCCCACCCCGATGCAGGGCAAGACCAAGCGTCTGCTTCCCTTTCTCTCCTTAGACATGAAAACACAACCAGTCTGCGTGACCAAACTGGTTTGTCAGCCGCTCTGGTATTCGCAGGGGAAAGTTTGGCCAAGCCCGGTGTTTTTCCCTGTTTTTCCCGAGCGCTTTGAGTCGCGTTCAGGAGTTTTGGTGCTGCTGGAGCTGTGGTGGGTGCAGCCCATCAGTCCCGGGGCCCTTTTGGGGTGCTGGGGCAAAGCTGGGGGCGCTTTTGGTTTGGGTTGGAAGGGACCTCAAAGCTCATCTCATTCCAACCCCCTGCCGTGGACAGGGACACCTTCCACTAGCCCAGTTTGCTCCAAGCGGTTACTGAAACCAGGAGGGGCTTCAGTTAGACCTGATACAGGTCCAGAAGGTGAATTGTGAAAATAAAAGGAGCTCGTAAGACCCCAGCTCCGCATCTGCGGTGGCAAATGGATGTTCTGTTGCTGAAGTAGATTTTCAGGAGGGGTAGGTGGGAGAGGAGATTCCTTCGGACCAATTAGGCACAGCGGGGGAGAATCCCAGCAGCGAGACTGGCTTGGGGCTTTAATCACACTGTCATTAACACAGAATTAGCTGAGGTTTTGCTGCCTTTTCAGCGGGAGGACAACCAAGCTCTGTTCTCGCTAATCTCCCTCCTTATGTGTCTCTCTGCGTCCACAGATATAATATTTATACAGATACTTATACACACACTTAAACAAACGAGACACAAGGACTCTGTCTGAGGGTTTGCAGGGATGGGGCTGGGAGAGCGGAAGCAAACGAGCGTTTTTAATTGCTGTGACATCTTCTGGAGGCGGCTCGCAGGCAGCAGCGACTCGATGGGCAGGAGGAGCCCCTGCCACCTCTGTGACCAGGTCAAAACATGCTCTGGGGCCAGTTCTCCTTGTGTCTGTACCGGGGGACACTGAGGATGACAAGCAGGAGCCACTGTGTCCATCCTGGTGGTGAGATGAGCAGGACGGAGCCTGGGGCTGCTGGGATGAGGGTTGGGGACCCACCTGGATGGGTTACTGTCATTTTATGACTAAAAATAAAAGGCATTTGAGGGTGTAGCTTGAGACCAGCACCCTCTGTAACCACAGCACCCCTGGGCAGGGTGGGATTGCCTCCCTCTGCTGCTGGGGATAGAGGGGAGAGATGGGCTTGCACAGGCAGAGCAGAGGGACCACGTTCAGCAGGAGCCCAGTGGGAGCTTCTCTGATACTCAGCCGGTGGAAAGGAGCCAGAAGTTGAGTGTCTGGAGGGGAGAGCAGGCAGGACCGGAGCCTGCTGTCTCCACACTCTTGTTATCCCGGTTTCCAGGGAGGGAGGACTAATTGTATTTGCCCTTGGCTGTCTTCCACCCGGGATGCCTGTGGTCGAGGGCAAGGTGTTTCCTTGGCTTTAGCTCTCAACAGAGATGATTTCCAGGGTTGTAACAGGCTCCACATCAGAGCCCGGGGATGGGAATGGCCCATTCATCTCCCCCAGACTCTCTTCCTGCTGGCCTTGCTGCAGCCCCGAAGGTTTTTCTGCCCCAGCACTGGCTCCCAGGCAGCCAGATCTGTCCTACTCTCCCTCCCTCATATTTCATATTAATGTTCAGCTCTTGGTTTCCTGCTGTTTTTCTTTTCCCATTGTATGGAAAAGAGCATTTCCCCATCTGGGGCAGGGGGGAGGAGGTTTTCCCAGCACGGCCAGGCTTTGCATTGCAATCTCTGGAGACATTTAATGGGCTGGTACTGGTTTCCACCCTGCAGCCTGAAAACCATCTGATCCAGGGGCTTTGTATACTCTCTGCTCTGATAAATACCTGATGGAGTGGAGGATCAGCACATCCCTATCCTGTAGCTTTGTGTTTCCAGGACTACCATCACCCAAAACTGACAGTAGGTGTGTCTAGAAAATTTAATTAAATTTCACCTGATGATTTTGCAGCGGGAGAGTTGGTGCCTGTGTGTGAGAACCTCAGTGTGACACAGGCCAGAAAGCACAGGGGAAACTGCTGCTTTGGTTGGACTTGCAAAGCTCAAGGAGATCTGGGTGGGAATGATAAAGCCTCTGTGCCTTCTGGTGCTGCTCAAGAGCAGCTGCTGTGCCACCAGTTGCTTTTTTTTGCTCTGCTCCCTGATGGGGACCCCTGTCCAGATGGGGTTTTGAGCCTTCATGAGATCATGGTGGGGAGAAACCATTTTCATGCTTTATGAATGGGTCTGTTTTGGGTTACAGGAGAGGAAACAGCTTCAGGTTGTTTCATTTTAGATGCTGAGTGAAAGCACATCTGTGGCAGAAAAGGTTTAGTCTGTGCTGTGATTGAGCCCCGGGACTTTCTGTCCGTGTGTTTCTCAGCTCACATTTATCTGTGGTGATGTCACCACTGGGATCATCACCCTGCACCCATATATGTAACTGGTGATTTTCTAGTTCTGGAGGAGAACTTTACAAAAAAAACAACTGCAGAGGAGGAGAGTCAGACACCTTCTCCTCTCCAGGCTGCTCCCTTAGGGCTCCAAGCCACCCCATCCCCAGGGAGGCTCCTCCATCCCTGTATCCTCCTTCCCCGCATCCTCACCCTGAGTTGCTGCTGTATTTTGTCTCCTGGTACCCACGTAAAGGTGGAGTAATCCTGATATGGCTGTGAGATGGCATGTCCAGGCTGTATGGCCCACCCCAGGGCAGAGGTGTTGTGGCTTCTCCCAGTGAACGAGCTGATGTTCTCACCTGCCAGCGCAGCCCTTGCTGTGATTCATCCTGACTCACCTGACCAGGTGTGCTGTGTCTGGGTGTCTCTGGCCACACTGAGGCTTTACTGTTGCAACCTGGTGCTGTTACAAGAAGCTACCGGTGCCTCCAGCTGAGTCAGGCGCCTTTGGTGGGAAACGTTTCCAAGTGGATGTGCCTGCCCTGCCCGCTGGAGGCGGCAGGCACGGGGATGAGTGTTTCGTGTTTCAGATGACTGTTAGTGGCAAGCAGAAGGTTTGGGCAGGAGGAGGGGAAGGAGAGGCCCTGGCACACCTCAGGACTGCCGGGTCCATGAACTGGTCTCACTCCTTGCCAGGCAACAGACCCAGAAAGAGATTCTGCCTCCTCTGCAGGGGCACGGTGGGTGACTGGATCACCCATCGGAGGTGGATGGGCAGGAGCAGCACTGAGGTTAAACATCCCAACCCCCTTCTTTTCTCTGCCCTGAGATGAGCAGGGAGGGAAGCAGCTTTAAAAACACAGGTTTTCCCAGAGGGCACCGGCCGTGCTGTCCCAGGTCAGCCCATGGCATTCCTGCTGCTCAGCTCACCCCTCCTTTGGGATGCGGCAGAGGAAGCCACCACTTTCACTTCTTATTCTTGTTATTATTCATTACTGTAACTCCGACTCTGCTGCACTAACAGGATGCTTGGCAGCTTGTTTGTCTCCCGCAGACATCCCCTGCGGGGCCGGCGGGTGTGGAGCATTCCTGTGACCCCGGCTATTCACTTCTCCGAAAGCCGCGGAGCAGACTGAGCCGGGGGAAGCCGTTTATTTTCTTTAACATACAATTTAAGTGTTGGAGCAAGTTCAGAGAGACAACCTCCCCCCGTGTCAATGGCCGATAAGAAGAAGAATGGTTTGGCAGAGCAGATCGCCCCCAGCGTGTCTCCACTTTGCAGCAGCACATCCTGCGTGGGGAGTGGGGGAGGCTCCAGCATGACCCCATCTCACCCCACACTCCTCGTGTCCACAGCTCCTTTGCCTTTATTTTAATTACTGCGTTGAGCTGAGATGATCAGAGCTGTGGGTTTGGTCGCCTCTGGCTGTGGATGACATGGCAGCAGAGTTTTTTGATCTCTTAATGCAATATTTCCTCCCACGCCTGCGCCATGTCATGGCCAAAACCCCCAAGAGCCACCAAAAATGATGGGAGGAGACACACACAAACCTGTGTGAACACAGCGGGTGCGGCTGCTCGAGGTGCAGAGATCTCAGGGAAAAAAAAAAGAAGCGGGAATTTTGGCACAACCCTGGCTTTGCAGCCCTGTTTTCTCCTTCCTCCCCTTTCCCGAGCCAACACACGCTCAGAGCCGCGTTTCTCCCATCTCTTTTGCAGCTGTTCCTGGAGAAATACGGCTACTTTGGCGAGCCGGGGGCCGGCACTCACAGCCCCGCCGAGTTCAGGGAGGCGCTGAGGTAGGAGCCTTTTATTGCAAACCGCAGGGGAAAACTCAGCAACTCCAGCTGCGTGGACGGTGTCAGTACTCAGAGGGTCTTTCTGCAGCCAAAGGGGGCTCTTTTGCAGCTGGAGGATCTCTCTCGCGGTCCGGTGATAAAGCACAGCCAGTCCTTTTGGGCACGGCGGGTCCGTGCCCGGCTCCGCTCTGGGTGCTGCCTGTTGGCACCCGGCACTCGCCGCGCTGCTTTATTCGCCTTTTATGGCCCGGTGCTCCCCTCGCAATAATATCTGAGGGAGGCCGAGGGTGGCGACGGCTGGGATATGTCAGTGGGGCGAGCTGCCAGCTCGGACTTCTCCTGAGGAGGTCCCATCGGCTCTGGGAGCATCCCTGGCGCAAAGTCAAGCTCAAACAACTGGGATTTAAAAACTGGAAAAGGCATTTTTTTAGCTTCCCTGTCTGTTTTTGCCCTGCTAGGAGATAACTTACAGGTCAGCTGTTGTTGCAGAGCCAAATCCTTGTTTTATCACCTGGATGAAGTCCTCATGGCGGGGTGTGAATCTCGCTGGGTGAAAACCCTCAGCACAAACATACCCGAGTTCCCCTGCAGGGGGTCGGGATGAGGGTGCTGATATCTCCCTCCCTTTTCCAGGGATTTCCAGCGGGTGACCCACCTCCCGCTCAGCGGGGTGCTGGATGCCCCCACGCTCCACCAGATGGCCCTGCCGCGATGTGGCACCGACGATGGGGACAGTCGCGCTGCGGGGACACGCCGGGGATCGGCCGCCCGGCGGCGCCGCCGAACGGCACAGCACGGTGGGCACAGAGAGCAGCGATCCCTGTGGGGTTTGGGTGCTGCGCTGCTGCTAGTCCAGCTCTGCCCCCCTGGGATGCTGCTGTGGGTGGGAGGTGAAGTCCTGTCGGCACAGCATCCATCCCAGGGCCCACTTGGGCTTTGTCCTGCTTTATTTTTAAACCTCTTTATTTTTAAACCTCTTTATTTTTAGTAGTTCTGTGTGTCTTGATGTCAGCAGTGATTAGAGAAGCAGCTCCCACTTAAGGGGAATTTTGTCTCTCTCACGTGGTTTTTTATTGGTATTGAGGGAGTCAGGACATCTCCCAAGGAGTGATCAGGTCACTGTGGCCCCAGACAGGCCTGTGATGATCCATGATCTGGAGGGCAGGAGCTGGCAAACAGTGAAGTTATCTCTGTGTTTTGCTGAGTTTGGGGGCTTCTAAGTTGTTAGTGACCCATCAGTAACCACAAAACCTGCCAGCACTGGGCTGCCTGACCCAGGGAGCCTTCTCACCCATGTTAAGGGGTTTAACTCTGCCCCAAGCATTTCTGTGCTCCTGTGCACCCAGCACTGGGCCTCTTGTCCCTTGTGAGCTCCCTCCTGGGCTTGTGGATGAGTAACTGGATTCCTAGAGAGCAGGAGGGCCGGGGCCAGCTGTGCTTGGGACATGGGAAAAATGAAGGCGAGATTAAGAAAGGGCTCTGTGCCGTGTCAGGCTCTCTCTGCATCTGCAGGGCTGGCCATGGACGGCCCCAGGAGAAGCCCCCTCATCCTCCTCCAACCTCTGGCTTTCCTTCCAAAGGCCTGACGTGCAGTCTGGCCCTCACAGGAGCCTTCCCATGCCCAGGACAGGCGGGCAGTGAGGCAGAGAGGGAAGGGCACATACAGGAGATGGCAGTCAGTGCCCTGCAGCTCATGGGGGTCTTTTTTTGGGATCAGTGAGCAGGTGGCAAGAGATGCCAAATGCCTCAGGCCCAAGCAGGGAAGGGCTCTGTGTGACACCAGTTATTTCTCTGGTATTCTGGTGCCACAGGCAATGGGGATGGGAGCAACACCACATCAGTGTCCACAGACTGGAGGGGAGGGAGAGGGTGCCTGCAGGGCTGGTGGCACTGGCCAGGATGGATGGAAGCTCTGTCCTCCAGGAAGGCTGCTTATCCTACTTGAAGCAGGAAACCCCTCCAGCTGAGCCAGCAAAGTGCTTTGTTATCCACCCTTCTCCCAGCAGGACTTTCACTGGGGAGCCTCTTTGTCCATCACCCTCCTGGCTTTGGGTGCACTCTCACCCCAGCACGTGGACAAATGCCAAACCATCCTGTTCCCAAGAGCTGGCCATGTTTGGCTCACCCAGCCTTGCCCACTGGTGCCATCTGTCCCCCTGTGGTGGTAGATGCTCTGCTCCTGTGGAGGGAAGGATGGGAAGCCAGGGCTTAATTTTAGGGCTGCAGCCATCCAGGCAGGTTTCAGTCTTTGTCACTCAGGGAACGTCCTGATGGAAGCACATCCATGTCCCTTTGGAGCTGGAGGCTGCTGTCATCACACTGTCAAGCAGTGGGACCTGATTCTGCCCCCAGGAGTGTGACCAGCTGGCCCAGAGTCTCCCTTGCCATGGGGCTCTCAGAAATGGGGGATAAGCCTTGGATGTGTTCCAGGCTTGCTGAGCTCTTGGCTCAGACCTGGAGCAGCGAGCCCCGGCGTGCTGCCGGCTCCGTTCCCCCTGTTCTCCCTCACATCTGGAGCAGCTGCAGACACTGGAGGTCTGTCACAGCTCCCACGCCTCAGCACCAGCTCTGGCACCCACATGTCCCCAGGGCCCCGTGGCTTTTTTCCTGCTCCTGGCCAGATGCACCCTGTTAGATGTAATCTCAGGGCCTTGGGGTCCCCACAGCTGCCAAGGGGTGCTGGAGGAGGAGGAGGAGGAGGCTGTGATGCTGTGCAGCAGCTGTGGGAACACACATCTTTGCAGTCCTGTGTGGTAAGAGGAAGGCTGGGAGCTTAGGGGAGGTCACACGGGTTTGTCTCCTTCATCATTGTCACCATCTGTCCTGGTGGCATCGAGGCTCTGTCTGTATTGAAAGCTTTTAAGGATGTCTTGGGCAGTGGTGTGTTGTGTACCCAAGGGGCTACCAAGAGCCCTTCCCATTCCTTTGCCTAACTTATTTTCAGAGGTGACTTTGCTTTCTTCCCCTGAAATCCAGCCCTTGGGCTGCACCTTCTGGACATCAAGCTGGCATTTGGCAGGAGACCTTCCAGCAGCGATCCATGCTGGATTTGGCTCTGGAGAGCATCCTGAGGCAAGGGTGGGGGTCAAACTGGGTGCCCCAGTTTCTCCTCTCCTTAAAGATGTTTTGGCCCCCCTCTTAGGATTTGGCTGCACCTCCAGCTTTGGCAATCTCTGGGTGGGCTCCAGTGTGGCACCTTCAGCAGCATTTCATGGTGCAGAGTGCCGAGGTTGTGGGTGGCACACACATTCAGCTGGCATTTTCCAGCACTGGGAAACTTCCCTCCACCCAGGCAGCCCTTGGGTGGAAAAACAAGCCCGAGCCCCCCTTGCCATGCTGAGCTTGCCCCCGTTGCAGGTGGGAGGTGGTACAAGAGGCACCTGACGTACCGGGTGGTGAACTGGCCGCCGTACCTGCCGCAGCACGAGGTGCGCCGGGCCGTGAGAGCCGCCTTCGAGCTCTGGAGCAACGTGTCCTCCCTGGTGTTCTGGGAAGCCCAGGATGGCCCAGCTGACATTCGCCTCACCTTCTTCCACGGGGACCACAACGATGGACTCAACAACGCCTTCGATGGGCCAGGTGCTGGTCGCTTCCCCCTCGTAAGCTTCTCTTTTACAACAACATGGGTTCTTCCCCAGCAGGGAGGAGGGCTGGGACAGTGGTGGGTTGGGGATGAGAGAGACAGGGCTCTGCCCCACCAGTCCCTCTAACCCAGTCTGCACCAGTTTGCTGTCTGATATTGGCTCCTCCCTCCCAGCTCTGCAACTGAAGGCTGAGATATTCCCTATGGGATGGTGCTGGTGGCCTTTAAGGAGCCCTCCCCATCTGACAGCACCCTCCAAACTGGGGCTCCTCCAAAACCAGCTAAAACTGGTGCAAATTTAGGCAAACCAGCGCTGCATGTGCCCCCTGCCCTGTGGTCCCTGATGGCTCTTGTGCCCCCAGGAGGTGCCCTGGCCCACGCCTTCTTCCCCCGGCGTGGAGAAGCCCATTTTGACAGCGCCGAGCGCTGGTCCCTGCACAGCGGCAAAGGGCGCAACCTCTTCATCGTGGTGGCACACGAGGTGGGGCACACGCTGGGGCTGGAGCACTCCCCTGTCAAGGGCGCCCTGATGTCCCCGTACTACAAGAAGCTCAGCAAGGATTTTGTCCTCAGCTGGGATGACATCTTGGCCGTCCAGAACTTGTATGGTGAGCCTGGTTTTCCTGACTATCCCTTCTCCGGGCTGTTCTCCAGAGTGGAGAAGGAGGAGCAGGGATGGGAGAGGATTCCTGCAAGGGGGGAGAACAACATTCAAGGGACACAGTAGGGGTTGGCACCATCCCCGAGAGGCTGAGGAGGGAGATGTAGGAGGACATGTGGAATGGGCACCAGGTCCTCCAGGGCAGGGAAGGTTGGACTTGCTGCCTGCTTGTCTGCAACCAGGGAAATGCTGGTGTGTGTTTTTTGGTGTCCCAAGGGGTGTTTGCCACCACTATATAGAGGGGGATGGGAACCAGACAGTGGGACAAGGAGTGTTTGGAGCTCTGGGATGGCTCCTCACTCCTGTGTTTTGGACAAAGCCCTTTCCCTGCCCCTTCTCCGCAACTCACCACCTTTTGTTCCACCTCAGGGAAGCCCTCCAAGGGCTTGGCCATCCAGCTCCCAGGAAAGGTCTTCACTCACTTCCAGGACTGGAACACAGACCTTTATGGCAGGGACCAGCAGCAGAGGAGCCTCAACACCTACTACTGCCACTCCTACTTCGATGCCATAACTGCTGGTGGGTGTTGACCAGTGTGACCCTCACCCAGAACGTGCACCCCTATCCTTTGTCCTGGCCTGTTTCTGCTCTGGATAAGCTCTGGTGGTGGGAAAGGGTTTTTTTCCCTGGTCCACAGCCCCCTGTGTGCTCTGGGACTGATGCCATCACTGATGCACATTGGAGCTGTGGAACAGGGCGCATTTTGGGGGCACAGTGGTGGCTTGGTGTGTCAGGAACAGGGAAAACACCTGAAACTTGGGCTATGGCAAGAATTAATCACTGCAGAGGGTCAGCCATGAAAGATGAGCCTGGAACTGTGGTCAGCTTTCATCCTCTCCAGGCTGGGGTGAAGCCATGAAAACTGGAGTGGAGTTATGAAAGCTGAGGGGGTGCCTGCAGAGGCAGAAGGGAACATCCAAAACCTGAACACCCCCAGAGCACCACAGGGCTGCACAGAGAGGAGAGGGGAGCTGGGGAGCAGTGATGGGCTGGTGGAATGAGGTTTCTCACCCAGAACACCCTCCCTCTGCCTCACAGATGCAGATCACAACCTCTACATCTTCAAGGGCAGCCACTACTGGGTGGTGTCAGCGAGTGGCAATGCCAGTGACCCACAGCCCCTGGAGACACACTGGCCTGGCCTCCCTGCTGGCATCGACGCCTGTGCCTGGTCCCAGCTCAGTGGCAAGTTTTACTTCTTCAAAGGTAGGTGAGCCCCAGGCAGGGGAGCTCCCATTGTGGCTCCTGCTGCTCTTGCCTGTGGGGCTGGTTGTCCAGGTCTGGCTGGAGCAGCTTCTCCTGCCCGTGTCCCCTCCCACTGGTCCCCTCCCAGTGCAGAGTTGGGGCATTGCTGCATCCTGGGTGTGCCAGACCCAGGATGAACTGCATGGCCTGAGGTGTTTTGCCCCTGGCAGCCACATCACCCCCTTGTGCCTCAGTTTCCCCACCAGCCCCTTCAGGAGAGCAGAGCTCACCGTGTCTCAAAACAAACCAGGTGCCTCAAACCCTGTGGGGTCTCAGGGAGAAAAAACTGCCCAGAGACACGTGGTGCAGAGGGGCTGAGTGTGGTGTTTTGGTGGCACACATGGATCCCTGTGTCATGCCAGGGGCTGAGCTGCCCTGGGAGATGGAATGCCATCCATAAGGTGCCCTGGGAGCAGGAACGCCATCCATAAGGTGCCCTGGGAGATGGAATGCCATCCATAAGGTGCCCTGGGAGCAGGAATGCCATCCATAAGGTGCCCTGGGAGCTGGAATGCCATCCATAAGGTGTCCTGGGAGCTGGAATGCCATCCATAAGCTGCCCGGCAGCACATGCCATGGCCGGATGGGGAGAGGAAGGTCAGACCAGGCTGCCAGGGTCAGCCCCAGCTTTTAATGGAAACCAGTTGCTGGTTCTTCAGAAAAGGGGCTTTGTTGCTGCTACTGGGTGGGAGCCAAAGCCCCTGTGCCTGCCCTGCCCTCGCCGCTCCCTCCGTCCCTCCCCAGGGCTGGGTCAGGCTGGGCTTGGGAGCAAGAAAGGGGCTTTTGTCTGCCTGTGCTGTAGGGACAGGGAACTGTGGGGACAGGGGGATATGGGGACAGGGGGCGGAGGGAACAGGGGGAAGTGGAGATAGGGGGCTGTGGGAACAGGGGGAAGTGGGAACAGGGGACTGTGGGGACAGGGGGAAGTGGAGATAGGGGGCGGTGAGAACAGGACACTGTGGGGACAGGGTGCAGTGGGGACAGCCAAGCCATTGGTCCCCAACACAATTCCCTCTGCCACAGTGTTGGTCTCAGTTGTCCCAGCCCGGGTCAGGTCTGGGTCTGTCTCTCCCATTTGCTCTGCAGGAACAGGGGGGAGGTTTGCCAGGAAGCAGCAGGGGGGTGGCCTTGCTCTGTCTCTGGCAGTCCCTTTCCATGCCTTCAAGCCCCTGAGCTGCTGTGCCTCAGTTTCCCCCAGCCTGTTCCTTGGGGCAGCCCCGCAGTGGTGCCGGTTGGGTCACCAGTGGGATGGATGTCATGGACACACTCCACAGGCTGCAGGGCTGCCTCCGTGGCTGAGCCCTTCCACATCTCCTGCAGCTGGTCCTGCCACGGACCCCTTTGTGGTAACAACGCCAAGGTCATGGGTTCAATCCCCTCTGTGGGCCATTGACTTAAGAGTTGGACTCGATGATCCTTGTGGGTTCCTTCCAACAGTCTGTGTGATTCTGTGTGGTGGGCTCTGACCCCCTGCCCGTGTCCCCCCAGGTGGCCGATGCTGGCGCTACAAGGGCTCCACCCTGGACTCAGGTTTTCCCCAGAAGTGCAGCGCCCGTGGCCTTCCCCGGCACCCGGACACTGCGCTCTTCTTCCCGCAGCTGCGGCGCCTGGTGCTCTTCAAAGGCGCCAAGTACTTCGTGGTGAGCGAGGAGCCGCTGGGCGTGGAGCCCTATTACCCCCGCAGCCTGCGGGACTGGCACGGGCTGCCCCCGGGCACGGCCGGGGCGCTCACCCACCGCGACGGCTTCTCCTACTTCTTCCGGGATGACCAGTACTGGAAGTTTGACCGGGCAAAGCTGCAGGTGGTGGCCACTGGCAAATGGGCCACTCAGCTCCCCTGGATGGGCTGCTGGGACGCAAACAGTGGGCAGGTTCTCTTCTGAGCAGGACCTGCTGCGATGAAACGGGGTCTGAGCCCCCACCTTGCTCAGCACTGCCTGGATCCCTCTTTATTTGACTCAGGGTTCCTGTCTGGGGATGGTTTGGCAGGGCCTGGCTGCCTGTGGATGGCTGGAGCCATGGGATGGTGCAGCAATGCCCTGGCACAGCATGGATGCAGCTGGGACGGATCTGCCACAGCCAGGTGGGCTGGAGGCTTTGGGAGACAGGATTTGTTATAAAAGACCACAAAAAATGCATAAGCCATAGAGACTGCAATCACCCCCATTTCTGTTAACACCCAGGATATCGTTGCACATTTTTTTTCCAAAGCAGGACTGGGGTTTGTTGTTATTTTTTGATATCATTGTTGATACTTGTTGATATCTGTCGTTTTCCCACGATCAGGCTGAGCAGTTCCTCACCACTGCTTGGCTTGGGGTTTGGATGCTTTTTAAATAAGAGGCTGAGAATGTTTCCTGCCTAAAACAAAAAGAAATGAGATATTTGGAGGAAAATTTGGATGCTTGTTGAGCTTTGCCTCTGCTGAGTGCACAGAGCCCCATGGATGGAGGGTCAGGGGTGCTTTGCTGGGCTGTGCTCACATCCCAGAGCTCTGGTGAGGCACCAGCTGGAGGCACCAACACAGTGGGATGCTGGGGGAGAAAGCAGAGGGGTTTGGGGTAGGAGCTCCCAGAGAGGGGAGGCACAGCTGAGCTCTGACCATGTCGCTGTGCAGCTCACGGCCAGCAGGAGCATCAGCTTTCTGATGGGTTTGGGATGGCTGGGTGGGTTCTCTGGTGTCTAATGAGGGTTGTGCTCACTGACAGCCTTCCTTGTGTGCAGAGACGGTGTTTGTGCTCTGCTGTGTCTCTGCAAGAGACAGAATCAGCATTTTTTGAGTCCCTGTGCCACAGTTGGGTGAATGACTGGGGGAGGAGGGGAAGAGCAGAGGGTGAGCGGGACAGACAGACATGTCTGTGCATGCAGGCTCACAAGGACAGCGTGGCTGCATATTCCTCATTCCTTTCCCGAGCCAGGCTCCCCACCTGGAAACGCCACTGCCCTCTGTGCACTCACCTGCCATGTCCACAAAGGGCCATCGTGTGCCACGGCTGGTGGGCAAGCACTGGGCTCCCGGGGCTGGAACTCCATAGCAGCAAATGCCATCGGTGCTGAGAAAGACAGGGCTCAGCTTCAATAAAATGCCCTTTGATTTGAGAGATTTGGGGATTTTCACTGGGCTGGGGTTGCACACGGGTGGGCTGCTGTGTCATGGGTGGTTCTCCCAGGACTCAGACCCCAGCACTGCTTTGTGCCAGTCCTGCTGTGCCAGTGCCATGTCAGGGGGCTGTGCCAGTGCCATGTCAGGGGCCTGTGCTGTGGGGCTGTGCCAGGGGGCTGTGCTGTGCCAGGGGGCTGTGCTGTGGGGCTGTGCCAGGGGCTGGTGGTGTGGGGCTGTGCCAGGGGGCTGTGCTGTGGGGCTGTGTCAGGGGGCTGTGCTGTGGGGCTGTGCCAGGGGCTGGTGCTGTGGGGCTGTGCCA
>JAWWEV010000049.1:6248825-6260637 GCA_035583235.1 Hafferia zeledoni | reverse complement strand
GATGGGGATGGGGATGGGGATGGATGGGGATGGGGATGGGGATGGGGATGGGGATGGAGATGGATGGGGATGGATGGGGATGGGGATGGGGATGGGGATGGGGATGGGGATGGGGATGGGGATGGGGATGGGGATGGGGATCGGGATCGGGATGGGGATGGGTGGGGATGGCCAAGTCAGGACCTTTCCCAGCAGCCCTGGTGAGGACCCATTCCTGCTGCCCACAGGTCCAGCACCTGGTGAGCTGCTGTACCTGCCCTGTGCAGTTCCCCATGATCAAGATATCCGAAGGGAAGTACCGTGTGGGAGACTCCGACACCCTCATCTTTGTCCGGGTGAGTCTGCTTGGCCCTGTGCTCTTGGGGCACAGGCACCAGGGATCCATCCTGCTCTGCTGCCATGGTGCCTTTTCCATAATCCAGCCTTGAAATGGGACCAATGTGGGACTTTTGACCATTATTCCCAAAGCAGGGCAGGAGGGAAGCTCAGCCCTGCAGGAAGTGTTTGCATGGATGTAACTATCCATGTGTAGGGACAAATCCTGCTGTCCCTCACCAAACCAGAGCCGGGTCTTACCCAGCAATGGGAACACTGGGATGCTTTGTCCCTGCCTGGATCCATTCCTAAGCCTGGCACATGACAAAGCAGAGGGTCCCCATTCTCCTTGAGGTGATGGAACGTTCCTGTCGGGATGGCAGCAGGAGCTGAGCCAGGAATGGAGCTGTCCTTGGGGAGACCTGGTGGCACTTAGGGCAAGCCCACGGCTCTGGAAGCCTGGCAGAGTGTGCCACCCTCAGGCTGATTAAAAAGCTGGGGGATCCCGCCCCAAACACCTCACGGCATCCCGCGCAGATCCTGCGGGAGCACGTCATGGTGCGGGTCGGCGGCGGCTGGGACACCCTGGAGCACTACCTGGACAAGCACGACCCGTGTCGCTGCACCTCCCTCTGTGAGTCCCCGCGTCCCCAAACCTCGTGGCTGGGTGAGAACGAAGGGAGATCTGTCGTGGGTCTGGAGCAGAAGGCTTTTGTACGGCCATCGTTGTTTTGCCGGAGAATGTCTGGGTTTGGGGACTCTCTTTGGCTTTGGTGGCCACTAGAGGTCATGGAAGACTTTTGGATAGAGCCCGGCACCCAAAGCCCCTTTGCAGAGAACGCAGCTCTGGCAGCATCCTCGGGGGCTGTAATGCAGAGCGATGGCTGGGGGGCTGCACCCGAGGGTGGGTGCAGAGGGCAGGATGCTGAGCCCGCCCCGTTTTCTCACACAGCTCACAAACAAGCCTGGAAAACCAGGATCCCGCAGCAGCAAGTGCAGCACCAGGTCAGGCTGTGCCCGGCCTCGAAGGCAGCTGCCCGTGGCCCCCAGCCCACCCTGCTGGTCAGCCGCTCTCAGAGCCCCCTGCCCCCCGTCACCTGGGGGTCCCGTGTCCCCCCTCGCCCTCAGTCCCCTGCCACCCCCTCCCCACAGAGCTCGGGTTGCCCACCAGGTGCCAGCCCTCGCTGGGAGCCAGCACAGCCCCGGCGGGTCCCTTCGGGCAGGTAAGTGGTGCAGAGGTGCCCCGAACTGTCTGGTTTCAAAGCAGTTTTTCTCACATCCTTGAAACTTTTCCCCCCTTCCCTTCTGGATGTGCCCACACCAGGCTGGACGGGGGGGGGATGCAGCAGCTCTCCAGCTCCTCTCGGCTCTTTCCCTGCAGGATGCGGGAGCCACCGGCTGTCCCTTGGGAGTGGAAGCCACCACCCTCCAGGTCACCTGCTCGCCCCAGCTCCCCTGGCCACGGGGCGACCGGCAGGGCCCCCACCCCTTCCTGGCTGACCTTGCCAAACGGCGTGGGGGTCCCCAGGGCACCACAGGGGAGCATTCCAGGGAAAAGCCCCGTGGCACCGGCACGGGGCAGGGCCACAGCACCGAGCCCAGGGGTGACACCAGCACCTCCAAGGAGCACCCAGCAAGGAGCAAAATCACCTGTGGTGGCTGCCAGGCCACAGGAAACTGGGGTACCCCCCACAGCCACACCCCGTGCCCCCAGCCCCTTCAAGGGCTGTGCCCCCTCCTCACCCCGAGATGCCCAGGGACACTCGCAGAGACAGAAGAACCCACGGGAAGGGAGATGGGGAGCCTTGAGTCGAGGCCAATCCCCCTCACCCCGAAGTTCCTCCAGTCAGCCCCCGAAGCAGGACAGCAGCGTTAAACCCCCCATCAAAGCCAGCCCGGTCACCTCCCGGCCCCCCACCCCTCTGGCCCATTTTGCAGAGGGGTGCAAGGACTGTGCTGCTGGGGGTGGTCCCCAGAGGACACAGCAGTGCCACCCAGCCCTGAACCCAAGGGCTGGGGGTGCTGAGGGGGCTGGGGTGCCAGTGGATGAACCAGGGGGTGCTTGTGGCCCTGGTGAGAGGAGGGAGGGTCCTCGGCGGTGCTGGGGGCACAAGCAGCCCCCTGGCTATGACAGGGTGGTGGAGGAGCTCTCCCACAGGCAGCGACCCCTGTGCCCTGTGGGGCTGGGCAGACAGGCTCCCAAAACACCCCCGCGAGCTGCCCCACAGCCCACCACCCTCCCAGCCACGGGAGAGGCAGAGGGGCAGGGACTGGGGGGCCAGACCCCGCAGGGAGCCAGGGCCACCATTGCCCCTAAGCCCCGGCGGTGCCTGAAGAAGCCCGAGCGTGTGCCCTCCATCTACAAGCTGAAACTGCGGCCCAAGGTGCGTCCCCGGCGGGATCACAGGCCAGGCAAGCGCCCCTCGCGCATCCCCACCCCGCTGGGGCATCGCCCACCTGCCCCTCGGGGCCAACGCCGCCCCACGGGGCCCCCCCGGCCCCCCATGCCCGGCAGCGCCCGCACCCCGGCCAAGCCCTGCCCCGCCGACGGCAGCGCCTGGCTGACCGAGGATGATGAGGAGTCGTGGGTCTGAGCCCTCCCTGTGGGTCTGAGCCCTCCCCGTGGGTCTGAGCCCTCCCTGCCCTTATGGGTGAAGGTGGGAGAACCAGAGGTGCTGTGGTCACCTCAGGGGTGGTGGCTGTCCCCAGGGGTCATGGCCAACACTGACACACCCTGGGCCTGCAGCACAGACCCCGCAGTGCTGTCTGTGCAATAGAGAAAGACCAAAGCTCTTCTGTTTCCACACCTTCTCTGTGTGGGTGGGGAGGGAGAGAGGATGGTCCTGATGGGGGGTCACAGCTCGATCTGCTGCCGGTGGGCACAACAAACATCCCTCTGAGAGTCCCACGAGGGCCAGGAGTGCCCCATCTTCCAGGAGAGGACTAAGCCAGCCCCACACCCCTGCAGAGACAGCAAGAGCAAGACCTGGAGCTCTGGGAGTGCCAAACCTGCTTGCAAAAACACTCCTGAGGCGGGTACAGAACAAGGGGGACAGACCTGATTTTTAATTCGATTTCAAAGAAGGGGGTGCAGGGCATTACAGGCGGTGTAGACACCTTGGGAATCTCCAACAAGAAGTCCAGGGAGGAAAGGAAAGCCAAGTCCAGGCAATTGGGATGCTCATGGGGGTGGGAGGAGGAGGAGGAGGAGGAGGAGGAGGAGAGGGAAGCATCCTTGGTGGGGCTGAGCCAAACCCAGGCATCACCTCCACATGCGCGGGGGCAGAACACAGCCCTGTCCTGGGGACAGCACTGGGGACATCCCAGCCCCTCCCAGGCCCAGGAGCAGCTTATTTTCAGCAGGACCAGGGTGGTGTTGGGCAGGTGGTAACATTCTGTACTACAGGTGTGAGGCACGGGGTGCTTGGAGCTGCTGCTGTGCTCCTGGATGCTCCCATCCCCACGTGCCTGGACCTTCCTGCCCCAGAGTCCCTGCCTGCACCTGGGGTGCCACCACCCAGGATGCCACCACCCAGGGTGCCACCACCCAGGATGCCACCTCCTACCCCCTCCTGGGCTTTGGGGAAAGTGGCTCTTTGTAGCCCTCATTTTCCTGGGAGCTGGGAAATGCTGATGAAGCAGTGAGAATTATTATTACTAATATAACTTCCTCTGTCTATAAAGTACAATAGAATATAACAATTATATTTATAACCTTTTTTTTTTTCCAAAATACTAAATAGATGCTATAAAAACCTGTAACTAATTGTGCTATAAACTGCAGGCTACAGGGCTGTAACAAACAATGTATTGGTTTAGTCGTTGATATGTCGGAGCACTTTATAAATGCTTTATTATCAGCATTTACCAAGGAATTTCCTTCTCAAACAATTTGGAGGGATAAAGCCAGAGATCGATAGGTGGACTTACACATGTTAATAAATCCTGATGGGATGAGGTGGGATGGGGAAGCTGGATTTGCCATGAAGGCGAGGGATGGTGATAAAGTGTCATTGCCCTTCCTGGCTGAGATGGAATCGTGTCCTCCCATCGCCTTTTCTCTTTTTTTCCTTGATTTTTTTCTTTATTTGTTTTCTCTTTTTGGTGGAAAGGGTTTGGCTCCCCAAGCAGGGAGGGAGCAGGGTGACTCCCCAGCCCTGGCACAGGGATGGGGGGTGGGATGGCCTGTGTTGGGGCTCAGCTGGACCTGCCTTTCATAGGAAGTGTTTCCAAGAGCACAGCGATGCTGCTGGGGGGGAGAGGGCCTGGTGTCCTCCTGCTTCACTGCCCAGGGCAGCACTGAACAGCTGCACCTCCTTGTTACACCAGGAGTCACAGAGATGGGTTTGCTGGAGGATGGACCAGCCACAGATCCCGCCCCCGGAGGTCAGGATGGTATTTCCCTGTGCCCCACAGGGAGCAGCCGAGGAGAAACCCGGACCCCCTGGGCCCCTTGCTCACCCCTCACTGCCCCATCACCATTTCCTAACAGGGGCTGCCCTTTGCCACCTGGCCCTGCAGGAGGGGATTGCAGGCGAGCCGCAAGTCTGGTGGGAAAACACATCGAAAAGATTAATAAAATAATAAAAAAATTAAATGAGGGTCTTGCTTTCCTATTAGGGAATACACAGAGAGGGGAAGAAAAAAAAAAGGCAGGAATGCAACAGGAAATGCAACTCCAGCTCCCTATTGCTTCTGAGGCTGCCTTCCCAGGGATCACCTTGGGGAAAGCCGGCGCGGGTGGGACCCCGGGGGGTGGGGGGCACAGGGCGCTGCCCACCTGCCCGGGACACGCCGGGGGCTGGGGCGAAGCCGTGCAGAGCCGGCGCTGGCTGAGCCCGGGACCAGAGGTAGCGAGGGGTGACCTGCCCGGCATGGAGCGTTCCGAGAGTATTTGGTGTTCGACGGGCTGGTGGGGAGGAGGAGCCTTCCCGGGCTGTGCTGGGGCGGAGGGGCACTGGGAGCCCTAGGAAGGCAGCGCCGGCACCCTGGGGGTGTCAGGGGCGATTTGTTTCCACCACCCCCTGCCTTTCACCTGGAAATTCCACCTGGAAATCTGACCCAACTGAGCCAAAGGAGATCCCGTGTCACCTGGCCTCTTACTCCAGTAAGGCTCTTCTGTCCTCCAAGGGGAGAACCCCCAGCTGTGCAGGGAGGAAAACAGGACTCCTGTCTCCCTGTGCCCGAGCGATGGGGCCACCCCCCCAGCACACGAGGGTACAGGTGCTGGATAACTCCTTTCCAGGGGCAGGTGATGGCAGCAGCAGCAGCAAACGTTGCCCCTGTGCTGCCAGAGCAGCAGCTGGCAAGGATGGACCTGACAGCCAAAATCTGGGCACCCTCTGAGGCGTCTCCTCCACCCTCTGGTGCCGTGTACAAAACCCGCTGGGACAGCTTTGGCCTCAAACGCTGGAGACTCAGGGAGGGCTTGGGGGTTTTCAGGGACCTCCCTCACCCCTCACGACCCCCAGGCAGCCCAGCCACCCACCTGCTCCAACCTGCCTCTGTCCCCTCAAGGTGCACTGTCCCCAACGTCACCGCAGGGAAGCAACCCCCGAGGTGCCTCCAGCACAGCATCACCCCCATGGAGAGCGGAGACTGCAGAGCCCGCTGGGGAGCCGCGGGCCCCGGGGAAGGGCGGCCCCGGGGGCACGGCCGGGGGTCCGTCAGGGCAGGGGCTCTCACATGATGGTGCAGCGGTTCCTGCGGAGGGCGCCCTGGAAGCGGATGGTGGTGTGGACGTGCTTGCAGCGGGAGCAGCCCACGCTCTTGAGGAGCTCGCTGAAGAGCAGCAGGATGTGCCAGTTGTACTTGGCCGAGCACTCGATGTAGCCGCACTTCCACGTCTTCTTCACCAGGTTGGAGACGTTCCAGCGCGGGATCACCCGGCCCCGCTGCAGGTCCCGCTTGTTGCCCACGATGATGATGGGCGTCTCCGAAGTGCCGATGACCCTGTGGAGGGCGGGAGGTGAGGGAGGACAGGAGGGGATGGGGCACTGCATGACACCCAATCAGCCCACAGAGCTCAACGCATCCCAAAGTGGCTCTTGGTTTTGTCTTGCTGAGGGGATGCACCTCCCCTTGTCCCATCCTCTTGTCCCTCTCTGTGACCAACCACTCCCTGTGCCACCACCAGCTTCTCTCCCAGGGGTGACTGCCCCTCCCCACAGGGCACCAGGATCCTGTTTCTTCTCCTGCTCCCAGTTTTGACTTTGCTTTTGGGCTCCCAGCCCTGCAAGGGGGTTTTGTCCCAATCTAACATCTCATCTCCTACACCAAGAGCAGGGGAGTGCTGGGACCAGCCACACCACTCTGCTGAGAGCTGCAGGACAGGGTGCATCATCCAGCAAAGTGGTGCCTACCTTGTTTCCAGGATCTGCTGGCGGATGGTTTTGATGTACTCGAAGCTGTCAAAGCAACAGATGTCATAGACCAGGATGTAGGCATGGACGCTCCGGAGCCCCCTGCAACACACGTCCGCCCACTCCTGCAAGTGCAGACAGGGATCAATCCTGGCTCAGCCCCTCTGCCATGCCCAGGGGATGCCCCACACTGCTCTGGGGATGGGCATGTCCAAAAGGCTGCTATGCCAGCAGGCAGCATCCTCTCCAGCCCTGATACCCACTACCCATCTCATCTCTGCTCTGCAATCATCCCTGAAACAGCTGCATCTGCCCCCACAGCCCTTCAGCCACTCCCCATCTCCAGAGATCCCTTATCCCTCCTTGTTCATCCAGAGGAGAGGTAACAAGATTTGTCAGCCTCGATTCCACTCTTGATTGAGGATTACAGCCCACCTAACACGCAGTGGTGAGCTGGGAGAAGGGCCAAATGCAGCCCCCTGCCCTGGATGTGAAAGCTTCATCCTCCAGAGCTGCTAATTAGATGTGCTAATTAGTGATGCACCCTGGTTTTTGGGGAGGGCAGGGGAGGAGGATGCTGAGCCCCATCCCCATGGATCTGAAGGTGATGGACCAGCAGCTCTGTGGGTGAGAGCAGGAGGGTGACAGGAGGATGCTGAGCCCCATCCCCATGGATCTGAAGGTGATGGACCAGCAGCTCTGCGGGTGAGAGCAGGAGGGTGAGAGCAGGTCTGCTTGGAGGGCATATGAGAACAGGAGAAGAGCAGTGGCTGCTCAGGAATTGGGTCTGTGAGAGCAAGATCAGAATCGAGGGCAGACACAGGCAGGGGTGGCCTCTCCATGGCCAAAATTTGGAGTTTTAAGAAATACATGCTGTTATGAAACTTTTGGGTTTTTGGCAACAACAGGATTTTTTCCCATGCTGTAAGAGTGAAAATCTCCCTCCCTTCCAGCCACTCTCCCAGCCCAGCAGCGGGACCGGCAATGGCAGCCTCTACAGGCAGCACTGCAAACTCTCCCCAGTGCCTCTGGAAAGGAGGAAAGGCATCATTTCTCCCTGAGTAAACCCCTTCTGAACCATCAATCAGCCCTTCCTGAGTTTATCATGGAAATGAGTAAAACAAGAAGACCTAGGACTGAAGGGAACTGGGCAAAGGGGAGTTTTGGAGTGCAGGTTGGTCTCCATCGCAGATGGCAGCACGGGAAGGAGCTGGGGGTGACACAGCCCCTCTCTGTCCACAGAGGGGAGGAGGTGCTGGGAAGATCCTGTCTCAGAGACACAGGCGGGTGGAGCAGCAGCGTCTCGGGTTACTCTGAGTCCTGATGCACCCGGGAGATTCACAAATCGCAGCTATTTCAGCTCTCTCCGGGGCTGTGATGCCAGGGTGGTTCTCCTCGCGCAGTGCAGGTTTCCCGGGTTGCTTGAGCTGCAGAAGGGTTGCACTGCAGGAGCAGGATGCCAGAGAGCCACTGGCTCCTGCTCCTCTCCCAGGGTGTCACTGCAGGGATGCTCCTCCTGGACATGGAGCACAGTCCAGTGATGTTTCCCAGCAGACAGAAGCGAATCCTCCACCATGGTCCTCTCCTTTGCCCTCGGGGCCATCCATCTGAGCACCCTCTTCTCCCTGCAAACCTCCATCTGTTCCCACTGGCCACCTCCTCTGAGTGCAGCAAGGCAGGGAGTTAATCGACTGTGTTACCATCGGCTGCCGTGTCAATAAATTACCCTTTGCTATTTCGGGCTCTCTCTCAGGCTGACCTTTCCTTCCCTGCACTCAACAATTAATTTTTAAAACTGCTCCTCTCCCCTGGAGCTCTCACTTCACCTCCTGCCCGATGGCATGAGGACTCCTGGGGCACTACATGGCCCCTGTGACCCTGTCCCTGTCAGGCACAGGAACACTGTGATTAACTGAGGTGGCCCTGCTGGTGGCACTGCCCTCTGGAGTCGCTGCAGCCATGGCTGGGCACCTCCAGCTCCTTTCCCAATGGCACTGATACACCTGTGCCCCTGGGATGGGGCATGAGCTTAAAATTCCCCTTTTCCCCTGGTCAGCACTTTCCAGCCCCACACTGGCTTTTGGGACTGCTCTGGAAGCACCTGAGAGCACTGGGGGGGGTGAGGAGGAGCCAGTGGGTTCAGCGCTCCAAGAAGGAACCCAGGCAATGCCAAGGGGGTGACAGTCACTGCCAGGAGGGGACAGGCAGTGCCATTCTGCGTGGCTTGGACAGTGGGTGTATCAGAGGTCTGGCTCTCCAGGAACCCCTGGTTTTCACCCAAATACTCTGGCATTTTCTCTGACAGCCATGGAACTGGATCCCAGTGCTCCAGGATCCACCACTCAGCTGTCTGTGGCTGTGGGCAATGCCAGAGCCTCTCTCCTTGGAGTGGGACATCATCTCTCTTGCATCTGCTGTCATCAGGCTTTAAACACACTTTATCCTGGACCTGCTCAGCCACTATCAATGAGAACATGATCCCTCACACCAACTTTTAGCAACCAAACCCTGACACAGCAGGAGAAGCACCTTTGGAGGAGAAGGAACTGGTACCCTGCAGAATCATACAACAAAACCCCAGGGAGGTCACCAGAGACCCCCCAAGGTGGAGGTCCCCTCTGGAGCCCCCCTACCTGCAGGGTGTTGACAGGGAAGGCGGTGATGGGGGGAAAGTCCATGATCTGCAGGTCGTGCACGTGGCCGTTCATGACGACGGCGGGCAGGTAGACGCGGCGCGCCGTGGTGGGCACGCAGACCTCGCTGAACTCGTTGTAGAGGAACTGCCGGACTATGGCACTCTTGCCCACGCCCTGGGCTCCCAGCACGGCGATCTTGAACGTTGCCACCATCCCGCCGCGCGCCGGCCGCTGCCCCGGTGCTGCCCCCGCGGTGCCGAGGCTGCATATTCCCGTGCAGGGGCCTCAGCCCCATTCAGGATGCATTTCCCCTCTGGGACAGCCCCTCACTGCAAGGCCAAGGAGAAGCTGGTCAGATCTTACAGACACCCTGGCATCATCTGTTGTTGCTTCAGGGCATGTTATTTCAAGCCTGTGGAAAAGGGTTATATCTGTCCCTGAGGAGCCCCAGGGTTGGGCAATGGAGGCCTTGGCACTGTGGGACATCAGGGTCCCCTTTGGAGCCTCCCACCCCACACAGCCACGGAGAGCCAGGATGTGACTGAACTTTACCCCAGGAAGGTTCTCACAGGCACATTCAGCCCTTTCAATAGCAGAGCAAAGAAACCTCCTGGGAAGGGTCTGTGTGTGGCTCAGGGTGTGCTCAGCCCAGCAGCAGCAGGTCCCAGGCTGTGCTGGAGACTTATTCTGTATCACTTGGGGGGACTGTCAGTGGCTGCTCCTTCCCAGTGCCGTCCCAGGATGGGGAATCCGTTGTCCCTCCACTTGGAGAGCCGGAATTGCCTTTAGCTGGGGCGGGGGGAGTTTGCTCTGTGCCTGAGAGCGACAGCTTTAACGTTTAATTTCAGGCTTTGAGCAGTTTGGCAATTAACTTGATGGAGAGTAATTTCCGAGCCAGCTGACAGGGTGAGCCCACGAGCTGCTGGCACGTGCTGGGGTCAGAGGGGCCCCGAGGCAGAGCCACACGTGTGGGGGGACACAGGGGGGTAACACACACATGGGGAGGTGGGAGCTGGGTCTGAGGAGCCCAAACACCCACTGGCAGTGGGATGGGAGCAGCAAGGGTGAGGGGATTAGTCCCAACTTTGCTGACTCTCATCACCAGGAAGTAGCTTGTGCTTTATGCCAAAGTGTGGATGTTTTGACCAATTTGTGATGCTTTAGCCCATTTTCCCTGAAAACCATCCCCGAAGCACAGGGCAGCAGCACCTGAGCTGGCAGAAAGTGTCAGGTTCAAACACCCTGTTCTGCCTGTTTCATGGGAATCATTTGCCCCAGGGAGAGCCTGGGCACAGAGGTTCCCACTGCTGGGTGCTGGAGTGGTTGGGCTTCCTGGGGTCCCCCAGGCGGGGCCGTGGCTCACACCATCCTCACTGTCCTCGCAGCAGGACTGGGGTCCCTGTCACCCTGTGCTGCTGGACTGTTCCCAGGGGCTCTGGCTGCCTCCAGCCCCGGTAGCAGGAGTGTTTTCATGCCAAATGCAGAGAAACAGGAGGTGCAGGAGCCCTCCTGCCCAACCCTGATGGGGCCTTTCTCCACCAGCAGACAGCACTGTCATTGCAAGTCCCGGGGGGCCACTCTGCTGCAGGGACAACCCTGTCCCCATAAACCCTCCCTCCTCACAGCAGCTTCCCCAGCTCCTCTGCAGGGCTGGAGGGTGATGGAGCAACACGACTGGAAACCCGGTGCCCACAGGGCTCCCTGGAATAGGGGCACAGGCTGAGCCTTACTGTGTCACCCCCAAGCCCCTGTTCCTCTCTGTGCTGGCCCATGGGGACCACCCACGGCCCCCGGCAGGCGAGCTTGTCCCCCAGAACCTCCGAGGCTGATGGCCTGATGGCCCCTGGCCCCACGGGCAGCCACTATGGGAAGCTGAGGTGCAGGGGGGGACCCGCTGGGGGACCCCATGGTGGGGCGGTGGAGCAGGACCAGCCGGGGGCCCCGGGCTCTCAGCACCAGGCCGGGCTCAGGGGGCTGCAGGGCCGGGCGGGAGCTCGCAAGGAGCTCCCTGGAATGTGCCCCGGTCCCCGGTGCGACCTTGCGCACCCCGCGACGCCGGAGGCGCTCGGAGGAGCGAGCCCTGACCGGCAGCATCCCACACCCAGCACCCGCACCCCGCACCCCACATCCCGCACACCCTCCCGAGGATGCTGTGGCCACGGCGGGCAGCGCGGCACCCCCGGCGGGTGCTGGGGCTGGGGACGGGCGGGGGGAACCGGAGGGGAGACACCCGCACCCCCCGGGCCGGCGGGGCCGAGGGGAGCGGGGAGCACCGGCGCTCAACTTTCGCTGGGGACCCCCCTGTTCCCCCATCCCGCCCCCACCCCCGGCTCTGCCCAGCGGTAAGTTCGCCCCCCTCCCGTTCCCCGTTGCCCGTTCGCGGTGCCCCCCGTACCTGGCAGCGCTGGCCCGGGCCGGCGGCGCCCCGGCGGGCGGAGGAGCCATGCGGCGAGCCCGGCGCGGGGCGGGCGGCCCCGCTGCAGAGCCCCGGCCCGGCCC